>JABUIW010000071.1:3728713-3812788 GCA_013363375.1 Menidia beryllina | reverse complement strand
ACACACACACACACACACACACACACACACACACACACACACACACAAACTGAAGGATGCAGTTGTGTCTATTTTATTCAAACAAAATATATACGTCTGCCATACGGCCATTGCAACATGAAAACCAAAAAACTAACTTTTCTCAGAAAATAAATGCACAAGATTGATTTCAAAGAAAAAGACAATTTCAACAAATCCTGCTGCATTTAAATAAGCAATTTACGGCATTTTCAGATAGATTTCTTTTTCCTTGTTCAAATAATTCTTTGACTGACATGTTGAGATTTTACAGTCGAGAACTCCCACATATTGATTAAGCTCTGTCTTGAATAAACTTAATGGTGCGTCACCCTTGACATTTCTTCACCCCAATTTCTCTGTAATTATTGTGCAGTTTACTGTAAACTATTGAGACGTAATTCAATTTCAGACTGAACAGCTTGCCACCGACAAATCTAAAGTCACTGACAATGACATCAAAGCTCAAGGACTAAATCAACTACTTTTTTTTGGTCATACTTCCAACCTTTGACTCTGACGTAATGAACATTTTCAATTCTCTCACTTTGTCACATTTTGTACCTTATTCTATGTTTTGCTTTTCTCACGATAGCGCCAGTTTTGCCAGTAGGTAGACAGATGTTGCTCCAAGACACCAAAAGAAGGAAACCCTGAAGTTCTGACAGTTTCTGATCTTCGTTCGAGACGACCTTTTGAAGAAAAAAACTCTACACAATGGCTGCCAAGTGCCGGCCTCCGACAACAGATGGTTGGACCACCGTTACTACAGCAGTAACAAACATATCACCATTGTTATTTCTTTTCTTATTCTTATTTGGTCGTCTTTCATGTGGAAAATTGCTCAATCTAAAAACCTGATATAAATATTTTGTTTTTGTTTTTTCAAGAAAACCAGGCAGACTGAATCCTGGAGTGTGTACCCTGTGTCTACCCGCCAGGGTCCACAGAGATGGCCTCCGGTCTTCTGATTCTATAAAAGATAAACCAGGAAAAGCTGACGGACGAGCATTGAACGGCTCTGCACAGGTAATTCCCGGATACCTACCGCCGTTCCCCCACTGAGATTACAGATCCCACTGTGACCCCCCCCTCCCCCCGCCCACCCCCCGGTGACGATTGAGGCTGTGAGCCTTTAAGACCAAACTTTTTACCTCTGAACAGGCATCTCTCTGATGCTCGGCTTTTGAACAAAACCCTACAGTGACATCCTGCAGACAACCTGGATGATGAAAGAACAGGGTGATGTAATTAGACTGAAATTTAGTGTTATGAAAATACAGATGTGACTCAGTGTCGACGCGCAGCACACTGTGAACATACAGTAAGGCAGAATAAATAAGAGCCTTTTTAAGAGGGGCTGCAAAGAGACCTTTATTTCCGCATTAGTAAAAATCCAGCTAACAGCAGACGTGCGTCAAATCCAGAAAGAAATGTACACTAGATGCACGTCTCCCGCAATGCATGAAGAAAGGTTGAGGGGAGGAAAGAGAAGGGAGAGGTGGAAGACAGAGGTTAGTGTTTTGCTTTTCTAAACAGCCTTAGGTGGTCATTATACCAATGGAGTCAGAGCTCCCCAGTGTCCAATAAAAGCTGTTTAACCAAAGCCAAGATGTAATGGACCTTTTCCTGAGGATTTGGGGGGGATGTGGGGGGGGGTGGAGTGGGGGCTGTTACAGAGCAATATTGCTGGTAAGGCTAACCACCAAGGGAGCCACTAAACAGAAGTCACAGAGCAAAAATTCACTGTGATACAAAAAGGAACAGGCAGTCCCTGGGCGCGAGGAGGCACTTCTGCACTCCGTAACGCGCAGAAAAGCAGAGTACCGTGGGAGAAAAAAAATTCAGAGAGGGCATGTTTGGATGATTTCACTGTTTGGTTGCTCAGTCGTATGGCCGGTCACAGCTGTTTTCCGGCGCGTGGCCCCTGCTCGCCGGCCACTGGCTGTCAGAGCGCCGCGCGCCCCTGCCCGCGACGACCACCGCGCGCGCGGGAGCGCACAACGCAGCCTCTGTTAACTGCTCAGTGGGCCGTGTGTGTGACGCGAGCTGATTAAAGCCCACTGACACAACCACGCGCATGAACACACACAGACACACTCACACACACGGTTGAAAAAGAAAAACACTCACGGGAACATGACTGTAATGCCTAAGGACTGTCATTTGTGCAGAAAACGGAGGCGAGCAAATCCACTTTCGTGTTCTATCTGCCAGCGCTCTGTAGACTTTATTATTATGCTTTTTTTTCCCCCTCCACCCTCTTTCAGTTTGGAGTAAACGGAGAATTGGTGTTACCCGACCTGAATTCGAAACCATCGGAGAATATTTTATGCCTTGAGTAGGACATTTGTGCACACAGTCAACGCGCTCTGGATCTACAAATGTAAGAGCTTTCTTCAAAACATGACGTTAGTTATCAGAGCGAAAGGTTCTGCAAGCATGCCAATTAAATAATAGAAAAATCATTTTCATATTTAAGAAAAAAAAGAGTTGTATTGACTTTATTTCAGTTGGACTAAATGAAGAACCGATGACACGAGGCTACATGTCCTCCCACCTCTAGGAGACTCGTCAGTAAAGACCGAAAACACAGCTGAAAGCCTTCTCCTTCTAAAAGATACAAATTCATACCATGGGATACGGGATCAGTCAGCTCTAACTTGCACATCGAGTAGGAAGGAAGGATTGTACTTCAATTCTAAACAAGTAATAATAAAGACACAGGCAGAGGGCTCTGTCGGTCCTCAAAGTCGAACTGTTCGTGTTCCTCAGATGGCACCAGGTTCCACTCTCCCGCTTATTTACTTGTTATTTTCACACATACTTCAGCTGTGGTGGACATTCATTGAAATAGGTTTGTTCTATTTAATTAGATTTTTAAACATGTTTTATATTTCTTTTACAAAGCTTATTTTTAAATGATTGCGTAACCTTTCCTTTATCAAAACTCTTATAATACGGAACGTTATATGCACTGTGTAGTCTTCTCACAGGGAAGTAATACGAATGAACAAAGTTTTGTGGTGGAATTCCCTTTTGCTTTTTGCTCTAGATCAGCCTCTGAGAAACAAAATCACCAAAGCACATGCATGCATTTGGACTGCGCGAACAACACTTTGCGACCACGTCTCACATCTTCCAAGAGACTCAGCCAGTGTTGAGTTTTGGGCGAGTAAAACCCGAGAAAGGCGGTTTTGCATTAACCAACAGCCGATTGAACTTAGTGCAAACTAAACGTGGTTGATGTCAAATGGTTGAGAAACAAGTTTTCTTTTGGCTCTTACCTCTCCACAAGAAAAGAACAAGCACCGTCCTCCAGAAGCGACATCCCACCGGTGCGCCACCACATCCCCCGACCGGCTCCATTCCTCCGGTCGGTGAGAACCGGGGGGACTGTTGGCTACTCGGAAAAAGGGGGGGGGGGCGTCTTATGTCTTCTTAGTATCGCTTTTCCTTGTCCAAGACACAGATCACTACCGCGTGGGTGTCACCAATAATCTCATTTTGATAAAAATGCGCTCCAGCTGCGCTTGACCTGAGACACCGAACTATTAATCCTCCTAGAGCCAGGGACAAAGTAAAAAAAAAAAACCCTCTGCGGGGATTTTTTGAGCAAACTGGCTGTTCTTTTTTTCTTAATCCTTTCTCGTTATAATAAACTCTGGCGCGTCTCTCCAGCGAGCCGGGACCGGGGAATGAACCCGTTTTTCATCCGGTGTGGGCTTCTTCTCCCCCTGGTGCGCTCCTCCGCTTCATGTATCCAAACGGGACGGTCAAAGCTCAAACAGCCTCAATGTCACTGCTTCTATCACACTTTCATCTCCTCCAAAGTTTAAACTGACCACCCCGAGTGTCTCGAGAACTAACCCCCAAATAAATTTCTTTAAAAAGTCCACTTCACAGACGAATTACAAGCAACCAAAACCAGCAATAAATTCTGCCAGTTAAGGATAGTGTGTTAGATAAAAATCCAAATTCCGCTCGCACGGCAGTATCTTCGTCCTCTCCCACTTTTTTTCTCCTCTTCCCCGTTCTCTCTCCTTCCTCTGTCTTCCTGTCTTTCTTTCTTGCTCTCCCAGTTTATCCGTGTGTGCGCGTCTGGGCTCAACTTGAGAGTCCCTCACTCTCAACTCACACGAGAGATGGAGGGAGGAGGAGACAGAGGAGGAGGAGGAGGTCTGATGCTTCCATCCGCCAGGAGAAGAGGAGGAAGGGAGATGGGGTAGCAGCGAGGGCTTTGGGGAGGCTGTGGGAAGGCGGGATTTGGGATTTGAGTGGCAGTGAAGTAACCAATAGAGCATATATGTTTTTATTTGTTTTGTTTTTCTCGCTTCTGCTCTTGGATGGTTTGCTTTTTTTCCAATAATGCATAGGGAGGAAAGGCAAAGATGCATGAATAAGAGCCAGAGTCACTGTTTATGAGGAGAGATAACACAGTATAGGTTTTATAACTCTTAGAAAGTGTGAGAAACTGCATTTTAATTAACACACACACATATTTCTGAGAAAGTGGTTTTACAGAGTGCAGCAGAAAGTGGAAGTTTTGGTGCACAAGAGACTATATGAAAACTTATGAGGCTATCAGACAAGAAAAGGCCTTTTTCTGTGCCTTGGTGTTGGTGTGAGTGCGTGTCCGCGCGTCCGTCCACCGTTTACCCTCCCAAAGCCTCTCTCTGCATTATTCATGCAGAGACACAGGCTACACCTGTTCTCTCCGTAATCGATAGACACCAGCTTTGCACGAGCCCTACGGTCGACGCACGCGCACGCACGCGCACGCACACATCCTCCTGGAATGACACAAGGCAGCTTGCGCAACTGCGTGCGATCTGGCAAGCTCCTTAAAGTAAAACTCATTCATTCTTTACTCGATGGGACGCGCGTGCGGACGCGCGAGCTGGGAGCGAGAGGGTGGCTGTGGATGTCAGAGGAGAGAGGGAACATTAAGGTCCTCTTTTTGAGTCCGAGACGATATTTTATGAGGCACCGCGCCTGCTTCCCTTTGTCAGCTAAACGCGTAACGGCTAAAGAGATGACATTGTGACTTATTGAATTGCAAATCAGCCTCTGGAGGGATGGGAGGGTTTCCGGAGATGGAGATCGCCTCCTCGCTGTTTGTCTGTCTGCTGATCTGTCCAAGGCTGCTCTCAGAGCGGCTAAGAAGGAGCGACACTCCCCCCTAGTGACACTTTTCCAGAAGGATCACCACGTTGGGACATCTCCCCAAAGAAGATTCCTTTGTACATTCATCTGTCTTTAATTAACAGCTACGTCCGATTATCATTAAATAGTCCATTGGCCTCTTAATCTTTTGATCTCTTCACAATGATTCCATCATGTGAGCTTGTCCCGTTTCATTACTCTCTCCTTTCCCCTTAAACACATTTTTCTGCCCTCCCACACTCAAGCCCACACCCTCTCAGACATGGGAAACCATCATCCATCCAAGTTATGAGGCAGAGTCCCTTGAATATTTCTTAACATGTGATGATAATTTCTCTCGGTGACTTTTCTCCCAGTCGTATTTGCCATGAAAATCTAATTATAACTGATCTATTCCTCACGGGTGAAGCAGTTTGAGCAAAGCATTAGTTCAGCGAGCATTCAATAAAACTCATTTCTGTACAATTAGAGTGACTGTGTAAAAGTTTGGAGGAAATCTCTCACCTCATGAAGGTAATTGTTATCCGTTTTTCACAGAAAATGAAACAATAATGCATGTTAAAATGATTCAAGTTGTATAAATACTGAAACTAGGCTAGCCAGGATACTTGTTGAAGAGATTTGAGGCTAAAATGTCCTCCCACGTTAAGAAAAAAAGTAAATACAAAACCTTCATATATTATTAAATTGGACAAGTTCATTGCAAACTACTTTCCCCCCCTCACTTGTCCCAATTTGTCAAAGCCCAGAGGCAGCAAATATTAATTAAATGAGAAAAGGAGGACATTCATCACAAAGAACGTGTAGCTCTTTTGATTTAACATCTAATATGTGTTGTTCCATAAATAAAGAACATGGTCTTTAAAAAAAGAGAGAAAAACCAGAAAGTAGTTCTCTGCTCAGTAGTGCTTCATCACTGCCAGGCTGACCACAGACACTGACCTGTTCTACTTTTGAACTTCAGTCATGACGTGTCCTTTGCAGCCAAATTCCTACATCACACAAGTCCCAATTTATACGGCACACTTGCCAGATTTTGCATTTTGTTTCCATTCTTGGGAGAAGCTATTTGAGAGCGTGGCACTAATTCTGGAGGATGTTAAAACCCTTCAGTGACAGCTGCGCTTGAAATGTCGCACCTTAAAACATCCTGCGGCACTTTTGAGTTTTTCTGTGTATATTGTGAGCACTAAAGTTTAGCTGTTGTATAATATGAAGGTAAAAAACCTTGTAGAATTTGTGAACTCACAGTTCGTCTCATCTGCTGTAAAGATAGAACAATTTAATTTAAAGATTTCCCAAAAAAATATTTATCCTCTGGACTTACAATTAAATTCATAGTCCTCCCCTCTACTTTGGTTTCGTTTGAAACCCATGGGGCCATGAAAAATGGTTAGTAGCCTTTGCAAGAGAGCGGTAGGAGTTGTATATTATGTGCAGTATTGTAGTTGATCCTTGGTAAGAATTGTTTCAGGATCTTTTTTCAAACGTTTACAATTACTATCAGTCACTACTATTATTATCCATGCTGGACTTGGTCTCTCATTTCTTATTTCCTTGGAACTTCAGTCTTCTAAATGTATTGTTTTTGTTTGATCAATCAAGTTATTTTTCTAAGGAACAGACAAAAGTAAAGCCACATATGTTCTATCATTACAGTATTAGTAGGTAGATTTCTCTAACTATTCTCCCCTTTGTCAAACTTAGTGACCTCATCCAATCCTGATTTTTAGTTCTGTACCATACAGTAGTAGAAGTTCATTTAAAAATCCACTTTTGGGCTTCAGTACAGTTGAAATGTGCAAAAGGACACTGGATTCATAGTATAATCTGGATGCTTGCATCATTACCATCACGGTCCATAATATGGCTATTGTCAGATATAGGAAACCTATGACACCTTTTTCCTATGTTGTGCTTTCTCGGAAGAATCTACGTCCTGAGCATATTTTTGATATTGTGGAATCTCTGAGTTTGCTTTACTCCGACTCTAAAGATCTTAACTTAGTCGTATTTCAAGTACCAGTCTGGCTCATTTCAGATAACTGAAATTACTCACAAGTGCCTGGGGAAGTGATGAAGTGATAATAATTAAGGATGCTCAAATTCTTCATCTTGGATGCTAATCTAGTGTCAGACTCATTTTTGCTCATGAGCACATGAAAAAAAAAGCATTTATTTGTGGCACAGAAATCCTCTTCTTTCAGTTCAAGTGCAGAGACATGCAGAGTGAGAGGGGACAGGGATGCAGATAGCGCTCCTCACACTTGGGTCAAACGGCTCTTGTAGAAATTGTGTCGGCAGCTTGTTCAGATGATGCTTCCCACTTGGCGGCTGGCAAACGATGACCAAAACTGACAAACCTCCATCTTTACTTCTCATTCTCTCACTGGCTCTCTGCAGTCAGAGTACCCCGGACATCTCCCTGCTCACTGGGGCAAACTGAATACATTAGAATCCAATTAAAACTGGTGAGGAGAACTGCTCAGGCTTAAAGTGTGCAGACGCGAGTGTGTGTGAGCGTGTCTGTGTGTGTAAATGCATGCTCACGGGTGTGTGCGAGTGTTGATCATGTGTCAAAGCTTTTGCCCAATCAATGTGCGAGGATGTCTGTTGATATGGTTTTGTTTGCTTTAGATATTTTTTTCTTTATGATTTTGCGCTTGTTGTGGAACTTTTGACTTCTTTACATCATTATACTACACTATCACCACAATGTGCATAGCATCGTGCATGTAGTCATGATAGATTGCTTTTCTGTTTCACTCCAATTGGTTTCCACTGTCGTTTTAACGAACAGGAAGAGCCCTGACAAGCACGGTAAATCAGAGATGTGTGTGTTTTGTGAGGGAATCAATAAGTCTGTGTTGCATGACACACTGCTTATGTTCAATTCGAACCTGGAGTCAGATGCAGAGCTGTGCTCGCACATACAAAAAGTGCACATAACCGGAGTGATATCACTTTTCTAAAAAATAAAAAAAGGCAAACATTCTCTATGTTAAGTTTCCTTATAACGACCCTGTCGCCAAAAGATTACTTTGCTTTGCAGCTAAATTGCAAACATCAAATCGATTTTGAAGGAAATGAAATGGTGATTGGACTTTGGATCAACATAATGAGGAGATGTCAGGTAATGTAAACTCACAAAAAGTTTAAAAGAAAAGCACACTTATCGTTTATGTAATGCCGTGGTTGACAGAACTGCAGAGGGGAAAAAAGCCATTGGTCTCCTTAAGGCTAACCAAAACAGTAGAAATGCTGCCAGACAAATGACTGAGGGTGTGATGGAATTAATATCTTGACAATTGTGTGCACGTTGGAAAAGAAATGCACATCAGGGTATCGACCTCTGACCTTAACTAAATCAGCCAATTCTGACTACGGCTCATCAGGATCAACAAGCCCATAAAACAGATCTGAAATCTGGGAGTAAAAGAACAACAATGACCTGTGACTCTTACTGTCCAAAGTAAGAACTGTTGTGTTGTTCTGACTCAGTAAGTCTGTAAATCATGCCGTTTCTATGTGCAAGGCTATTACAAGACTATTGTCTGTAAAAAAAAAAAAAAAAGGACTGTATAACATCAAACCCAATAGATATAATCAAGCCTTTAATAACAAGACAGAAAAACTACTTTACAGAAATTAAAACAGCGTTTTATCAAAGGCAGCATCAACCTTTAGCTATACACTACTGAGTGAAGCACACGTCACTGTTCTTAATCTTACCAACACGATAAACTATCGGACATCCACACCGAAAGCCACAACATTATTGAACGATTGCATTGCCAAAACTGCCAGTATGATGAATGGATGATATCAAAGACACATCTGCCAGATCCACTGGTTATTGAGGTCCAGAAGATGGCTATGGCTAGTGTCATCTGAGAGGATTTGTATAGCATGATCCCTCCAAAAAAGAAGGGAGCTTTGATTTAAATCAGCTTTGATTAAGGTGTTTAATACACACAGAGCTGAGTGAGCTTGATTCAAAGGAATCTATGTAGCAGCCGTAAGCCTGGTGACCAACATCAGGTGACTTTTTAGACTTTTAGCGTAGACTTTTGAGTCATGGAGCCCCAAAATGTGTGCTCCATAAGGAAAAAACAAGGTAGATCGAACATCTTTGTAAGAGTATATACATTATCAGACCACTGCCACATTCAGTTAAGCAAACTAAAGCTGCCTCTGCCTTTATTCACCAATATCAGCATTAGGGTTATGAAGCTGTTGCGAACTACATAAACTAAAATCATGGAATTTGACAGTACATGAGTTTTTTTCAGTTTTTCAGTTTTTAATCACCAGCGTTACCTGAGGCCAACACTTCAAACAAGGTGGGGAGATCACTTCCCAACTCTTTTCAGTCTGTGCACATTTGTGAATGTTCTTTTTCTAACTTATACTAATTGTTCTTAATTAAATATCCACCCCTTGTATAGGCCTATATGCACAACAAGCAAAAGGTTAGATGTGAGTGTTGCAGCCATGATGATGCTTGTAGTTCTCGTGTCTCCCGTACAGTTTCTGTCACCACAAATGTGCACCAAGATCAATTACAGAGAAACCCTGAACCCCTCCCTGCTTTCTCTCCCCCGCTACAGATGCAATTTACTCGCCCGCCGTAAATCAATAGAGACAAGTGGGGCTAATTTAGACCATTTGATGTCAATTTGGCCTTGACCCCTCCCCATCACACTCACAAAGCCACACACTCACATCCCACTTAATGACTAGCTGCACTGGAGTTTATTACGCAGAACTGAGGGCCACCCTTTAGTCTCACTGGCAAGACACACTCGCACACATACAAACCGTGACGTACGCCATAACTCGTAGTCCCACCGCCTGAGATTTCCATATTGGTTCTGTCAGAGACGATTTTGTTTACAGGGCCCTTTGGATGAAATAACCGCACCAGGGACTATCAATTACTGTGAGAGGGAGTGGGGTGCATGAGTAGGTGGGTGGGGAGGAGGATAGGTAGTGAACATGAGGAAGGAAGAGAGGGAGGGGGAAAAAGTTTAAGAAACATTGTAGAGGATGGAAGGAGGAACATTAAAGGGAGGGAGACAGAATAAACCGAGACCTGGAAAAAAGGAGGATAGAGCTAGAAACAGCAAATGGAAAGATGGATTTGTTCTCTGTATTGAAGTCCATGACTCCTGTTCTTGAAATGATTGAAAAAGAAAAAATAAGGGATAACAATAATTTTCTAAACTATTAAATCAAACTGAATTAGACTGAACAAACTTTTATTTAACTTTTGTAAATGAAGAGGGCTTTGATTTGGGACTAATCCACTATTTAAGACCTGATTTTGTAAGAGAAAGAAAAAGGAGTCATCCCCCCCCCATCCAAGAAAACGGAAATTATCCACTGCATACTTCTTGAGACAGCAATGGAGGCATATTTAATGATTAGATCTGTAATACAATAAATGACTCTCAAAACATATATCGATGTTTGTCCAAATGCTGAAAATGGCCCATTTATCATAGTGTGTGAAATGATGTGTAAGCTAAAGATAAAGATTTTTTTTTTCAAGCACCAACGTAGACTTTTGAGTCAGGGTGCCCCAAAATTTGTGCTCTATAAGGAATTTCAAGTGTTGTAGATGCTGGTTAAGAAAGTGGAGAAAAATACAGCTTATCAACTGAGAGGACTTTAATTTGAGCTCTAAAAGGAGCTCAAATTAACTATAAATCAATACAAAATTATGCTAAAATGAAGCAAAGTTACCATAAAATGACCCCTTAAACTTTAGGTAAGAGTCCATCCATACATCCATACCATTTCTAAACCACTTATTCCCTAATGGGGTCACGGATGTAACATTTTGTATATGACATGGCCCAGGATGCTCTCCATCTCCATCTCTGATAAGCAGTGGAAACCCTTTTTGGATGGGGAGTTTGGCTAATGTCAAATCAAATCGTTGGATTTTAGTTGTGAGTTTGCTTCCTACTTACTGAGAAGACTCATAAATAAACATAACAATCATGCTTAAGATGACCACAATTTTTCCAAGTCTTTGAAGAAATCCCAAACTTTTTTAAGGAAACTTATTGGAGTGCTGCATACAAGTGGGGGGCTATTAAAATATCTCATGATGGGTTGGTGAATCGATCTGTCACAGCCAGCCTCAATACCAGTTCCCTGACCTTTTAAAATGGAGGTCTCACACCACTGGACCACCCCATCATGTCTCTTGCCTTCTTTTTTGCTTTCTGCTTTTGTGTGCCAGCACCAGATCTGGACTGAACCGTGGATAGCCGTGTTGGACTTAGAGCAGCTTTTCACCACTTCAATGAACAATCCCTTCAGATTCATGATAGATAGCATTTCAGGGATATTTTTGTGCTTAAAGTCTTAAAGTGGAAATGCTCTCAGGCCCTCCTGTCAGCAAATGTTGATTTTCAGCAGTGTGGGTTCTTTCATTTCAGTCTTTCTGTGTGTTTGAATTGTTTGTTTAAAAGCTTGTGAGTATGCATGGATATGTGCTCTATGGCAGGAAAGAAACCCATATGTATATCCTACCAATCCTCATCTGATGTCCTTTTCACATATTCTTATTTTTTCCATTTCTAAGATGTACAAATCCATTATTAAGTTTTAAAAAATACCGCAAAATCTCACTGAACCATTATTTAGAACACTACAATAACGTCTTCTCAGTTGTTTTTTATTTTATTTTATATGATATGTGAGACAAGTCAAACACATAATGCATTTATTTGATCTGTGTTGCTGGAAGAACCCTTTAACTCCCTGTAAAAATTACCTCTATAATGGCAATAACTGCTGTCAAAACTCCAATCCATATTTCTCAAGATGCTTAAACAATTTAGTCAGACTCCTGTGAGACGATAATATCTTGATCGTTTTGAAGGTACACACACTGGCCTGTGTGAGGTCACAAAGTGTGCAGTAGAGAGAGCACCATTCCATGAGGGTCAGAAAACCATTTGCGCCAAATAGCCAGGAGCTACATTGAGACACAAAGTGTTGAAAAGATAAAAACGCCCAAAGCACAGCGGCTTCCATCAGTGGAGATTGGTCCCATCAATTAACTTGTTCCATCTGGTTGTCCAAACAAACTGATAAAATGAAGATGACAGGTCTTGGTCAGACAGGTGACTCACGTGTTAATGGTCACTATAAGTGGGATCAAGAGTCCCTCTCTGGTGGACTGCTGTACTGATGCTTAACTATCTGTTTTACAGCAGTGAAACAGAAATTACTCCTCACTGGAAGCCACTTGTTGAGGTGCCCGAAATATTTTTTGACTGCCAGAGAGAAAATTGTATCCGATTTGATGACGCAAAAAAACAAGTCTCTGATGAGTCAAACTCATACCACCAGGTCAAATGACAGCACTAGTAGGAGTCTTTATCCAGCACAAGAATGGGAGTCCCTGTCATCACGATCATCTTCTCTCAGTGTTAGTAAATCAGATTTTACAGAGGACTCACGGACATGTTAAAGGAACGCATGCGAGGCACAAATGTATCCGGAAATTTCGATAAAAGGACCACAGAGATAATGAGTCTGAGGGAAACGGATCACACATTTCAGCGTATCACAGGCATATGCAGTGGCTTTGACAGCTTTCCCTTATCTGAACAAGCAAACACACACTGAATGTCCTGAGCTGGAAAGTGATTCAAACAAACATCCAATTTGTTGGGCAGATTACCCAGGGGGGCTTCAATGTTTGCCACCTGAGAGGGGTGGGAGGTGACTCATCGAGAAGATGCTAATCAGTTTTTACACTCACGCAGTAAATATAAATTCTTAACAAAGCACAACGGAACTGGCAACTTAATTACACTCATTTCAGTCTGATTGTTTCCCACAGGAGCCAAAGAGAGAGGGAAAAACTCACACCAACACATACAATCAACTAAAACAATTTGGCCCCAACACTTTGAATTAAGGATATTGTCATACTGGATCATTTCCCCAGTGAGCAACAGCGTGTGTGTGTGTGTGTGTGTGAGTTTGCAAGTGTGTGCCTGTGCTTGTAATTTTGTAATGACAACTAAGGGCCACAATTAGTATATGCAGTGACACATTATTCTAAAAGATATTAGTCTTTCCAGTGAGAGAGATTCAATTCCTTTTCTATGTATTTAATTCGGTCTTTCTTCCACGATGACGTAAATTGTCTCTGCTGACAATAGTCCGACATTGGAAGCTTCGCACTGCCACAACAATTTTAGTATGATAATGTGCTGAACAAGTGAAAAGAAAAGCCCTTTTAAATCTACCTGTTGGCTTTATTGTTTGTGTCGTTAAAAGCCAATAGAGTGAACCACTGACGAATGGGATTATACAGCTCATATTATAATTATATTTTAATAATATATATTTTAAATTATATATTATAGTACAGCTATTCCACTGATCCACCCACAGTTAAGTTAAACCATTTTAAAGAACTGCCTTATCAAAGGAAACACTCTTTAATATAGCATTTTTCTAGATTCCTTATTGTTTGTTAGGTGCTAATGTACGTTACTTGGCAGTTCATACATTCATGATACGTTAAGAACTTGTTCTGATCATGGATTTGATTAGGTAGTTAAAACTTATTTGAAAACAGCTGAGGAAAATGTCCGGCTCTGCCGTGCATGTCACAAACTGTGCCCATCTACTCTCTGGTAATGGATGGGTAGCGTACAGGTTTTTGAATGTGAGTGGTGAAAAGATCTGTTTGCTCTGGTTCAATCAAAGCTGTGATGATAAACCAAAGCAGGTCAGGCAAACAATGATCTGGAACTGAAATTTAGGGTGGTGGTGGGAGGTTGCGGTTTCAGATTAAACCTCGTTATGTTGTCATCTCTGTTTTTACAATCTGCGATGGTCAACAGAAATTTGAATTAAAACACCAAATATTGCTACAATGAGGAAATAAATAGAGTTCTTACTAAGGGGATGGATGGAAACAAATCCCATTCCTAATTTCATTGGTACTGTAAACCATTTACCTTGGTAAATTACCTTTAGTTTTCCAATAATAACCATCTTTAGACTGCCTCAGAAATAATGACTAGCTTTTTACACTTTGGGCATTTGGTGTGAAGTGTCGAAAGAGACTTAACTAACTGATCTTCACATCCACTTCTCAGAAACTGTAGTCCTGGGTAGCATTTTGATGACAAGCCTTGAACTTGGGTTACTTCGACACGCTAATAATCGAATTAACAGTGTCAGAACTCATGTTTCAGTTGCAGTCAAGTTTGTGCTTAAATGCAACCGATATATCCAGCTCACCTTTTCTTTTACTAGCAATCTAAACCAGGTTACACAAAGATAAAACTGTTAAAAGCAACGTGCTAAAAAAGCAGAAGCAGGTCTTACCAACCCCAACAAACACGATCAGAATGCTTGCACATATTTTATTATTTCTGCAAAGTTCCTGTGATTTTTGAAAACTTTAGACCCCATGCTTACTCTATGCTGACATAATCGGGTTTAATGATGATGTGACATTTTCTGGCTTGGTAGCTAATTTTCAGGAATTAGCTGACTGACAACCTGCAAAGATTCAAAGCTACACTATGTTGTGTCAGTTGTGTATGACAACTGCAAGCTCACGAGTAAAGATGAGCAAGTTTTCGAAGCTCTCTTTATGAAAAAGCAGCAAAGAAAATACACTGGCCATCTTGTGTAACAGTCATACACCTGTCCATGGCAGAATATGACACTGAAATGCAGGAAATATGTTTTCCTCTGATGCTGAGCTAAGACATAGCATTGAAGACGCATCATAATCTGCCCGAGATTTTTGTAGGTGTGAGCTACGTGTGCATTCAGAGGCCCAATACACACACTCACCCAGTTCATCCATTATCTAAGTATAATTGGACAAAAACTGCAGCATGAATGCAATTCCTCGAAGACCTCAGCACGACCTAAAATAGCACTACATCATGAAAGCGCTGAGGGGGGGGAGGGACAACATAAACAAAAAATCCAGTGTTAAGTTGAAGAGGATAGCAGTTTTTGACTCAACCAAAGCACAGCAAGTGCTGAATCAGCAAAAACAGCACAAAGCAAAACTGAAGGCCTGGTGGGACAATGGAAATTAGTTTTTGCAGTTAAAGTCAAACCGGAGCTAAGTCTGCAACATTTTCCAAAGTGCCTTTAAAACATCCAGAAAGGTCATCATCCTCCTTATTCGAAATACTTTTTGGGTTCTGTTTGATTTCTTTTGAGGACACTGATCTGCCATTGGTGTCACCCTTGCAGTTTAGAAGTCAGGACCCTTAGTGCTCCCTTCACCCCTGCTGCCATCACTTCTCACAACTTTTCACCATGCCTTTTAGTAATTAGAAATAATTTATCTTGCGGTTTGTCTACTTGGCGAGCTACCATAAATTTTGGTCTGTTAGGAAGCCTCACAGGTCGTCATCAATACGACTGTGGTCCCCAGTCACTGACGGGAATTCTCAATTAACCACTTCAACATGGTTGTTTCTAAACAAGCATAAAAAGTCTTATTTTTTTAACTATGTTGGGCTATCATATTCTTCTTTAGAAATTAAGTTTCAGTAAGAAACCACAACACAGGAACGATCAAGCTGTCGAGTTTCGATTCAGTGTTTTTGAAAAACTTTTCAGATTCTCAAGTCTAAACAGAAAAGATAGAAAAAGACAGGGGGCAAAAAAGATGAGGACAGACAGATGGAGCAAAAAAAGTAAGCAAACAATAACAAGGTAAAGGGACAAGGAGACAGTGAGATGATGGTTTGCAGGCAGATGGAGATAAGAGTAGGCAAATAAGAGAGTTAGTGATGGATGGATGTTGTGATAGCAGCTAAAGCAAGCAGGACAGGATTGTTCAGAGCCGGTTGTTTGGACAGATGGCCGTCTGTGTGCTAATTACAGACTGAGGGCTCGACACTGTGAACACAATCAAAGGGGAAACTAGCTTTATTTGTTCAGCTTCACCCACACATTGCCATGCATGCAGAAAAGGAAATTTAGATACACATTAAACACCGGCAAAAACATTTCACTGATGCCACACAGATTAATCACAGAAAGAGACACAAATATACCAAACAAGGCACATGTAAAGAGCGAGCTCTCACCTCAATTTCAGTAAGCACATCCCAAATGAACAGCCCCGCTTGGTGCCTTTCATCCTGAAAAACTCAGCTTTCATCCATTTTGAGAAGAATCAAAGCCCACTAATGAGCGTCCGAGGAGTAAATCATCCTTGTTCCA
Source organism: Menidia beryllina (assembly GCA_013363375.1). Taxonomy (NCBI): domain Eukaryota; kingdom Metazoa; phylum Chordata; class Actinopteri; order Atheriniformes; family Atherinopsidae; genus Menidia; species Menidia beryllina. The sequence continues at coordinate 3,796,360 of JABUIW010000071.1, read as the reverse complement.
CTATTACTTCATCTAGATAATGTACCACTTTGAGTGACTCCAGTCTGCTTCATTGTCAAGTTGCAACCATATCTCAGCTCAGCTCATAATGTAAATATCCTGACCACCTTACACATAGAAAATCAAGTTACACATCAAGCATCAAAATCAAGGAGAAACTCCTAACTAATAACTAAACTAATAACTTAAACTTGAGCAAATGTTATATTGTAGATGTTTTACTTTATAAAATGTCTCCATTTGGTTAAATGTATCGCTAACTTCATAAGCATTAGCTCTTCCTCTGCAAATTTTCTAAGTTAGATTTGGATACTGTAAAAAAAAAAAACTCCTCTGTTGTCCCTATTTGGTATATGTCTTTAGTTTCCCCAACAGGAAAACAGCTAACACAGAGCACTCTGATCACTTTCAATACCAGATAAGACACGATTCACCTTTCATACATATGATGCATCTAGGACTGTATCATATAAGAAATGTGTTTTTTCATATTAAGATATATAAAGCTATTTCAGAAAACACTCAAGATAAGTTCATGATCCCAAAAATCAAACCAGTTTTGTATTCGTAACAGTACATGCTAGATCCTGAGCCTAATAATAGAAGTTTCCAATGATTCTGAGAATTGCCTACGCCTGCATTGACAGGAGGCTTTGTTAATGGCCGATTCATTCACTCATGTTTCTGCAGCAGCTGTGCACCCTGATGAATATTCTAACAGCCAGTAGTTTCTACAGGAAAAATCCTGAGAGGTAAAATTGCTGTTTAGGCGGTGAAAAATCTTTAGCGAACGTCTTCTCTAATACCATCTATCTGTCGCATGCGTCAGCAGTCAGCGAGTCCTGGAAGAGGATATCTGTTCAGTTTGGCATGTAAACATGAGCTGCTGTGATTCATTACTGCTATACTGTCTGCCTTCTCTTTGTAGTCTGTGAGGTTAGACACGAACGCCTCACCTAGCTGCACGTATGTGCATCCACAAAAGCATAAATTAAAGCGAACAACCAGCCACCAAACAGTTGACTCGTTTTTTTTTTTTTCTGAAAACATCACAAAGACAAATATAGATGCAGCCAGAGAATCCAGAATATCCCTGTAGCATACCATACATAGAGGGATGGCGCAGAAAGCAACATATTCTGTTACATCATAGTGTGAAGCAGCAACATCACTCTCCCGCTTTTGCATATTATGTAAGATAGCATGGATGTTGGACAGTCTGTACCAAAAGATGGTTCTAGAAAAGAAAAAAAAAATAAAGCATTTCCAAACATGCTCCTGTGTGAAAATGTGGAGAACTTGCTGACTCATCGGAAGCTGTCAAATAACTGTCATGCCATCTCTCCGAGTTACATAAGTCTGCTCAGGCTCAGATGGATGGAGCAACAGTGGTTTCAAGCCCTGACTGTAAGTGCTTTTATATTTAAAAGAACTTGTGTGTTAGACCTTTAAAAAAAATGCAAGTTCTCCATATCTCTGTTCTGAAAAGCATTAACTCCCCTATAGAAACTCCCTGCCTTCTCATAACTTTTAGTTCCAGGCCAGCCGGCCCTTCCTCAAAAGTCAACTCTCCTGTTTCTTTAAGGCCCGTGCGTGCAGGATTGGTGCACTTGAGTCGGCCCTCGCTTTTCCTCATAACTTCACAGCCCAGTCACCTCTGAGTCGCCTCATTACAAAAGGCCCTAATGAGCGGGCCGTAATGAGCCTAACGAGGGCCTAACGAGGAGTTGGTGTCTGTCCTCACAGTGGGCCCGGTCGCACCTCATCAAGCAGATACAGAAAACAAGGCGGAAGGCATCAAATGCTCCGGTACTTTTACTCCTTTATTGGCTTTGCTTTTTTTCCTTCTCCGCCTAAACTTTTCCTGTACGTACACTGATCATTCCTACTCAAAAATGTGTTCACCCTGCAGAAGCTGACGTATCTGTGTCTGTATATACATGCAAAATGATTGTGTGAGGGTGGTCTTGGGGTTTTATGATATAGCTGTTAAATGAATTCAGTTGGACCTGAAAAGAGGTTTATGAGATAAGTTGGTGGGTAGATGGATGGATTAATGCCATTTGTTCTTGGGCTATGTCCATAAATTGTTGTGGGCTGGTTTGTATCCATGAAACATACACTACAGATGAAGATAAGCAGCTTCAATCTAGTATTGTTGCTTTGTGCGACTTAAACTCTCATCATGTTACACAATTTATCATAAAACAACCAACACTATTTTTATTATTACAAATAACAAAGACAAAAAGGGAAGTCTGAGAGAGTGCCCTATGATAAGGAAATATTAGCTCTCTCTAAGTAAAAACTGGAAGTAAAACTTAGAATGGCAAAAGGTTAAAGCAGTGCAGAAGCATCAGGCATGTTGATGTGAGTGAGGAGGGTTTATGGCTGAATTTGTTTATTTGGAAACAATTAAAAATATTCAGCACTTTAGTAAAGTAACCAAACCATTTTTTTAGCTGTGATCTGCAATGCAAACCTTCGCTCAGTGTCTTTGGGGAGAAGTGCTCCTGTTTTCTCTCCTCGGCTTTTCTTCCGGACGAGACCAATTAGTCAACGTGACCTTCAGCAAGTCCATAATTTTGTTCATTGTTTAGTCTATCGTGATGATTTTTCCCACGGTTTAGTCCATTATCTACATCGATCTGTGTCCTTGGTTGCGCATTCACAGGCCAATATAATTAAATAAAACTATAGATGAAATAAATAAAGAAAAATACAAGCGGAAAGGGAATTAATTACGCACCCAAATGTAATCTAAGTATTTGTTTCCGTTTGTTTATCAGGGTCAGTTCATTACGGAGGGATGAAGTGTGTGTCCTAAACACAACTGGCTAAAACACGTCTGCACAGACATTTACACGCATGCACACATGCACTGGGGAGAAATGATCTGAACTGGATTACACAGGGATAAGGATTGACTCTTAATATTGACTCACTGACTAAACACACACAGATATGTTACATTTACTCACCTGTGCACCCGCACAAATACATTTGTACATACAGTTCCTGGTGTGTTGTCCAGCGACGGGCTTAAACTGAGCTGAGCTCTTAAACTGTCAGTATGCTTCTGTTGCATTCCACTCATTTTATCTCATCTGTACTTGCTCATCTTTGACTTTACATTTGTCATTTTATCATCTCTTTTACAAGCTTATTTGAATTGCAGGTCAAATTGTGTATGGAACCATTTGGAATGCTTTATAAAAAAGATTAAATAGAAACATGTCATTAAAAACAGAGTTAACAGAAATTAAGAAAAAATGTGAAACAGGTTATAATCATTGATTATAAAAAAAAGAGAAGAGTGTAGATAAGGTGTTCTAAGCACTGCTAAATAGAACCGTTTTCAAACATTATTGGATTTAAACATTGTCAGATTTGAGGCCTGTCTCAGATTTTAGAAGCATAAAACTGAAATACAGCCTCCGTTTGTTTGGTTCTGACTCTGGACTCCAGCAGGAGACCATTACCTGAGGTTCTCAGAGTCCCAGTGGACTGTGGTTCTTTCCATCGTTGAATTGAAGATTATTTTCAATCTAAATGTTTATCAGTATGTTTCTCATTCCTTGTTTTGTTAGAAAAGAAATACTTCTTATGTTGAATTGGTCATAACAAAGTTCCAAAAAACAACGCCATTATGCCATCTACAGACTGAAGATTTTCTAAATGTATTTTCCGGTGCTTTCAGCACCACAAATGAATAGTTTTCAGCTGCCCTCTATTTGGGACAAGCCGGATACATTTCTGCCAAAGTATCTCTCCATCTCACTCTCAACTGATGGCAATAAAGAAATGTAACCACAGGCCATATGACTTATAACGAGATCATTTTAATATCACTTCTAAATGGTTACAAAATAGTGTTGTAAAAAAACAGTCCTCTGTGAATATTGCAATGCTGTTGAAATGTTTGGCTTTGGTCCCAAGTCCCAAACAAAATAGACAGAATATCTCTCCTTCTGTCAGAACCACAGCTTAAGATAACTTAAGATATATTAAACCGAGTGATGTGCATTGATTTTTTTAAGCCATGTGTCACAACCAGCTCACTGAGGGAAAAGGAATGTAACACAAACCAAATGTTCTTGGTATTGACAAAAGGTTATTCATTAATTAAAGGAAAGATTCAGGCAAAGAACAAAGACAGCAATCAAATCCCCAAAAAGTAACAAAACAGAACACATGCCAACTGCAGATCAGGAAATGAGGAGGAAATCAACCCCTCCTCACGGAATACGGCAAACCCACTCGGTTTGTAAAAAGTATCACATCAACAATCACAATACATTTAATATACCCTGGTCAGTGCATCAGCAACATTTTCAGACCCTTTTTTGTGCTTTGGTTTACCTGTGATGATACATTGAGGAATGTGTGAGCTGAGCAGAATGTGCATTTGCACAAAAGTGAAGAAGTAACAGCATCAACAAAAAGAAAACTTTGTTTTTGTCACCGCTGCTGCACCAGCATGTGAAATGCTGCCACAACAAATAGAAACTGAAAGGTAACCCACTGAGGCACACAGTTCCCATCAGCTCCCTGTTCTGCATGTATTTTCCTTTCTTAATGTGTAGATTTTGTGTTCAACAAAAAACAAATGTCAGTTATTTCCTCGTTATTTCCACATATACATTTTTTGTTTCTTTTTTCCTCTTTTCTATTCTTTTCTTTTTGACCTTGGCTCTTTGTCTACCCCAAATATATCCGGCATCTGGGATTTTAAGTGAGAAGCATTAATCGTCTAAATATGGCAGCGGTATTTATTGGTTTTACATAATGCATCGTGGTTTAACTGTGGGAAGATCCTCACCTCAGCTTTCCGAATGGGATTGCGGATCAATGTAATCTTCATCTAAGATGTTAAGGAGGATGGGAGAATCCACACTTAGGGGCCTATTTTCCCATCACAATCAACCTCTTCAGATGCAGCACAGCTATTGTTATGAAGATCATTGTCTTGGTTCAGTGTGCACAGAATACTCTTGACAAGATACTTATTCATGTTTTTATGAAGCTTTAATGATTATATTACTAATAGCCACTCCACAAAACAATACATGCGATCAGTGGGCCGGTCAAGTTTGAACAATTGCCGTGAACAAGCCTAAATTGCTGGGATCTGCGATTGGGTGAGCTCACTCTGACCAGAACAACAGCAACCGCAGTTGTTTTTGTAAATATCCGAGTTCATTTTAACTTTGCCACAGTTGCTCAACTAAAACGGGGTGCCTCAATCTATTCAAGGCAATTTTTGGACATTTTAACAGGCCCCATCTCTGCAACAGCTCCGATTTACAGAAAATCTTTCAATTATCTTTATATCTTTCCTTATTTTCCAAGCAATCAACAAATCGTCGATTCACTTTTCTTGACTTTTTACGATAAAAATGAAATGTTTCCATTCGGAGTTGTACGGTTTGGTTGTTTTATCATCTTAATCCCTCTCTACCTGAGTAACCCGAGCAGTGTACCTCACACGTCTTCAGTCGGTTTCTTTTGTGACCTGCTGTGAAATCATCCTCACCCTCCTCCTTGGGATTACACTGAAGGCCAGCCCCCCGAAAACTGGCCAGAGGAACACCTTTAATTGGCCCAGAAATAGCTCCTGGGACTAGGCTGGATCAAGAGGGGCAGGGAAGGCTTTAAGGGGAGGTTTTTACAGGGTTTTAATGTTGAACACGGACGTTCCCGTGACTCCGGTTCAGAGTTGGCCATGTTTGTTTTTCTTTGCGCTTCAGTGTCTCAAATTATGTGTAGTCTCATAACCCACATTATTAAAGATAACCAAAGATGTGCACTTAGAGACACTCTTCAGAGGACACAAAAGCTGTTCAACTTTGTTAGTGATACATGTTTTAATATCATACATGTGCCTTTGAGTATGGGGAGAGGAACTTTTTCATTTTAAAAATAACAAAACCACAACTGTTTTGTTTTTGTTTATCTGTTTTTCTCCTGTTTGGGCTGTTTGATTGAATAAAAATGTCTTGACGTAAACTTCTGGTGACCAGTGATCCAGTGTGTTTCAATGGGATGCTGCCACTGTAATTGGCTCAGTGAACTGGCAAAAAGTTAATAATAGACCCCACAAGTTTTGCTTTATTTGTACAAATGAACATTTATTTAACATCCAGTTCTACTGTTTCCTGACCAACTTTTTCATTGTCTCAGATTTTTTTTTTTTTTTTTTAAATAGTAGGGGTTTGGCATTCATCTACGATGTGGGAGGCAAGAAAAAATGTCTTGGCTGTACGGGAATCAGCACAAAGACAGACAAGTGTGTGTGAATATACAGAGTTGTTCTGGCTGCTATCATGGAATTTACTGTAACATAACATCTGATGAAAGTGCATGAAGATTTAAATGCAGTACTGCATAATGCCTCCAGTAATGGTGCATATTTATTGCAACATTTATTCACTTAAAGTACAGTCTAAGACTCTAACCACCACCTCCAGGATGGATAACTGCATCTCTGCCCACAGCTCTGTGCTTTATGGATGACCCTTCACTGGTATGGATAGACCTTTTCCCAAACTGTCAGTTTAGTGATGGAGAGAACACAGAATTTCACAACTGCATTTTGAATGATGTTTAACTATAATGAAGTCAATCAAATCTGACCACCACAGCGCAGTTCAATTTGACCAGATTTGATTGTGACATCATGTTGTCATGTTTGGTGCAGTAACAGCCTCACCAAAGCTGATCAATCAAACTTTTTGTAAAAAAGAAAAAAAGTCACAAAACAAATCTGAAAAATACCAAACCCATTACAACATACATGCATAACACAGCACAGTCATCAACTTGGAAATGGCATTTGCAATGTTAACAAACCTTAAAACAGTCTGTCCCAATCAGTTGTCTTCTCCCAACTGAGCATTTCTCTTTTCAGTCTCTACAAGTTTAGTACTGCCCTTTTGCTCTCTATCTTGATCCTCCCCATTATCAACATGACTGACACAGTTAAAATTAAGATAAAATGAAATCTTAAAATGGATTTACTGTGTTTGAATATTTCAGACCCTATTTGATTTGATTTGATTTACTTTGTTTGACTCTTAGCCTTTCTGTCCAAATAAGAGGATGCATATGCTTTTACTTTAATAACTACGGGTGCATGGGTTCAGCTCTTCTATTGTATGTTTTTAATCAGCACTGTGAATGGAGTTCAAAGTGTTTCATAATGATCTGACTCACAGACTCCAAGCCATATTCAGAAGTTAATATTCATTTTGTTTGATATCGTTAATGACAAAAGGCGTAATATTACTCTCTAGATATCTCAATTTGTGTCGTTACAGATTTTTAAATATACAAGCTGTTCGTTATAAATGAACCCAATACCTGTTTGGCTAGGACAGATGTTGAACTGAAAAGTAAAATGTTCCTCTTATCACGTTATCCAATAATACCTCAATAGGTCATAAATCCACTAATTCGTTTGTTGCTGCAAACAAGCTCTTAGACTACTCGCATCTAATAAGGGACACAAATGCTGCCCTAAGTCTCTCAGCAAACATTGATGAGCACTTGATTTCCCAGGACATGCTTACAGCCATTTGCATGGGTGAAGCCTTACTGATCTGTTGTTTGGTCCAAGTCAAATTAATGTCCATGATTATGATCAACAAATTACCTAAAATTTGCATTGATTCACATTCGGTTCCATAAATCATCAGATTTCTCTTGAACAGGTGATAACTAATGGTAACACATAAAATGAGATGTCAACTTCTTTTATGAATAGGACTCTGTTGAAGATGGGGTAAATTACAAGTCTCAGTTTTTATGTCAATGTGTGAAGATCCATACAGTTCATATTCAGTGCTTCAAGCACTTAATTTCCTTGATTGTTTCCAACTGGCTTGTTGCAAAGTACACAACCCAAAATTATGTACAAAGGGATGCAAAGCAAAGAAACTTGAATTAAAAACGAAAGCAGCCAAGAGCCAAAGCTGTGTGTGTGTGCCTGGCTTGTTAAGCCTAACCTTTTTGTTCATAGCCGTGCTGATTTCCTGCTTAAATCAGAAACACAAGTACCTTCTGTGTCCCCAAGCTTCTTCATTGTGAGTGCGAGAGTACACACTCACAAACACACTCCAGACAAAATGTCCTGTCCCAGGAGTGCATGTTTCCTGTTGGGAGGGATTACACAAGGCGGTAACCATACTTCGACACAACACCCCTGTCTCTCACACACACACACACACACACACACACACGCACTCACACATGATACCGTTCGCTGAATATTCATTGCAAGCTGTTGCACTCCTTGTCCAAATCTGCTTCTGTGCAGGCAGTATTTATGTTTAACATAAATGGATAAATAAACAGGTAAGATCCTATAACTCTCGTCTCACATTTTTTGTCCTCTTTTATTCTTTCTGCGCCACACGCACAAACACCTTGACACAGAGAAAGAAGCAATTAATAGTTGTGTGTGTGATAAGATAGATATGTGTGTGAGTGAAGAAAAAAAAGAAAAAAGACAAAAGATAGCCACACTTCGTTTTATCATGAGTTTGTCCGGATTACAAGCCACTGTGTGTGTTTATTTCATATTCTTTGAGATGCTTGTTACGCGAGTGTGTGTTTGCGGCGATTCGTGTGTGTGATGAGATGGTCCAGTTGGCTGTAACTGGCAGCTTTCCCGCTGCAGATGTAATGGTTTACCGGCTCTTACCGGAGAATTAGTGGCTCAGTCTGAGCCAGGGTAGCAGCCTCGTCACTGGCATTCTTGTTGAGATGGCAGGCAGATGACAGAACAATCTGTTTTATTCCAGTAAACACTCTGTAGAAAACAAAAAAACAAATGATACCGCATACGTTTCAGTGGATTAGTAGAAAAGTTGTACTTTTAGGAGAAAGGTTTGATCATAACCATCTTCCCTCACTTTTCAAATTGTTTGGATATAAACTGTCCCCTGTGTTTCTTTTCTGTTGTTGTCCTGAATAAAAAGTTTCCTTACAGCAGAGATGTAGTCCGTAGACGTAACTGGTCTACTTACTAGTGAAAAAATGAAAATGCAAAGCCTATGCTTGGCGTTCAGGACTTCATTTAGCCAACCTGAGAAATCTAACATCATATATTCTTTTGGGGGAACAATTTTCGATGCAGATTGTTGTCATGGCTGGTATTTTTAGAAGAAAAAAAGATCATACACACACACACACACACACACACACTTCTTTCTTTAAAAAGAAAAAAAAAAAAAGAGTACATGGGGAAACACCCTTCATGGATCTAAAGGATTGTCTCCACAAGGTGAAGTGCAAAAACGCAGAAAACATGGAAAGGTGAACATTCAAGAGGTGAAGGAGGAAACAACCAGAAAGGAAGAAAGCAACTTTAATAATCCGCTGAAAGCAGCAGAAGCAAGAAGCAGAAACATGAAACCTCACCAAACAGAAGGTAAAGGAAAGAGAGAAATGAAAGAGATGAATCATATTTGAAGTCACAAATATAAGCCAGGCAGGCGGAAAGCCACGAACATTTTTATATCTCTCCAATTTCATCTGTCAATCTCAATGCTTTTTGTGGGATTGTTCAGCTGTAGGTGGCTTCCTACTTTGTGCACACAGCTTGATTCCTGCTTTCTTTTTTTCTGAGTGAAGTATGCTTGCATTTTGTATGATGGCTTTTTAAAATAGCATTTAAGAAACAAGTCCTTTCTAATCCTACCATTTAAACCCCTTTGGACATCAAGCCAAGTGAGGTTGACGGAAATGTGTTGGAGTGAAAATGGTTGCCATTCTGTTTTTGTTGAGTGGGATGTGTTTTTTGGCATTTAGGTCCATCACATTAAAGTGAGCCACATTGGGTTCAGTTAGAGAGATGGAGATGTCTCTCATCTGCCTGTGACGGTTGATCATGCTTATAGTTTAAAGTGCACAAGAGCTGATTGTTTATGTGAACTGTTACACATTCAGTTTATCCATAAAAGACACTGTTCCCTAACATTTTATTTTACTTTACATCCTTCAGCTTCATAGCTTCATTTAATAACTTTAAATGTGACCCTATTCATGTTAAAGTTTGCTGTATTCATGTTAGTGTCACTCAAAGTGAGATCTCTTGATTTCCAAATTGTAATACAGAGAAAATATTACAAGAGCATGCACCAAATGGATTCAATTATTTCCAATGCACCTGGTCGGATGGTTACAGTGCACTCAACTATCTGTGCATGTAATTTACAGATGAGTTTCAGCTCCTTCCAAGTTCTGAAGTCTGTTTCCTGTAAACTGAAAAGTATTCAATGTGTCAAAGCATATTGCTGATTTGATCGTCTGTACATCTGCATCTGTTTTGAGTTTGTACAAACTCCAAATTCAGCACAACAATATGGCGCCTTTTGAGTTCTGTCCGCATCATATCAGTGGTTTCAGAGATTTCCGATCAGTGTGTCAGACAGATACAGCTGGATGCATTCACAAGGGACAGATGAAAACATGGATGGATGGAAGAAAATCAAACTCGTTTGAATTGGAAAAGAAGGCCGGATCGATGGGGAGAATGAAAATGTGTTTTACACAGTCGCTTTGTTGTGAAGAAAGTTTGAGAAAACAGCAGTTACCTGCAGATAAATGTAATCCCAATACCAGAAGTCACCCAATAAAGGTAGTTTGTGGTTTCTAAGGATAATCATTACCTGTAACAGCACTGATAATTTGCACTGAGTTTTGGTTGGTGCCGTTTGCTTTTGGGATTTGTGGTGACCAGGAGGCACAGCATTGTTCCTTACACAGCCTGGAAAAATTGTTCAAAACTTCCTCCACTATCATTTCTTTTAAAGTAAAACATCAAGATATCTGAGAGCGAACGTCATAATGGAGCCTTTTCAATAAAAATGTTTTCTCTGTCTGACTTTTATCAAACAGTGAAATAACACTTCAGGTGACCTCAAGTAACAACTGCAATTATTTTTTATGCGAGGACGCTGCTTAGAACAGCAACGTCAGGTGCCTTTCTCGCCGTTTTTCCAGTCGCTGCTTTGTGTGAAGAAAGCAGGCACATGCTAATGGTTAAGAAAGGGAGCGCAATCACATGCACAGAGAGCCAGCATAATACGATGATTAGGAATGGAATTGTGTAACTGGTAATTTCGATGAATGGACATAATTAGGCAGACGGGGAAGCAAACTCTTCTGACTCCTGTAAATGTTCATTCTCTATCCTTTTTCTTTTATGCCTCAGTACCTCAAAATGACATGACCATGTGTTTACTTTCAGTTTGAATTGCAGTGTAACCGTTTCACTCTTCTATATAGTCAAAATAACAACAGAGATAGATATTAGAAATTCTTTAAGGCATCTATTTGCTCAGATTTGCATGGAATATAAAGTTGTGGAACAGACTGCAATGGTTAAAATCTTGGCTAGAACATGTCCAAATTGACATTTGACACAAAGCAGAGATGTATAGTATCATCCAAATCCCGCTGGATTGGATGACACATTGATTAACAAGTGTTAGAGGCAAAATCAAGATAAGGTTGGACATGAAAAGAGGTTAATACTGCTTGGAACAACTCGAATTGACACATGCTAAGTCACCTAGCCTTTATAAATCTAAGACAAGGAAATACGTCCTGATTTGACAAATGTGACCCTTTGAAAGGTTAGGAGAAAAAAAAAAAAGTAGTTTTCTCCATCTCAAAGGCAAAATGGACAGATTTTATTATTAAAGCAACAAAACACAGTTTGCTATCAGAGTAGAGGAACAGTACAATTAAGAAATATTATTTGAAGAAGGTATGGCACAGAGGCCGAGCACGGAAAACAAAAACAGATGGTCCCCTAGGAAACGATCCAAAGTGACCTCTTAGAAGCAGGGTAACACGTCTTTACTAAGAAGAAAAGGCTAAACTACTTGCAGATAACAAAGGGGGCATGTGGGGGAAAAAGCCATCACTAAACGTCAATGTACAACAAATGGGCTCTCAAAGAAGAGGATTCATGGTTGACTCAATGACTGCTGGTCCTGTGTCTTCAAAACCTACAGTATAACGCCCCCAAATTCACACTTGACGCTATAGGAATCCTCTTTTTCACCTCATGTGGTAATGTATAACTCGGATTAACATCTTTCCTGTCTTCTATTGTTTAGGTAAAACATTCCAATTTCAAAAGGTTCTATGTACTTTCTCACACTCTTGTAATCACCCTGTGTTTGTTTGTTTTTTATGTTTAAAAATGTAAAAATACACATGTACATTCGTACCACATTGTATTATTTCTGAAAAAATAATACAAATTTTGTTAAAAAAAATAAAAAATAAAGGTTCTATGTACTATCTGGATAAAAGAGGCTTCCCATTCATATCGCATCACCATTTAACATCAAACATCCTAACTGAAGCCTGCACACTCTACGTTGTATGAAACTGAGAAGCGGTTGCTGACCATAGGTGGACTTACTGGATCTTGTATTCCTGTGAAGATCGTCTGTCATGTTGAATGCTCTCCTCTTGCGAATGATCTTTTTCGCCGTGGAACAGCAAACTCCAAGATGTATGCAAAGGTCCCCCCTGGAGCCGACGGATTGAAACGAGCCCCCGACTTAGCTCGCTGCTGATAAAAAGCTAAATGCAGAGAAGTGCTCACACCTGCTTGAGATAAGTTAATAAAGGGCATTTGATTAGCGGTACCTGGCTGCTAAATACTCTCTTGATTCTGGCTGACGCAGGAAAGCTTCTTCACTGTGGTTTAGTTGTGGTGAATAAGATTAGATCTCAGGGGAATGCAGTTGATTTTATTTACCCGAGTTTAAGATCGGAAATGGATTATCAATGAGGATAGGGAAAAGAAGCGGTTTCTTTGAACCAGGATGTACTTTTTAGGAGATATGGATCCTCAAGATATTTGTGACGCCACAATCATAAGTCCATCTTGTCCGGCTCAAAGTTTCCCAAGGACCAGATTATTGCGCTTCCAGAACAATTAAGTCTGAATAAATATCAAATGCTTGACCAGAGAGAATATTTGTAACTTGCTCCAGTTATAACTGGCAGATAGATGCTGGAAAACCTTTTTAGAACTAGGCCGCTAGCTTATTTTCTCTGGCTGCCGAGCCAGAACCTTTCACAAAGTGGTGAGTGAGTGGAATAAGGCCTGAGTGAACTTTAAAAAGCAGTGCATTTCCTGGTTCTGTCACATGTGCAGTTGTCATTTGATCGCCAACCAACAGCCCCTCTACAATTTACCTAGCTGCTTGCTTTGTTTAATTTGTGGTCCAAAAACATGTGAGGTTATGTGCCAAATGGCAGCCTCCACTGAGAGGGAGCATTCAGAAACGAACCAAAATAAACAGCACGTTGTGCGTTTGTGTGCGAAACACTTACGCACCCCTTGTCAGAAAGCAACATCTGTGGTTTGTAATTTCCAATTACAGTTGAGATTGACTGCATCAAGAGAGATTGAATAGTTTACTTCTCTTTAGTTAAAAACGGGCTATCAAGCCATTATTTTCCTCTGTTATTATTTGGATTGTGGGGATGAACAATTACAAAACCCCTCTCAGACTGAAAGGCACTTATCACTGATGTTCAGCAGGTGTTGGTTCTTTCAGAATTTGGTAAACACTTCAGATTTCCACTCATTTACTTACTCCAACCAGATTTTTTTTTTCCTAAATAAAGCCCCAGGTTGTTCTAATTTCCCACTTTCATTCTCCATCTATGGACTACATAGATATTGATCATCATTTATAGAACATGTTATATGATATATATAATAATTGATTTATGGCTGAAATGGAGGGATTTAACTGTATCCAAGTTTTGCCTTCTCTATGTTCGTCGTTTTGTTTCAAAGTTGGGCTGACTGGCAGGTCTGAGCGTTCATACTTGCTGCGTAAAGGTTACGGGGATCTTTAAAACTGCCAAGTTTATTTCTAAAAGAGCAGTCTGTCAAAATGAGTGGCTTCCACACTCTCACACACAAAACACACACACATATTCACAGATACAGAAAGCTGAATGAAACACAAAGTTTTTTTCAGCTAATCCACCTGTCTGTCAGGCTTTTTTTCTTAACCCCGAATCTGAATGCAATCTGTAGCAGCAGTGATGCTCAGTATTATTAAAATAACTATTGATTACTCTCACAGGTGGAACCGAACTGCACAGACCAGGTACTGTACTAAAACCAGTTGATACTGTCTTGGTTACCATGATTTCAGCTCATTTCAAGGAGTCAGTGTTTTTTTAAATCTAATAAAATGGATAATGTTTCAGAAAAGCTCTGAATAAATAGAAATATGGACTCAAACTAATTCAAGACCCCATCAAATCTTAGAAAAACAGGAAGGATGCAAACACTAATCTTAACCCTCCAAGACGTATTAAAGGCTTACTCTTTGGGACACAGAACAGTTTGTTTGCCCTCAGAATGACTTTTATTTGGTGGCTCAGAGCTACCAACTAGGAAAAGCCCCCTTCTTTGCATAAAACACAATATCCTATGGTTTCCGATACAAATATACCTGAACAGAAATGAACATATGCAATCTTAAGTTCACACCCACCTATCTGGACCAGGACGGTGACCATAAACATCCCTTTGACATTGTTTAAAATTGCAAACAATTTACAGAGGAAATGATCCAAAAACATTAGTCACAGTTGATTATATACACTGCCTTGCAACAAGAATGCAAGTACAAAAATGACAAGTTAAATTAACAGTAAGTGAACATGAGAGAACCAAAGAACCAAACGCATTCAACATCCAGAATTATGCTTCCACACTCTTGGCCTTTTTCAATAAGAAAAGTCTGGTATAAAGAAAAAACAAAAAAAAACAAAAAACACATCCACACCACAGAATGGACCAGTAGATCTGCCATGTTGTACCAGTTTTATCAGAAACACACTCTTATGTACAGCCCTAAAGTGCAAAGTGTTCACTTATCCAATTATGATCCCAATTTCCCTACACCAGCAGCTTTGGGAATTTAGATATATATCCTATGAAGCTCTTTCTCTCTCTGAAAACAAGTTTTTAAAAAGTCGCCACAGTATTGAAAACTGTACTCCAGAAAAATGTCATTGTAGAAGAAGAAGATAATGACTTAAAAGATGAAAAGCAAAGTTTTGTTTGAGGTCGGTTTCCATTTTGTCTCCAATTGAATGAATATTAGATCTAAAGGGAGGAGCATTTGTTGTGTCCATTTAGAATGTTTTCCAAATTAGTGTCCAAATATCAAATGCCCACCTGCCATTGTTCTGTGATTTTTTCTCGCTAAATCACCCTCAAACTCAGATTTGCTGGAATAGAAACAGAGGGAACTATGTTTAATCATTTAACACCTCGTTATATATTCAACCACATGGCTGTGCCACCAGCGACCAGAGTCACAGCAATTCCTCTTTAACCGCATGTCTTTGCCCTCAAACTTTCTCTACACATCATGAGAAGGTTGCACGTCTCATTTATTTGTTCCTATTTAAAAAATAACCAAAAAGGACTGACACATGGAACATGGGTATGCAACTGTCAAGTGCAGACCTTGGTGGAGAAAAAGGGCCTATACTGTCTTTCGGATCACTAATGATACTAACTCAACTTCTTTTTTTTGTGATGTTCTGAAATTTGAGGGCCATTTTGACTCTGAAGAGAGCAGTTATCAATATCAAGCCCTAACTCAGTGTTTTGCCTAAAAACTATATAAAAGACAGACTGAGACTCCATTACATATGTATAGGAGATGAATAACTTTTTCAGTACCTAAGTTTAGTGTAACTAGGGACCTTTAGCTGACATGTCAGAGCCCACAAGAACCCTCAACTACCTTTGGTTAAGCATGGGTTGCTTATAAATGCATCATTCCTAGTTATTTTCACTGTCAAAGATAAACATTCATATGTTCCCACATATATATATATATTCCTATATATACCCTTATATATACATAGAAATGTATATACATAAATTGACAAAGCAGTGTATACCACAAAACGATCAAATGGTGATATGAGCCAAAGCTGAGGTGTGTTTTTTTTCTCTGCACACATCTGCGGGTGGAAACGGGTGACGCAGATAGAAAACGGTTCCTCACTTATTTTAAAGACAACACAACCAATGAAGCTATTCCATCGCTTGCATTAGAGCATGACATTATCTTGAAGCTGCTGTGGACATTGTTTTGCACCCAAAGCTTAATGCGGTTCAGCATTTACACAGAAAAAGATGAGCTGCTTATTGATGTCATTAATAGCTATACTGAAGCATGTACCTCAAGTGTTTTTTGATGTTTCCTCTCAGCTTGTACCTCCAAAAAAGTCCATTTAGATGAGGCTACACTTAAAAACTGGGATTAAATTCTTGGAAGGGAGGTGTCGTCGGCAGGTCCTCTCCCCTGCTCGGCAGAGTTTGGACTCTAGTAGTTTTGCAGCTCGGGGATGTTCTTGTAGAGGTCCAGCGAGTCGGGGTTGGAGAAGGCGCCTCTTTGTGTCACCTCCCGACCAGCTATCACCTGCTTCACAGCCACCTCCACCTTCTTACCGCTGATGGTGTACTGCAGAGGGACGAAAAGCCACAAATGACCCCTGCTGATGTAGGCAGTCTAACAGGAAAGGCCAGGCAAGCTTATTCATTTCTGATATTCATATTTCTCTTACAGGAATGTCTCTGGTCTCCAGCAGCAGGGCAGGAATGTGGCGTGCAGAGAGAGCTTTTCTGATGGCTCCCTTAATCTTTGTCACCAACTCTGGACAGAAGGGCTTTCCAGGTGCCATCTTCAGGAACAAAATGACCCGCTCCTCACCGTCTGCATTGTACTGAGGGACACAAAGGCTGTCTGACACTTCCTCGAAAGCCTCCACTGCAGGGAAGAGGAGAAACAAGATGCAGTATAGGAAACGGACACAGGGTAAAAAGGAAGAAAAGATGAGATGCGTGGAGGGAAGAGAAGGTGAGAAGACATAGAGACCGTCAAAACTAAGCACAAGAATGGGGTATTCCAGCAGTCGTGAAAGTGGACCTTTGTCACTTTTCATTGGGAACATGGTAGAAGTGAACATGGTAGAAAAAAAGGACGTCTGTATTTCTGTTTCTCTCAACTAACTCAATAAATCTCAGCTCAATGCTTCTGTCTAAA
This sequence comes from Menidia beryllina, assembly GCA_013363375.1. Taxonomy (NCBI): domain Eukaryota; kingdom Metazoa; phylum Chordata; class Actinopteri; order Atheriniformes; family Atherinopsidae; genus Menidia; species Menidia beryllina. The sequence goes on along the minus strand of JABUIW010000071.1, from coordinate 3,779,237 downwards.
ACTTCTCTCATTTCTTTAACTCTCTTTTAAAGATGTAAAACTCACCAATGTTGTAAATCTCCGAGCTCCCAAATCGCACTCCATTGGGGTTCAGCGTGCCGTCACTGTGACAAAACCACAAGACAAGGACTAAAACGTCTGCTTGCTTACTTGTGCAGATATTTGCTTAGTGCTGGTTCAATATATCAGTTTGCTACCCTGTTCAATATTTCTAAAGCCTTCTAAGTATAATTATGGCAATAAACAAACCTATATGGTCATAAAACAGCAAAGAACTGCGACAGGCTCTTAGGTTTGTGAGCATGTGGAAAAAAGCCAGGCTCTCATTCTTTACAAATACAGGAAATAAATTACAATATAATTTCATTCTAATATTACTGAAGTCTCTTAAATATTCTAATAAAACTGCAGCGACACAGTGACTTCTGAGGTTAAAAAAAAAGGTTAATTACTGACCTTCTGCCCAGCATGACAACGCCTCCTGTCTTAGGGTTGATTTTACAGTAGTCTCCGTGAGCCCAAACCCCTAAGGAGAAATCATGACATTCAAAACAATTTTTTACAGTTTCGTAAAAGGTTTTAAGATCTGAAACGCATTGTGTAAAACAAAATACTGTAGATGAGTTAAAAAAATAACTTCATACTTGTGCCTTGCAGAACAAAAAGCTATATATACAGTCTACTGTGTGGAAATAGATTGTATCAAACAGGAATTTAACTTATGTGGGTTACATACTCAGCTCATATGCAAATACAATGGCTGTGTGCCTTTACCGGGAAATGTGGAAAAGTAAGCCTTATGATATTTGCTCCCGTTTTCGTCGTTCCAGAAGTGAGTCGGCTGGCAGGGGATGGGCTTCAAGCAGACAAGCTCCCCACTCTCTCCCCACACCGGCTTACCTGTTCGCACCCAAAACACATCACACACAAGCACACAGGGGACAGAAGAAGGAGCAGATGAAGCTTTTCAGGAGTTTTCACTCCAACACAGACACCTCGGTACATTTCAATGCTTGGTTTCACACAGCTATAACGTCCTCCCTCAGGTTGGTGCTTAAATACTTCTACAAAAGTTCCCTCTGTCCACTCTCTTTTGAGGTAATGTAGATGTGCCATTGCACCCAGAGGATGAGGGAAGGGCTGTCTAAAATCAATGGGAGTTTTAAAAAAAAGTTTCAAAAGAGTTTCAAAATGTTTTCAATATTTTTTTAAAGATCTACATCATACATATTAGATATATACAAGATACCTACTTTAGATCTAATTTAATGGTTCAGCCTCTATTTCATAGCAACCACTTGGGTTTTTAGAATCAGTCTATTGTCTATGCTGCTCACTCCTAGTAGGGTCTAGGTTATCCTGAACAACAGCCCCGCAATTTGGAATTGTTGATGAACTTAACTTGCATGTTTTTGTACTGTGGAAGTAACCGTATTACCCCCAAAATATGGGGGTATGCTTTACACGAAGATGAGGAGAGGAGAAGAAAAACGTGAAGTTCCTGGGAAATTTTCGCTCTCCCATCGCGCACACACACACTCACCATCGGGGCTCCAGGCTTCTATCGCCATGCCAAGATTTCTTGTTTGGATCTCCCCCCGATACACTGGAACGGTTGGGTTCTGACCCATGAAACAGGACACTATGTCAGTGCCGCCTGGTGATTGAACAGAGAGACACAAAGTAGATGGTAAATATTAGTGAGCAGAGTTAGCGACCGTTTCCAGGGACACATTTTGTACTGGCATTATTTTCATATATTATTCTATTCAATATTCTATTTTTATTTAATATTCTGAATACACAAAAAAGCTTTGTCAACATTTCTTTCAGGACAATTCTGAAACAAAAATAGGACATACTAGGTGTAGTTGGTGTTTTCTTTTAAATAGCAGCAATTCAAGACAAAACCATTTATACATTTTTATTAGTCCAATAGCCACATGAAATTATTCCTGTTCTGTTTAAGAAATAGAAAATCTGTAGATGTGAATAGTTTTCCAGAAGAACCGGACATTAGATCAAAGATGCTTGAGACCACTTTTACCTTCTGAATCTGAAGCCAGAATGCAGTTGCCAAAATTTTCATTCCTTTTAGGGGAACTGAATGTCAAATTTGCACCAAAATCAATTTTGTTTGGAGTTCGTTAGTGAACTTGAAGTGATTATTATTCTATCAACGTACGACTTGTTCCACCTTTAATCCTTTGAACTCACGGTTGTCATTAGTACCTTTAGTGACATCAGATCCCTTACTACAGGTGTAAGCCTGGTTCTGCTATCACAAACTGGCAGAGTTACCATCCAGCTCCTCCCCCATTGACCTATATAGGAGTTCTTCTCCTTTGAAGCACCTTTCTAAAACTGTCATGTCGACACACACATCTATTTGTCTTTTCCTGCCATCCAATCATCTACTATTTCTGACACATTCTATTCATCTCCACTCCCATTGTTCATTCTCTACCTCCCTGCTTCACTCCTCTCTGTATCACAGACTACCTCCATCCATCTTGTTCCCTCTCTCTCAGCTGCTCTCGGCCCTTCTACTTCTCCTCCCTCCTCTCCTGGTTTCCTTTCTGTTCTTCATACTCCGTCTCACTGTTTCTGTCTGCCAGATTCTTTATTGAGCTTTAATTGGCTCCCTGGAGGTAGTGGAAAGTTTGTCTCCTGATTAGACACAAACCCACTTTTACTGAGAAGATCAGCAATCGTCTTATTGATACACTCCCCGTCTTAGGTGGGCATACATAAACATGCGCTCTATCAAAAAACACACACACCTTTATATTTCAAGCAGCTCTAAGTCACGGTGGCTGGCTTGGAGCGTCTTCTATTGTTTCTATTGTCACACTCTGTGCATACAATAACTTGGCACACAGATCCTATTTTCCAAAGAGCAGTCATCCGGTTGCTTTTTATATCCGAGTCTCTGCAATTGTTTGTTGAGATTTCAGGGCTTTGAACATCTTCCTGGTCCCAGAGTTGAATAAAGCCATCAGCAACCACCATTCATGTTGTATGTTAAGAATTCATTGTAAAAAAGGTAAGTTCCTATAGAAGGCACACACTTAAACTTAAGCTAAGTTCTTGTATGAAGGCACATAAATGCAAAGAGCAGATGAGGCCAAAGGGGGAGCAGAGAAGCGACATATGGGCAGTCAGATGGAGGGATATTAGGATGGAAGGAATCCAGCAGTGAAAGTGTTAAAATCACCCAGTGAAGAGGAACATGGCTCCGACTTCCCTGCTGGCAGGTTATACACACACACACACACAGGAACTCTTAAGTGCACGTGAAGTCAGACTGAAATGTTCATAAATCAAACGAAACCACCGTAAACACAAGCACACGTTGCAAAGGTCCAAACACATTCACAAAAATGCACAAGTGGCGAAAATATTGGGTGAAAACAGTCACATATGCCACTGTGACCAGAAGTCAGTGGTCACACTGACACATATGCTGTGATAAATCCTCACACATACGCACGCACACACAGCAACAAGGGTGTTGACCTCGGGGGTCAAGGTTAGGTCGGTTGGCAGCCAACAGGACTGTAGCCTGCTGTTGCCCTTGGCGACAAGAAGGAAAGTGACTGTGGCAGGGGCTGCTTTCTGCAAGACGCACACACAGAATTCTCAGGACTTTAATCCTAAAAGCACAACTTCGAAAACTAATAAGCTGACGGTTACTTTAACAGTTTTGTCACCAATCTGTAAAGATATATAAATGAAGTACGCACACAGGTTACAGATCAAATATGATATCCACCCAAAAAAACAACTAAGTGTTTTTTTAAGTGTTTATCAAAGGTATGCAACAGGGTTAATTTTAGTTTTTCTTTGTTTTAAAAGAAGCATTGTTACATGCAATCTTGGAATTAATATTTTAACTGATACTACTATATAATGAGATATGGTTATACTTCCACTTCTCCAAATGTGCATGGTTTGAGATTTAGTGAGACTAACAAAAGATTTAAAACATTTAATTAAATTCAACCAAGAGAACCAGGCTTCCTTCTGAGGGGATGCTTAGTTAAGGCTGGATTTCATTGAGAGTATATATAGAGTTAAGGCAAATCAAAGTCCAGATGAACATCTTAAAATACAGAGCTCATGCCTTCTATGTATTTTTTCCCTCATAGTGCATCTCTTTAATTAACAGTAATTTGTAAGTTTGTTTGTTGTAACAAAGTGAATGAATATGGAAGACCCTACATTACCTTTCAGCATACATTGGTTGTCAGTGAGAAAAATACACAAAATGTACACAGTCTGTGCAGAGCTGGGTAGAGGGATAAAACAAATAAAAAGAAGGCAAAACTGCTTGTATATTGTCCCCTTATTCTTCTTTTCATTTCTCACCAGATTTCTGCCGTGCGATTGATGCTTTGGCCGTGTCCGCTCTTTTGACTTGCAGGTTAGTGTAAGCATGTGGGTGTGTGAACGTGTGTGTGCGTGCATTTGAGCGTGAGAGCTACACCCATTAGGGCTGTCATTCACAAAGACTGTGTATTTCTGTGCACTTGTGAGGCTCCAAGCTCCACTGTGTGTGTGTGTGTGTGTTAGGTAGGTATGTGTGTGAGATGTCAGTCACCCAGGCAGTGCTAAATGTTAAACGTTTCAAAACTCACAGAGAGAGACCAAAAGCCTTCTATTGGACTGTCAACATCACAATAGGCTTTGGGGGTCCGCCTGTGGATGGTTATGTGGTGGAGAAAATGTACAGTTATGTAGAATTTCTTTTGTGGGTGGTTTCTTTGTTTGAGCCAAACCCTTTTGTGTTTGTGTCACCATCTCTGTCACAACACTTTGCATCATAAGTGATTCCTGGCAAATGCCACACACAGGATTTTGAATTTGAAATCGAGTTTGTGAGTGGCCATCAACAAGCTGATGGAATAGCAAAAGCTGGCCCTTATTTTAAACATGGCAGCTGCCGGGGAGCGCAGCTACACGGAGCGATTTGTGTTTAAGACATTTGACATTGCTAAAAAAGAAGAAGATGATGTATGCGACTGATGTTACTTGCATGATTCATGTGACACATGCAAAATTTGAATTCTGAATGTGTTGCACTGCCGGTGAGAAGCCATTGGCAATGACAGAAGCAGCAGTTCAGGTCTCATGGCGAGAACATGCTGATGACTGTCTGAACCGGAACATTTCTAAAAGAAAATGCCCATCACATGGTCCCATTTCAGTATCTACCATCAAAACATGCTGTCAAAGACATCAAAGACTACTGAACTGTCATCACCAGTCATAGACCTCTGATGTGACTTTTGGTCAGTTCGATTAAAGCTCAGAGGATAGAGTGGTCGCCCACCTACCAAAAAAGTAGTACGCTCAGTCCTTAGTTCAGTGCGTTTGGGGAAAAAATGGATTGCCATACACCCTGCGATGTGCTTCTGACAGTGGCTGATGTATGTCATTTTTTTCACTCAAACCTTTAGATCACAGCTTATCTCTTCACTCCAGATCATTAACGCTATTAGAAAATAAAAGAGGGAAGTAACTGAATATTCCAACAATCAAACATAGCAAATAAGGCTATAGCTATCAGCTAAGAATCAATTGTTTCAGATATGAAAAGACTTCTAAATACTCTTTCTTAACTTTCTGCATTCAAAACCCTTTAAATCAGCTCAATGCTGCTTGATTCGTTGCCATCCTCGTCCTGAATTACCGAACACTTGGCTGTTCTCAAGTGGAGGGTTTAAGATTAGCAACTGAACTCTCAGTTTGGTCTACGTTTTCTACTTCATAATAAATCTTGGTTCTCATCCACGGCTTGTTTGACACTTACCGCGGCTTCTAGCCCACACTATAGCTTCTTATTTTCTGCTTGACAAGGCAGCAAAGCGGATGGGATGACAGCCATCTTCTCTAAACCTTTCACCTTCACAAAAACCACATTTGAAGTTTTGAAATCTTTGAATATCTTTTCACAGTTATTTGACCATGATGCCTGATTCCTGCATAGATTTTCTAAGTTTCTTTCTATATTTTTAATTCATTGTGGGATTTTTCCCCACTTTAGACTAATTTGATTCAACAGAAGATAACATCATGAGCCTTGATTCACGTCTTTATAAAGAACGCCAAAAATTACCCTTGGGACCATGTTAAATGCAGTTTTCATGTCAATGATATTCTGGGAATTCTAGTGCATAGTTTATGATCGCAGTCTCACACAAACCCTCATTGGGTTGAGAGATTGTTATTCCTAAACATCATTAGAGGAACAGTGCAAAAAAACTATACAACAATTAAGAAGGATTTCTTTTCCCTTTACATCAGCAGATTTAACTGATCAACTGATCATATGTATAAGCATCTCGTAGATGCTTATACGAGATCTACGAAAGGAACTTCATGTTGAAATCATAGAATAAAATTTAAAATCTAAAAAAAGAGCGACCATGGGGCAGTCACCTGAGATGGAGCCCAGCAGCACGTTGCTCTTGATGCAGCGGTAGACGTAGTCGTAACTCAGAGGTTTAAGAGGAGACCCGGTCGACAGGATGGTGTGGAGAGACTGGAGGTTGTGGGTTTCCGCTAAGGAAAAAATAAAAATAAAATAAAGAGTCAGAATAAAAATGACAAAGCAGTCAAAAAATAAAGGCCTAAGATTCATTTTGGCAAAAGACTTAAGCCGCCTCTCATTTCTTTCCATTTTGCTTGCAAGCAGAGTGTGTTTTAATCTTTGTTTTTTCTGGAGTAATTCTTCAAATGGCTGAAAGTCTTTCAGAGTTTTATTTTAGTGGATCCTTTCTAATTCTATGTATTTGTAGTCCAGCCCCATTCAAACTGATGTCTTTTCAGTGTCTTAACACTGACCTGTGAATCATTAAGGAATTCTCAGCATATACCATCTTGAGAACTTGAGTAATTAATGACATGCACCAATTTTTCAACTAAAGGCTCACTGTGAATCACCTTGTTGTTCCGAATGACACAAGAAGCGGACTGAAAATCAGTGCCAGGTCTTAAGGAGGGATTAATCCTCCCCAGAGCCTGGACAGCTGTACTGAGGCAGTGTGGGATCATCTTGACAGAGAACGGAACAAAAGGCAGCCGACATTTAAAGAGAATTCAACATCCTTAAAGAACCCCGCAGAAATATTCCTGAAGACTACCTACAGAAATAACAGAGAAGCCTTTCTAAGATTGACTGTGCCGAAAAATGAAATATTGAATTGTAACAACTCTGCATTTTCTTTAGCTTTCGCCTTTTAAAACTACACATGAATATTTATTTGGACACGTTTCAGTATGTGACTATGCCTTTGTTCTGATTTTGTTCAGGAATGAGTGCTTCCACTCAGAAATCACTCAGATTAGATTCGCAATTCTGTTAAAAAAAGACACAAAAAAAAAACAGATGCAGTTCCAGGAAGCATTAATTTTTCAACCAAATCAAAAACCTACACACACACACACACACACACACACACACAATGACACAAAAGAAGTGGGCAAGCACCTGTGAGCAGCTGTGGCTCCTGGCACCCTAACATGTTGTGTTATTGCGTTTGCCACCCTGATGTGACAGAGCGTGCAAGCTGACACTTCCTGCCCCATACGCACACACGCGCACACACACATACACACACACACGCACACACACATATGCCAAAACCCCACGCCAATAACACCCTGTGAACTAATAAGCTTTCAGCAACCGACCCTCACCACAAAAGCACACTCTCGCAAAAACAGACGCGCACACACACATGCGCACGCACGCACACAGTGGGAACTCTTGCTACCCCCCACCATGCCTCCAGGTGTCCTGTCCAAATGTCAGCCCAGGGAAAAGGGCCCATCCACTGGGGCAGCCACTAAAGAAGCTCCCCCTACCCTCCCAGACCCAGTGGAGGCATGATTGCGCACCCACTCACACACACACACACACACACAACCACACACACACATTCTCTGCTAAATGGATGAAAGAGCTTGGGAAAGGCAGACAGGGAGCAGATATTTTTTAATTTCTAAAATTTTGATTTTTATGCCTTCCTATTATCTACCCCACTATGAATACAATGAGGTAATTAAAAGAAACTGAGATGGGCAGAACCATACATACACACTCACGCACACACACAAAAACGCGAAAAGCTAAAGTCATGAATAAAGATTTACAGTGATTATAAAAGTGCGATGGGAAACAAAGTGATTATGTATGCAACGCACATTGGTTATGACGGCACATTTAAAAGTTTTAAAGAGAGGAGAGGATGAGTCAAAGAAAAAAAGGGAGGATCTATGGTAGTTAGAATGAGGTCCAAAACAGCACACCTCTTATTAAGCGTGGAAATGTCTCTCTCTAAAGAGTTGTGTCACAGAAAGCAATAAGCAGGACTTGTATGGATTGTTATTTCTGCACTTTCTCCTTTAATTCAAACACAGGTATACAGGACAGAAGCTAAATGAAACCAGTTAAATGGAATCCAAGATATTTGACGGAAAGCATAATCGTTATAATCACCATTAGGAATATTTCTGTGTTAATCTGACTGCCTGATGTCTGTCTGTATATGTCGGGGTGTGCTTGCGAGTGCTACTCACAGGGTTTGAGGTTCCTCTCCTGCAGCACAGACAGCCACTTGGCCCCCGTACCAAAGATGGTAATGCTGGAGGAGAGATAAGCGCAGACATAAGAAAGACAGCAGAAATCATTACCATCGCTGTTGATAGTTTTTTTGAAAAGTAAAGATCACTGATTAAAATTCGTACCAACAAAAACTTACATCATGCAGCTCAAATAAACAAAACTAATTAGTTTTTGTCAGTTTAAAACCCACCAACATGCATGCTATGTATTGTAACTGCGGGGGGTCAAAGCAGTTGGTAAACATATATGAGGGTTGAGAAATCCTGTCTTTTTAAAACAAAAACAAAAAGAAAGTTGGCTTAATTTACTTAAGATCCAAGAGTGAAGGATCTGATGACGAGCCGCTGGAGGAAGCGCGGCTTTGGTGCCGAGCCTGAGCTGGGACACGGATTCATTTGTTGCTTCACTGACTCTGAACTGAATGTAAATAAAAGCCTAAAAGGGCAGAAGTTAGTGAGCAGCCTTCGCCCTTAATCCCGTCTGCTCCGGCGGGGCTGCTCAGTAGCCCGGTCGCACTCTGAAGCTACTGATGGGGAGGAGTGAGTCACTGTGCAAATGTAAAGCAAGGTGATGCTAAACCACAGCTTTTCTACTCAGTTAAACCCCTCGCGGACAGAAAAGAAAAAATTTGAAAAGCAAAAATACAAAACTGTCTGGGAATTGACTTTCCACTGGGCAAACACAAAACGACGCACACACAACAACGGCCAAATGTCCGACTCTTCGCTGCTCCACAAGGTGAGGTATTGGCAAAATGTTCTCCCGTAGAGAGATTGGAAATAAATGAAGGTTTCTACTTTGTGGCTGAAAGTCATCCTGACGGCTACCAACAGCTGAGCAACATGTGGGAGGGATGATGCCACTTCTGTGTTGCCCCCAGATCTCATTTTAAAACAAAACAAAGGGTCCTTTGAAGTCTGTCCCTGAATGGGTGTATCTGTGTCCTGCTGTCTCTTTTAGTCACTTTAGCTGACATGAAATCAATTAAATAGCCTCTAATCCTAATGATAAACATTTCTGTCCATCACATCTCACACACACACACACACACACACACACCCACATAGATATATATATATATATATATATATATATATATATATATATATAAACCATCTATGTTTTATGCCTGGGACATAAAACAAGAATCTGATGCCTGACTGATCGAACAGGCAGGAATTGTTCTGAGATTAAAGATGTGATTTGCTCTTCTCTTGGAAACAGAAGCTGCTGATGAGGTGAGTGACCGCGGGGGGGGGATCGGATACGGGAAGGAGCAAAGGTCCCAAGTAGAAACGTGTTGGATGGAATGAGGCAACTGATACCTGCGCACATCTTCTGCCTCTGTCTGCCTCATCCGCCGCCGCCATTTGGCCAAGGTCACAGAATTTTTAGGTGTACAATCCATTGATATTTCAGTCTTGTGGATTCAATTGAATCCTTGATGTCATGCCTAACGCGCTTTTTAAAAAATCTGGCTTTGGATGCAGTGATGATGTGAACATTTATGGTGGCCCAAAAGCAGAATATCGTGCCATGGCTGTGTTCATATTGGCCACACTTTCCCATTCACCGCTCTAACTTGATTATCTTCCCAATTTTATTAGAAATGTGTAAAAGCTATAATGAGCAGTATCTTTAAAAACTCTACATTAGAGCCTCAGTGGCCAAAATGTTGGCGTTCACATGCAAATATTTCAAAAGTTAACCAAAACGAGAAAACCTCAAAAATGTTTCTTTAAATTGAACAATTAAATATTTTACAAATAACTGAACGAATCCCAACCCGCTGCACTGTGGAGTATTACTCTGCTCTGGGATGTTTAAAACTATCTGACTCTTCAGATGACGCTCGAGCTCCAAGTCAATTTTCTATCTGCACACATAGCCATCATCGCTGACCCCCCATCTGCATCTGGATTTGTTCATTGGAGGCTACCATGGCAACAGTCCCTCTTTTCTGATTGGAGGCAGGTGGCCAGGTGTATTGGCTAATTGGGTGTTTAGGATGGAGGGAGGAGGAGAAGCTGTGACTCCCTGATTGTGAGAATAGGTGTCAGCATGAGTAAACCAGGGTTTGAAGGAGGGACATGTTTCTGGAAGCTAGAAAGTCAATAAGAGATGCTTAAAGGCAATCAGACAGAAAAGCACCTCCAAACAATTATTGTATTAATGTGTCTCTGTGCATGGCGTAATGGAGCAGCTAAAGATCCACTTGTTTAGGCCTCTTCTCTAAATTTCTCTCGCACTTGTCTGTGCAACTGAGACGCTGGGACTGAAATATGAGCATCTGCTTTCCGCTCAGGTGGAAAATGCAACAAGGTACACCCTTTCACAATTATAACATATCTATATACATATATGGACGGACGGATCCTACAAACAGGATGCTGATGCAAAGCCTCCCACCCTGGACTGCGGTTGTTGAGACCCAGACACTTTTACAGAGAAAAGTGAAACAGATTCAACTTTTGTGCCAGAACAGTTCAACCATTAAGGTAAAATAGAGGTTGCTTATTCTCAAAAATCAGCATTTTCTTTGACCATGAATGCTTCACTGCCAGAGCTTATAAGTTACACAGCTTGTGAAAACTCAGGTTTGTAAAGTTTGTGGTTTTGCATCCAATTTAAACGTAACAGGACATATGCTTCTACCTTAGCTGGATTGATGGAACATGTTGAACTATTAGTGCTTTCTTTCATAAAAGGAAAAGAAATCACTACAAGCAATCATTTGTTATATCAGAACAGAAATATGATGGACAAGAGATGTTAAGAGATAAACCAATTGTCTGAGCACAAAGGAACCTCCAAAATCCTATTCATGCATGAAAAACTGTCACAGATTTGAATGTTGTAACCTTTTCCTTGTTCCATGCAGGAATACACCTGATTTTGTGTCTACCTTTGGGCTTGTTTTACAGCCGAGGTGCTTAGCAAGAGTGGTTCTGAACTTTTATCTGTAACTGCAGTCCAGCGTGTATCAGCTGCATTTGCATTTGATTGGAGCCTCTAATTGGAGTACAGCTTCTAAATATTTCTTCTCCTATCCAGTTAAAACTGCGATTAATTTATTTAACGATAAATGTTAAGTTCCATTCAGATGAGTTTACATCATACCAAAATGATTGAACAGAGTTTGATGACATGCAAAAGAAAAGAAAATATGTTCATTTAAAGCCTCATTATAACCGATCACAAGATATAAATGACAATTCATCAAATTTACTGACAATGCAGCTCTAATCCAATTCCTCGTTACACAACTGTCTAAAACACACTAAATGCAGCATCTTCACATTTTTTTTAATTGAATGTTTGTGTCCACTGAAAAATAGAAACTGCGTCTACTTTTTTATAACAAGAATGCAACTTACAAATTATTTGATATTTTTATGAAACTATAACTATAATCTATTATTAGGTGGAGGCTGAAAAAGAAGTGTGTGACAGAGAGACAGAGAGGAAAAAGAGAAAAAAGAGCAGAAATGAAGGGCTCAGTAGCATGAAATTGCATTTTGATTGTGCTGATTTTGAAACTTGTAAGCGTGCATTTTAAAATATGAAGTTGCACACCACTGCTTACTGGTTTATTTGTGAAAGTGGATTCTGAATACCTTCCGAGCTACAGACTCTGCAGTATCTCACCACCTTAATGTACACTGGAGGCTGTGCTGCGGACTGATTCCACACTGGAGCTGGCTCCTGAAGTCAAAGAAATTAACTTCTGATGATCAAACAACTGTATTGCAAAATAATTAGTGAATAAAATGAAGTTCTAATCATTTTGACCTTTTGTTTGTTTTATGCTGTCAGATACAGAAGTAATTTTGCATCGTGTTCACGTTCACATCGCGTCTGATCATCTGAACAGAAAAAAATAAATATTTTTAAGACTTTTAAATGTTAAATTTCACTTTTGAAAAAAGTCAGTCTTAGACCCATACTTGATTTCTATTTAAAAAACAAAAATAAACTCAAAAGCTCAGACTTTCACAATGGATTAGTTGTTTTTTTTTTAAAGCAACAAAATACTTTTAAGTTTTATAATTCACAAGTAAAACATTTTAAGGAACATACTCATTTACAAGATTTACAAGTTAAAAAGTCAAGAGTTTAAAGGACGTGACAACAGAACCATTACGTGATTATCATGAGTCAAACGAACAATACAATTCAAGCCAAAAGGACAGCCTTATGGTAAGTTTTTACACTTTCTCTGACAGATTTTGTCCCAATTAAAAAGTCCGACCTCAAATCAGAGGATAAGGCCGTAAAAAAAAAAATTGATAGCATTTGTTCCCAGAGGGTTTTTTCCCCCTCTCCTACGAAGCTAGGGGTTTGGAAAAATATGTCTGAGGCGGCCGTATCAGCACTTAATTGGTTAAAAAATCTCACAATTTAAGGTGCCATCTATCTTCCTGTCAAACTGGTGGGCCTTCATTAACTGCCACTGTGTGGGCATTTCTTCATGAAGCTTGTTCGCTCAAGTTTTCCATTACTCTTCTGGCAAAAAAAATCTAAGGGGAGCAAGCACTGAAAACATAAAAAAAACTGTAAACATTTCTTACATATCCTTTGAAAAGAAACTTGACTCACTGTAAAACTTTTAAAAGAAAATCGTACCTTAAAGAATTCCATCTTTTTTTTTAAATTGCGAAAGCATTCCCATTTTGAAGCTCATAATATGGTGATTATTCAAATTGACGAACAGGATCAAGATGGAACTTTGAAATCTACAAGCCGGTCCTGGGTTATGTGCTTCTCCAGGAGTGCTTTTTCCACTTTACTATACCAATTTCTCTCTGTGTCAAGATTTCCTCCCTATTATTCCCTTGCTTGCTGAAGGCAGTGCCATCTGTGAAGATGTGTCACACAGATAACACTGTGTTTAAGAGTTTTACTTTTGCTGACCGCGATACTTTTCCTGTTAAATAACCTCCCAGTAGGGAGGCTGTATGAGAATATGAATAGTGAGGGGATACAGCAACCCACACGTATGACACGGCGTGTGAGGAATAAGGGCTGACAGAGCTCATTGTGGGTATTCAGTTTCAATTCCAATTCTTTAAATCAAAACGACAAAACTCCCATTTAGTAGCAGAGAGCGCACCATTCTTCTTTTATTCTTTTTTAATATTCAGCTTTTACTATGATGGACTTAGTCAGAATGAAAAAATGCCATAAGACAAAAAAGAAGTGCTTCCCACACAGTGGTGGAAACTGGGCTGCAATAAACCTAAAGATATAACACTTATCTTATGTATGTGGCTGCAGAAAATTCAACAATTACAAATTGAGTAACATCTCCTGCCCTTGTCATCCTCCTGCAGAGTGTTGGCATGCTTCATACATTCACTGCCCCCTTCTTTCATTTCTCTTTTATTGGCTCGGCCGATAAAAGAGAAATGGTGCTGAGCAACTTTCACTCGCAGAGCTCCAGCAGCTTCTGTGTTGGCAGAACTTTGAACACGTTGACATAAGATCATTTTCCACAGGTTTCACTCTCCCTTCGTCTTTTCATCAGCCCCAGATATTCTGAAATCTTTTTAAACAATTGTTTTTATTTTTTATAAAACAGTGCTTTGATAACTGGAGCCTTTTCTTAAACTGAGAAGACAACTGCGGGGAATCTTGAAAATAGCAAATGGCCTTCGTTTAGGGCATGCTGCTCAAAGTAATGGCATTTCTAAAAATTTGGTAATGCCCTCATCAAAACATACAACTCTTACGCCACGTGAAATATTAAAAAACGATGATAAAATGAAGATAAGGAGAAAGAATATGACCCCCCCATCTGATCCACTCCTTCAGTCATTGCTCATACAATTTATTCTTGGCCACTGTGTCTTAGAACATATTAGAGCCAGTTTTATTACGCGTCTGTCTGCATCATTCCACACGTTAATCCTTAACCGCATCTTTGCTTTGTATTCATACGATAGTGACAGCCAGGTAGCTCATTTGTGGGAATCAATAACGAAACGTGGGCTGTCTTCTGTATATTGAGACTAAGCCTGTCTAGACGCACGTGAAACTGCAATCTTTCCCCTAATTAATGAAAACTGGAATACTTTCCCACAGCTGCTATATGCTTGCATCACATGACAAATAATGGTCTGCTCTAACCTGAGCTTATTTTCAAGTGTGTTTTCTCTATCATACACCCTGTTAAAGCTTTTCTTTTACATAAAACAGTACATCTATTAGCCACTGTTGACTGAACATTCTTCTCTTCCTGCCTTGCATGAATGGTAGTTGCTTATTATTTGATTTTGGTCTTTTTTTTTTCTTCTGTCAATTATAACAAATGTATGATTTTATTCCAAATGTTTGTTTTTGCATGCGTGTTCATATTGTTTGTTACGTAAACATATTCCTCAGATAAAAACTAAATCTCACAGCAATAACTTCTCCTTTGCCTGTGCTGTTTCTTTGTGTTGAAATGTAAACATTCACCCTCAATTTATCGCAATTTCTTTAAATCTTAAATGGGCCAGCACATCAAAATATCTAGGGGAATGTATGAACTATCACTTTCTACTTGATGTGTAGAAAATATGAACCCGTTTTCTGTTTTAATTTTAAGTTATCCGTTTTTTCCCATATGGAAATGTATTGATTTATATCTAGCTCACTGAAACATTCCACCATGATGGAGTTGAGCTTGAGAAACTGCAGAATTTCCATTGAAATCTTGAGAAAACAAGCTTAATAGCCAATGAGGCGTTTCGAGGTGACATGGGATCACCATTTGGGTCTGTGCACTTTTGAGTCCATCGGTTACTTCTATACGCTGATAGATCCGAGCACAATCAATGTAGGAGTGAATGATTTTCTGGATTCCAAACAGGCACGTTTGCAGCTTTACTGGCAGAGGTTAGCACAGCAAAAGCTCTGATGGAACAACAGAGTTTAGCACTCATTATTTACCAATTGCAACAAGGCTAAGACCTCATCCATCTGTCGTCCTGCTTTTCTCTGGGGTTTCTCCAAAAGCCACATCCAATCTGACGTTCCTTCTTTCTCCATCTCACTCACACATCTGGTTTCTTTCATCCCTCACTCAGAGTGGGTTTTTTGCTGCATCTGCCACAGTTATTGGAGTCTGACCCCCTCCCCATAAACATTATCCATCGAGAAATAGAGAAAGTGTCCATTTCTTCTTTGGTTTTCTTTCTTTTCCCCACATCTTAAACTATTATGGCGATAGCATGTTGGCTTTTTTTTGGGGGGGGGGGTCGCAGGTATGTGGTGGAGTACCAAAACAAACGCTGTGCTGTCAGGCAGGGAGCCAAACTTCCAAACTGCTATGTCTAGACACCCCGGCAAAACAGGGTGGTTCAGGCTGGGCAACATCATTACAAAGATGATTGTACTTCAAACTTAGTCAGAAGCACACAGTACGGGGGGCTTTTCTGGTGTTCGCTTTCAAAGAAAAACATCAAACTTCTCAATCCCGTCTTACTGAAATTGCAGTCTGCCTGTGAAGAATCTACAATCAATTTCCTGGGCTCTTTTTCCTTTTTTGGAAAATCCACCAACATATATCCAGCCACTGGCTTTTCTCATTTTTCATTTCTCCAGGATTTTTTTTTGGTTTTTTGCGTGTTGGTGGATGAGCTTGTGGCAAACTCACCCCAGCCGGTCCGTCAGGCTCCACAGGACGTCAGGTGTTGGCATTAGTGGCGAACCGTCGTATAAAACCACAGAGGCCCCCACTGCCAGCGCAGACACCAGCCAGTTCCACATCATCCAGCCCGTCTGACACCACATGTGCACAACGCCACAACAATAGTGATTAGCTGCCTGGAATACACACTCCTTTGTCATGAAAAATGGATCAAACTAAATGTGGCGAAATGAACAACTCCGGCAGACTGTGATTCACCTGAATGAGTTTCTCATTTGACAGCCCGCTGCGGTACTGGTTTGAGACCATCCCTCATTGGTAACCACAGTATGAATATTGATTCCGCTCTATGAAAAGCGTCTGCAGGGCTAATGCAGCGGTTTAAACTATACCAACCTGCGAGGACACGTTTAGTCAGCGAATTGATTGCTCGGTTTATCCAAGATAAATCATCGGGTTCAGGCTAAAACGGTTTTTGAGGGATACTGAGACTGCTGGTCAGACTTCCCTTGGTTTAAACTTCATTGTCTGCCAGTTGTATCTACACAGGTCACCACACCTAAACCCTAAACTACTCATTTTATTTATGGGCGGTTGCACTGTAAGCTTTGATAAATGTTTCTCACTCACACCATGTCCTCCTATGCAAACTATATTTTGCCTCCCTCTACAGGATCTTTTTATATATAAATCTCTCTTCCATGAAAAGCAGAGATACATTATCCTGGCTTCTTTTCTCTCGTTGTCACCAGATTTTGTGAGTCTTCAGTCAAGTCCGATGTCAACTAGAATAATTGAACCAGAAAGGATTGTGTGTGTGTAAAAGTGATCAGGAAAGATTGCTTATGTGGCATTGTGTAGTTGAGGGCACAACCTGCTGCAGCTCCAAGGCACAAGGAAAATGTTAACAGTTTAACCAGTGAACAATTAAAATGCATTTGTTTGTAAATCTGGACAAAGGAGGATGTGTCTTTGATGGTGGAAAGGGCTGCTGTAAGCTTTGAAAAATTGTTGCTTCTTTGTTGCCGCTATCTTAGTGAACCTACCGTGGTGTAGTATATGATGACATCACTGGCACTCATATTCCCGTGAAGAATGTGCTCCTTCAGGTGCTGAATGAGAGTTCCCTACAGAGCAGAGGAGCAAGGGAGATAATTACAGTTAAAAACTTTCCATCGTCTTCACCTAAACGCAATGACTTTAGTTTTGAAGAGCCAATTTACAGATCTAAGTCAGCAGCTTGTGTCAAGTTTATTAATTCATATTGACATAGAATGCATAAATTTGGCAGGAACCAGGGCAGCATCCCTTATAACTGACAAAAAATCATGTTCGTTATGTTTTCATGTTCTGTGTTCGTTAATGGCTGCACAAAAAAAAAAAACCTCAGACTCAGGCCTCTGCACATACTTCTTTTCATAACACAGGGCAATTTGTGGTATGTGCAAATTTCTCCAAAGTCTCCAACCCATCACCGTCAGGGCTGTTGTTATTAATGCAGGAACAGTTTATGGTCTGTAGTATGTGTGAATGTGTGCTTTAGGTCTGAGCCTGTGTACTTTCTTTCCACAGATCAGGTGCTCAACCTGTGTGTGTGTGTGTATGTGTGTCTGTGCACACAAATGCTGGCAGGACTCAGCTGCCATAGCCGTCCTTTGGTGCATGCCATCTTGCTACTGACAGCATGTTAACAGCTCCGTAACAAAGCAGAAAGCACAACAGTACCAGGGCTAATTGGCTGAGGCAGAGAGGACTGCCATTGTCACAATACGAAATGTTGTCTGCACCGCATTACTGTCCAATTATCAGAAGCATGGTAAGAGGGAGGCAGCACAAAGGGAAGAGATGAGAGATGGGAACCAAACAAAAGACAATAAGTAATGATAAATAAATAAAAAAGAGCACTAGTGGAGTGAGAGAGAGGGAGTGAGAGAGAGGAGAGTGATGAGCATGAAAAAAGGACAGAGAGCACAAGGTGTGAAAACAAAAATCCACAAAAAGAGAGCAAATGACAAAAATGGAGAAAGAATTCTGAGTCCAGGAGGAAAAAAAGAGGCAATTGTTGGTTATGAAAGCATGAAGGCATGTATTAAAGAGCTGAAACAGATTACGGAAGGTGTTTCGCTTTTCAAAGTGTAGCAGTTTTTTCTGGAAAAAAAAAAACACTCTTCTAACACTCAAATATGGCGTGAAGCTGAATGTCACCCATCCTCTCTCTGAGCAGCCACCAAAAGGATCTGCTGATGGAGGTCTGCTGCCATCTAGTGGAGAGTCAAACAAATACTTGGAATTCTTTGGCATCTATTGGGCAAAAACTTGGTTTGTTTATTTTCATATGTAGTTTTAATGCCATAATACAGCCTCAGCTCTTAAGCCCTCATGACCATGACAAGCTTTAAATACTCACAAAAATCATGTTATCATGGACATTACTGGACACACCAGTAACGCCCATGATAACTGGCCAAACTCCACATCATCTGTCTGGATCATTATGACATCAACATCCAACCACAACCTATTGCCGGTTGAGTCATCAGCATTTTCCAGGAAATGCGTAGTTAATGCTACACATTGAGCAAGATGGATCCTCATAAAGCAAATTAAATCTCAAAATTAAACTAAATTCTTTCTTTTTGCCCAAAAGGTACAGGGTCAAAGGTACGCACAGAAATGACCCACCGGGTTCGGTCATTTTGCTTTTTGTGATACATCCAGCTGATCCAGGGATTCTATTAATCTACACATGCTACTGAAACTCAACAATTACATGTTGACTTATGACACAGACTGCAAAAGTCATTTCAGTTTGCTAGCCTATTTGGCAATAGCAGAGTTCAGAGAAAGTGGGGCTTAATTAGATCATGGAATATATTCAAAGGGCAGAGAAAGAAATACAATTTGTCCCGAGGGACGAGGTCATTGTGGATAGAACTGGTGATCCTGACTGATTCTGACTGTTCTAATGTTGAGTGGAGAGGAAAAAAAAAAGAGATGGATCTGTGAACTTAAAATACCTTTATGTGCAGATGGATGAGATAAAGCTTAGCATTGGATCAAATACTAATGACTGTGCGGATTCCATAAACAGGAATACACAACACTTGAGAAGCTCTGGACGTCTGTGTTTCGTTTTCATATTTCTTTTAATCTTTTTTGTGGGTCAGCCCAGGGGAGCTCAGTCGCAGATGAGACACATGGGTGCATATCTCTGTGTGAGAGCCAGCTGTGTCTAACCCCTTGTAATGCCTGAACCAAACATCATATATGAAACACAGTAATTATGTAATAGGTTTTCTGAGGACAAATTAGAGAACATGTTGGCCAGTGGGCCAGCAACTGTCTCCTCCAGCTGTGTGATAATACAATGGCTGATACATTTTGGTGTTTCTTACCCCGGCAGAATGCACCATACATTTAGGAGCTCCTGTCGTTCCAGAGGAATACATGATGAATAGAGGGTGGTTGAAGGGAAGCTGCTCAAACTCCAGCTGTGGGAACTGATCGCCCTCCCCGCGCCCTGATGCCAAAAAGTCCTCTATGAACACGCTGTGGAGGTTAAAAACAACAGGGACTTTATAAATGAGGGGAGAAGATTTATCTCTGGCCTGCATTCTATGATGAAAAAGTTAGATTTTAGCACTTCAGTGTAACTATTTAGAGACACTCACCTGTTGGGAATCTTGGAGAGGTCAGTTTCGTGTCTGGGGCGAGCATAGGGAATCACAACTACTTTCTTCAGGTCAGGCAGACCTGTGGGTGTGAGAGGAAGACAGGGGCTGAAGCTTTCGTGCCATTTTCACTCTATGCTCTTTGTATAAAAGCCAGACATAAGCCAAGGGGATTCCCCAGACACATTTTTATTTCAAATGTAAGTCACTTGTGTTGTATTTTAGCAAGAAGACACAATTCTCAGTGATTTGTGGAACATTCCTTGATATCAAACACCTTAATTAAATCCTTTATTGCCAGAATACTTAATTATAATGTTAGACACGATCACAAATTGCACTTATTTTTCATTAGTATATCTAGACCAGAAGAGAAAAAACATATATATTGATGATGATGATGATGATAAAGAAGAAGTAAATATGGTTCCTGACCTTTCACAACACTGATGAGTTTTTCCATGTGGTCATGGGTTTTGCCGTTGTAAACCACAGCAGCAACAGAGAAGATCAGTTTTGGCTGGATTTGAGAGAACCTGTCCAGGACACCCTAAGGAAGAAAAAACATGACACAATTAAAACCCTGTAGCAAATAAAGATACATATGCTACATAATAATAAAATAATATACTGTATACTACTGTATAAAACAAAGTAAAAAACAAAAAACAAAAAATACATTAAAAGCCAATTAAACCATAAAACATATCAAAAAGTAAGCGGATGAGATATTGCAAACAAACAAGCAATCATAATTGGAATTTAAAGTTGAAATATCTAATTATGTCTCACATTTTAAACTAATTGGTACATTTAAGGTGTATTGGTTTATTTATATATTCCTGCTTGATTTTTTTAATTTCTGTCAGTTTCTGTCTTCCATACTGACGATGAAAGTAGACTGAAATGCCAAGTTTACACTTGGTTAAAAATAGTAGATCAATGTCTGCCACAGGGGGCAGTCACACATAAGATTTACACAGTAAAAGAGCAGGCCATAAAGGAAGGAGCTGATGGGAATGAGGTAATTTCCCTCTAACATCAGGTCAGAGTACAGTTGCTGATCTGTGCACAAACAGACAGAGAGAAACCAGGTGATATAAAATTAAGATACATTTAGAGCATAAAGTCCTGGTTCACTTGACAATCAGTTTCCTCGATGTTTGTATCTTTTTTTTTTTTGCAAAACCAACAAATACCTGACAGAAAACCAGAGAATGCTGACAAAACGTAAAAGGTGACAAAACGCCAGGGTGAGGTCCTGTGTTGCCACATAAATAAGGATATTCTGCTGAGAACCAGTGGACAGTGTTCACATGTAAAATAATTTGACAGCAACAGTTTTTCAATTAGTGTTGGTCTTCTGCATGGGACAGAATGGGGTTCACACAAATGGAGCGATTCCACTCCTTCTAATAAATCTAAACCTCTTAAGATTGTCCAAACCCTTTAGAAAGTCGGACATGGATGGCACACGGTAAACAGCCTCAAAGAGGCTGGTTGTAAATCCATACAATACCTGACCAGAATGAACTATAAATAAATCACTGTAAAAAAAACAAACATATATATGCATATCAGTGCTTACATTGACTCCAAAGTCGACTGATGTGGAGCTCCAAATGGCTCCGATGCTGGCTGCTGCTAACATGGCCTCCACTGCATGAATACCATTAGGCAGGTAGCCTGAGGAGGGAAGGAAATGGACATGTTAAAGAGCAAATAAATGACAATTTTCCTTCTTTAAGAATACTGGTGACTGTTCTATGAGGGTGTAACCAAGTATTTGAAGAGTTGTGATAAAAAAATTCTTGTGATCTGCCACCCTGTGGCAGATCATAGAACTACTATTTTTAACCTCGTCTAAGAATTTGTTGATGCTACGTCATGCTATTCATCTCACATATTTTTGACATAAACTAATTTAAGAATATATGATAAGTGTTGCTCTAATAATTTATTCATAAGGCATGGCCTCACTGTGAAAGAAAGAACATTTCATTTAGAAAAAAAAAAAGACAAGAAGAACATGCAGTGTTCAGGCTCTGCTCAGGAGCTGTGGAGGTTATTCCAGTATCTGACACCTGTTTCTTATCAAACTCAATAAAGCAATGACACAGTTGCTAGTTCCAACAGAGCGATCTGTCTGGTCAAAGGCAACTGTAAATGCCACCTCCTATTAATCATGACTAATCACCCTTGTACTGTTGCTATGCTGACTCTTGCTGTAATCAGGAAGCCCATTCAGGCAAGATGACAGTTTCTGTTGACAGATCACCAGCCTGCTACACCAGCTCCACCAGCTCAGATCATAAATTACGCTGGGCTGGGAAAAGTTGCACCATGAATCCTAATCGTGCTGCAACCACTTGTTTGACTGCCTCCATGCCAATTGTGATGAATCACTTGCTTTGCTGTAACAACACTGCTTCCACGTCACATGAACACAGCCCAGCATTATTCAGCAGACCTGGGTGTTTCGCTTTCATTTGAAACAGATGTGCAACTCGGTGACTCAACAAGCAACAAATTCCAGTCCCAGTCCAATTCCTTCCTTTTAGACTTGTTTAGCATGAGTCTTAAATAGGATGAGTGGATCTGACATCTATTATTATTATTATATTATTAGTATTATTGGTGCTGTCAGTGCCAAAAAAATGAAAATGAAAAGTGTCAATCATGAATATAATGTATGGGGCCCAGATATAGAGATGGCTGGATTCACTTTGGAATCATGCATTCAAATCCTCCTGGATTACTGATCAACACCAGATCTGGTTTCACATTGAACCCTAAAAACACCCTTAAAAACATAGTTTCAGTTAAAACAGCTTTTGCATTTAAACATGCTTATAATTTCATCCCATGTGTAACATCCAGGTAAATGAGCAACAATACCACAGATACAGTATATATACTATTCACAATGGACAAACTGTGGTTTTCATGGCTGGATTAGCGCTTCTTAAAATAAGACCATTTCGGATCTACTAGCACAAAAGTGAAAAGAAGAAAATACAAAAGACGACAGTAAAATGCATTTCTATGTGTAAGCATGTGTGTGTGTGCCACTGCTGGCTGGTGTTCTGCTATAAAACATGGCTGACTTCATTAGCTAAGTGCTTATATGTCTCCTGGATTACAGAAAAAAGACATTTCATGGCCAGTCTGGGAACAAGGACATCTCTACACACACACACACACACACACACACACACACACACACTGGTACTCTGGTACTCTGTGTGAAGAGAGTAATGAAGAGGGAGGAGACTCCCTCTATAATGTTCCCTGTTTCTTTATTCCCCCCCTTTCTTCCCACCTTTATAATGAGACTCCTAAAAAGGTGGAGTCATTTAGCTAATGGAAACCCACACACAATCTCAACCATTCCTGTGAATGCGTGATCCACTAGAATGTGGTAGTGGCTAAAGCTGACTCTTTGGGGAAGCAGTGAGAGGTGGGCCGTTGAAGGAAAATACCAGCACGCACCCTCAGCCCAGCCTCCTTCTACAAATACGAGCTAAGAAAAAAAGATTAATGGTGACATTCAGAAAAAGCTGCAACTTGTGTCAAAACAACCAGCCCTCCTTACCAGTGAGCACGCTTATTCAGCAAACAGACACACAAACACAGAGATGTGGCAAACCATTCCATCTGCTGCTACAATGTGTTACAGACTTAAAAAAACGGAGGAAATTGAATCCTCAGTTAGGAGAATAAATGGATACATGTATGAGAATATACACTAACTAATTCAACTCCATGCTTTCTTGTGTTCTTATAAACTCACCAACGACCCGGTCCCCAGTCTGGACCCCCATCTTCCTCATGGCCGCAGCGAACAGCGCGACATCCCGCCTCAATTCCCCAAACGTTACCTTCACTATCTCCTCCTTTGCTTCTCCTGGTGAACAGAGAGACATGAAGGTGAAAAAAATAAAGCCATGTGTGACCAAAAAAAAAGCACAAAAAAAAATCGGCTGTCTTCTTTACATTTGTGTGTCCCTGTATAAACTAAGTGAAAGTAATGGCTAGATAGAAGTAGCATCTCTGGAAGTCCTATCTAAGAGAGATCTGAGATACACCTGATTTTATTTGATTTTTTTTGTAAGAAGGTACCAGAGATCGAAACACAATGTAAAACAGAGCCACAGACAGGATTGGCTTCTTATCTCTCTAAGTGATAGCTTATTGACAGTCACAGAGGTCTGTCTTCTCATAATTATATTACAGCTCCTGAGCAAGGCTGGGTATGCACAGGGCCCCCCCCCCTCTCGAACACACACACACCAATAAGACCGGACAACTGCATTAATATTTGACATTCAGAGGTAGAGAAGTGAGCAGCAGTTAATCTAATAGTGCCATCTGAGGTACATGCTTCATCAGATAACAACCCCTAGCTATTTCACATCTGACGTTGCACAAAGAAACATTCAAACAGGAACTATAGACAAACACACGGTACATACTGGCAGCATAGAGAGCCACCTTGTCCTGGTCTGCATGCTTAAGCAGGTTCTCAGCGTAGTTAAGCCGAGCCCCTTTAAACCACTCTGGAGCATCCGAGATCCGCTTGGATACGTCTACAACCTGGTGGACACAACATAAAAACAGAAAACACACAAAACAAGGGGAATAAACAAACAGTTTGAATTGTTCTTTCTCTTAAAACCGCCCTGACATTGTTGTTGCGTGGATACATTTCCCAAGCACACGAGCCCCAGAAGCATAACAGCATAGCTGTTTTACAAGGGGTGACTGTCTGGTCAACAGTGTCATAGGCAAATATCAAACAAAGCTATGTAGTGAGAACATATAATCACTCTGTGTGATGGAATATGTCATCTATGTGTACAAAAGAGGTGTGTCAACAATATGACGCAACTTCGGCCGCTGTTTATTACCCGATACGAGAGGCTGCATCCTGGAACTAGGCAGTAACAGAATTATGACCAACTAACTAAATGGATTTCCTTTTCCATTTGTTTCTATCTATGCAGTTAGCTTCTATTTCCCCAACGTAGCCTAAGGTTAGGTTGCCCTTTAATGGCACAGAGCATCAGTAGAAAACTAGTTGTATTCTCACCTGCACCAATCTGCGGGAAAGACCGATGACTGTAGAGGATCTAGTGTGTACTGTGTGCAATGCCCGTGCTCCTATTTGGCTTGACGCTTCATTAGCTTATCAACATTTTTTTAAACAATACTTAAACTATTCAGAACTTTCTGTGCTGTGCGCAGGCAGAAATAAAAAGCTTGGTTGGCCAGTCTGAGTTACATGGCAAACCTATCCAACAATTTTCCCCCCAAGCCACTGAGACCAGGAATCGAGATGGATCTCACTTGCCCCAATGCGGTCATTTCTAAATTAAAAAAGTTTCCTTGACAAAATCACCAAAATATATGTCTCGAGTACCACATATTCTTCTTATTGGATGTGCAAGGCAAAGACACTCTTTTAGCTCCATCCAGTGAACTAATCTCGGCTTTCTTTCTGAGCTGACAATCCCGTTTTCAACATTATTTTAGAATTGTTTTAAGTATCAATATTCCTCAACCTTGGAGGGAATCACAGGAAATCCACACATAGCTTTTGCGCCAGGGGTCGGACTCACCTCCTCATATGCTTTCGAGCTGACCACTCCACAGAAGCGCCAAACTTCTCCCCAGAATTCAGAGTAGCTGTCCACTGACCACTGGTAAAGATCACTGTAGTTGGCTAGAAAAGAGAACAAATCAGTACGAGAGAGAATATTTACTTCAACAGTTGCACATGAGCCCAAGCACCCCTTAAACAAATGACGAAACTGACCGCTCACCCTCAGTTTCCCGTTGAGTTCCACTAATATCTTCCCAATAATAATACCTCAATACACACTTTGTTCGGCAAACATCCAAGTAAAATGACTGATTTCCAAACAGAATAATGAATAAGGTAGGAAATGTGTGTTATAACTGCCTAAAATATCTACAGAGTAATCTTCATTGTACAGTTATTTAGCTGTCCCAAAGGTTCATCTAGCTTAGGCCCCTTCTTCAAAATCAAATGGCCCTCAGAGAAGAGGAGCACAAGTTTGAGTGGCACAATCAACAATGATCTCCATTAATCTTTTTTTTTTTTAAGGGTTAAAAATGTATTGGCGGTGGGGGGTTGGCTGTGTAAGCTCTTTCTCCACAGTATAAGTGGCTCTCTATTCATTCTGCTGGCCACGTTTTTCAGCATTCCTGCAGAACCCTGTGAGCGGAGCTGACACGGATTCAGAGAAACAATTGAAGCAGGCCTCTTCCCTGCATCCATCCCCCTCGCAGCTCTGCATGCTGAGGAGCTGGGAGGGATCCAGACATGGCAACAAGGCTAAGCTGCAGTGTTGTAAACATCTCATTACTACTGGAAAGGAGAGACGATGAGGACGAGGGCCATGCCTGTTAGCAGGGGAACAAACATGAAATGCTGTTGAGATCATATATATGCCAAAGAAGATTGTGATTTCCTTTCGGTTGCTAGCTGCGGAGGTAATGTTGGTGGTAAGCCCCTAACGCTGACAGCTAGCAGGGGGAGACATTGCCTATATGTTTTGTCTATCCAGCTCAGCTGCAGCTTCGTGGGCTCAATGAAATCCGACTTAGGTTCTCTCCAATAGACCTACCACCTCCCGGGCTCCCTCCCTTCTCTCCACTCACCCAGATTAAGTCCGTAGTCCGAGTTGACCTGTGTCCTAAACTTGTCCATCTGTGTGTTCCTCTTAGAATCCGGGTACCACAACACCTTGCTCTCCATATCCATAATTTTCTCGCTCTTCCCTTCCGTGTCTTTGGACATCTTCGTCGTGTCCTTTTTCTTTTTTTTCTTGCCTGTCAAACGATAAACTCAGCGAAAGCCCGCTGAAGGTAGCTGTTCTCGAGGTGAGGACACGTTCCCAATGAGTTGGCCGGCTAGCTTATGTGTTTGAATGGCTGGAGAAGGCTACCGCGAGAGCCAGGTCGAAAAGCTACTGTTGAAGGCAAGCGTGGGGCTGTCAAGTAAAGCTATTAGGCCACGCCCCTGCGCCATGACGTAAGCAGGCGTGCTGGAGTCAAGATCAGAGAGAACCGCAAGACCCCGGAAGACGATTTTCCAAAAAGGTTTTATGTTTCTTAAACCATCGTGTTCTGGTTTTAATTAAATTATTGATGAAATATATCAGGCTAACAAAAAAACAAAAAACTGATGATGAATTTAAACTTATGAGGAAGTTGCCCGTGGCAGTCTTTCAGTTAAATTATATAATACAAAAATACAAAAAATTACAGCTCTTGTTGTTAGGTTAGCATATTCAGTGAAATTAACATTAAATCACAGGGTGGAATCGGAAGGCTTAGAGAAGGTTACATAAGTTCTACATAAGAAATACATTAAATATTATCACTTGAGGCAATATGGCTTTTTTTCCAAAGTCAGAAGCTTTTAAATACCCCTGGAGGAATGATTTGTGTTGAATGAGCCAATGTTTAGAGATAATATGAAGCAATGTTAAACCAATAATTTCTCAATGTAAGCTCATTCCATGGTTGGCCTACTTTTTAGTCTTTATATAGGTGCATCATTTTTGGGAGTTATATGCTTAAACTGGTCATGTTTGGCTTTTCATTCTGCTTTTTGGTTTATTAGCATGGATAGTTTTCTATACTTTGTAAGCAAAATTAATAATTTCAAATTATCCCAGACAAACATCACACAGTACACTCACTATGAAAATTGACACTGAAAATTAAATATCCTGTTCAGAGTTTCCAAGACCGATCTACTCTAATAATCTTATTACAAATATACATTTACATCTAAGAAAGGGATTAGTTCTAATATATGCATTTAACCATAAACGCTATTGCAGCAATCTTTAACGTTTGACACGTGAGCGCGCATGATTTTGACACTGTGCAGCTGAGGCTCTCGTGAACGCGTGAAGCTCCCGCAGCTAAAACGACGGCTTCTGATTGGTCCTCAGCAAGCTGGGCCCACATCAGCCGACGGATCTGTCCATGCAGGGGGGCCACGCCCCCGGTGGACTGGCGTGCGGTTGACTCAATGGGGAGACGCTTCTTTTGGGGCTTCAAAGAAAGCGCCGAGTCAATCAGAGAGTTGGTTTTAGAGGTGTGCCCAATCACAGAGAAGCGGGGGCCTCCTCATCGCCTGGTGGTGTCGGCCCATTTTTTTTTTTTGGACCATTAATGGCGACTTTGTTTGCAACATGAGCATTTCACAAGAATCGAATGTCTACATTTAACAAAAACAGAGCAAAATTTCCAGACCTTCAAAAGCTTTAACACTTCCTGACTTTAATACCCACCTGCAATAAACAAATGCATAGATAAATGATAATTTAAGAAATAAATGTATTCGTTTGTACCTATTCTAAAAGTATTTTAAACTCAATTTTGGTTGGATTATTCACTTTTGGGTTTAAGTTACTAGATTCTGAAGCATTTGGTTTTCCAAAGTTCCCGTTTGATATATTTTTTAGTCTCCGATGCAAATGATTTACATTAACATTTTAACACTAGATTTTTTTAAAATCTGAAAATGTATCTGGTCTTTGCTCTTCTTTCCATACTCTCCCAATAAAAAAGGGACAGGGGATGTGTGCATATAATGTATCGCCCCTTTTTCACAGGCCTCTCACAGAGACTGAAGTTGGACAGAAAAGCACTCTGGCATCACTCCACCACAGCTCATCTTTTGTCTGTTTAACCAACTGCTGTCCCCACAGTGGATTAGGTCTCCTGTTAGTTGCCAAAGGTTGGTTGCACTTCGTCACAAACGGTTGCAACAAATACAATTTTATGTAGAAATATTTCCCATAGGTCAATAAAAACTTTGGACACATCCTTTCACGTGCCAATTTTTCTTTGAACTTTTTTTCCTACATTTTAGTTGGATGAACTAACATTCTTTTTTGGAACTCGTGGATTCAAAATTCTTTAGAAATAACAGGGAATTAAGTTAAAAAACCTGATGGTGTGGGGGTCCACTTCTGTCTGTGGAGATGACCACTGGCATATCTGGAAAGTGGTCATCACAACTCTAAGGTATATATATATAGGTTACACAGTTACGTGAAAACATCTTTGTCACGGAACAATATCAAACTGCGTACTGCATCTATAACAGACATCCTCCTAATAGAAAAATAGCCCTCTTAATAGAAGAGTAGTCCAGTAATCCAGTCCTTCCACCAGCTGTGAGCATTTGGCATTTCATGAAAAACAAATTACAAAGATAAAAGACTTTTGAGCAGACATAATCTCATATCAGACAGAGCAGAACATTTCTCTGGTAATCCCAACTGGACTTCTCCTTAGATGTCGATGATATCTCTCATTCCAAAGGATTTGCAAGTTCTTATATGAAAAGTGAGGGGCTTTGGGCTTAAAAGCAAAGAGGGCTGTTGCAGTCTGACCCACTGGAAAACCTCGGATCTCTGTTGTTTACAGAGAGGGGGAAACACTGTGGTAAACGCAGCCCTGTCCAAATCTTTTTGGAACTGTGAATGGGTTTGAGAAGACGATTTTCAACTGCAGCTATTCTTTAAAGTTCCCTCATGCTGTTAGCAAAATAATCAGAATGAAGTACTGGTACATCCCTCGAAGAAACTGTTCAAGGCATGTAGTGTGAACTATGAAAAAAAATAACTTACTATAGTTAGTGTTGTTTTTTTTTATTGTACTCTCTCCACATAGCAGGTTGCAGCTCTTGTGCCCCAGCCACATGACAAATAGCAAATAGTTTAACAAAGTCTCAGATCATATTTAGGTTATTTAGTGAATATCACTCGGTGAGCGCAAAAGTTAAGACACAACTCAGGATTTTGCATTTAAGTTGCTCTTTAGTGAAATAAAAATAATGTAGGCAGAAAAAAATGTAATTGACATTCTTTAATGTCGCCACCTTTTCCCTCAATGACAGCTTCACAAACTCTTGGCATGCTCCCTACCAGCTTCATCAGGTTATCACCGGGAATGCTTGCCCAACTATCCTGAATGAGTTCCCAGATGAGTTGAAAATTTGCAGGCTTCTTTTCTTTCACTCTGAGTTCCAATTTATCCCAAACCGCCTCAAATGGGTTTAGGTCGAGTGACTGCGGAGGCCAGGTCATCTAATGCCAGATCACCTGGAGATCTGAATAAGTTGCCGTCCTGTTGAAAAACATATGAGGGTTCCACAAAACCTGACGGGATGGCATGCTGCTGACGAATAATCTGGTGGCACAGCAGGATAAATTTACCCTCAATTTAGAATAAACGGCAGACAAAATAACCAGCCCCACACCACCACAGATCCTCCAACCCGCCCCACAGTAGAAGCCACACCAGACAGCAGATAAGGGACCAGAAACCTTAAATTAAGCCTAACTAGTCCAAAGTACAGATTTCCACCGGTCTAATATCCAGTCTTTGTGGTTCTCGGCTCACACAAACCTCTTCTTCTTTTTACTGGTTTCTGTCAACAGTCTCCTCCGAACGCTTAAACTCGGTGATGCATTCCTGTAACTCTTTATCTGGGGTGCTGTTAAGTGTCGATTTCTGAGACCAGCGTTCTTGATGAACTTATCCTCAGCAGGTGAGGTGAGTCTTGGTCTTCCCAACCTGGGGCGGTCCTCATAGGAGCCAGTTTCATCACAGCGTTTGATGGTTTTTGCTACTGCACTCGAGCACACGTTCAAAGCTTTTGCAATTTGACATATTACCTGGTCTGCTTTTATTAAGGCAATAATTAACTGTCCTTTTTCTTTCCATAGGGTGGAAGTTTTTGACATGATGCGAACCACTGCAGCTGGGAAGCTTAGAGATACAATAGTATTCCTTCATAGATTTACCTCAGCTCCTCATCTGTTGTGAGTCTCAGATAAACAGAGACAGAGGTGTCAAGTCCCCTCCTATTGTGCAGGCCCATCATATAGCTAGGCCGTGTTCTAGAAACATGTTTGGGTCTGTATGTACATAGAGCAGGGGTGTCAAACTCATTTTCACTGAGGGCCACATCAGCGTATTGGCTTCCCTTAAAGGGCCAGATGTAACTTATAAATGTAACTAAATGTAATCGAATGTAATGTAAAATAAATGTAACTACTCCTTAATGTTAAATAACTCATTATTTATCATAACTTATTCAAGTGACAATTACAGTTGCATAGAAAACATATGCTTGCTTGTTGCTCTAACATAAATCCTTTTAAATTTTGTCAGCTTATGAAAACCCACATAACTCTAATCAAGGATCAAACTATCCAAGTGAATAAAGGGATATAACATAAAACTGAGCTGCATATAACATGTATGACACATATAGCATTTTACAAAAAAAAGGCTATACACAGCTTTGCATCCAACTGATGGTTTGATGACAACCATTTGTCTGCAACCTGCAAACATTAAATAATTACAACAGCAGCTACACATAAATAATATGTAATCAACTAAAAATGCCAAAATAAAGGTTGACTCAGTTCACAACTATATTACTCTTGTTTTCTGGTTAGTGTTTGATGAGGAGATGCTGCCTGCAAGTGGATTCTCTCTCTACGATTGATGATGTTCTGAACATGATAAACACAAAACAAAATGCAAGCACAATCATTAAATTGCACACAGTTTAACTATTCTTCTACTTGGTTGAATTACATTTTATTATATTTTAATTAAGTTTTTTTTAAAAATGCTAACCTGTGTTTTTCTGACCAGATGTCTGACACCGTTTTCCTGTTGCCAGTGTGTCAATGTCTGGCTTAAGGTCCTGTTCTGAGGCAACGCGTAGAACAGCATGGAGGTTGTCAATGAAAAAGCTGTGTAGCTGCGTGTCTCCTCTGCCAGCTGTGTTGTTAGATTTTTTGCTAGTTCCTTCACTCGGTTCGCGATGGTGTTTCTTGATAAGCCCTCTGAGAAAGACTTAGAAACGCGGGCGATTTCTTCAGCCACTATGAAGCTAGTTTTCACTGCGGCCTCGTTTTTGGCTGTGGATTTCGTGAACAAACTCTGCTGCAACCGCAGTTTGCCTTTTAATTCTTAGGCAATTTGTTGCTTTTCTTGAAGGCTAGCTTTAGCATACTTAGCTCCGTGTTTGGTGTCAAAATGTCGACGCAGATTGTACTCTTTGACAACCAATACCGACTCGTAACACAAAAGACATACCGGTCTTTCTCCTTGGAGTACAAACAAGTATTCGCCACCCCATCTTTCTTGAAACAGTCTTCCATATGCATCAACTTTCTCTTTCTGAACGTTTTGGGATCGTTATTCATATCTCAATTCCACTCGTTGGCATGGAAACGCTGCCGCGGGTACAGTAGTTGAAAGGCATTGTAGGAAATGTAGTTTTTGGTCAAAGCACGCTCTTAATTTATTTATTTTTTGTTATTCATTTTTAGACGCTCAAAACTTTTAAGCTCTCGTGGGCCACATAAAATGGTGTGGCGGGCCACATCTGGCCCGCGGGCCTTGAGTTTGACACGTGTGACATAGAGGGTACCTATTAATGTTGTCAATGCACAAGAATTATAGAGATAAACAGAAATTATAAATAATGCTGAAAGAATTATTCCCATAAATTCATTTCCGTTTATAAGCATGCTTAAGACAATTTTAGCATAATTATAAATAATTATATTTTTTGTTTTTTGTTTGTTTTTCTTGCCTGTTTGGAACCAGGAACACAAACATACTTACAGTTGACGAAATTAAACTAGCTGCAAATTTTCACGTTACAGATTCGGTGTCTGTCGGTATCAAGAAATACGTCGACATTTATTTGAGACTTTAGTCATAGACACATATATGTCTGTGACTTTAGCTACAAGGTGCTAAGAGAAGAGGACCCCCATCCGTTAATAGTCGACCTGCTCAGTGCCTGACAGATTTGCAACTAACTTGGTCAATGCTGCCACCCCGTGGTCATTCAATTTACCAATTAGCTTCCTTCAACTTTGACACATCAGCACAAGTAGCCTTTGATAAAAGATGACTGGAAGTTCAAATTAGTAAAGAAATTCCTTTCTTTATAATGAAAACACGAAAATGGCGGCAAGCATTCCATAGACAGACTGAGTCCCAGCTAATCGTTCATTTAAACAGGCTGAACTGGTTCAGTCTGTCTGAATATGTGCAGGAAATCCTAATTGAAGACATTTACCTTTAACAGATTCTGTCCAGTAGGTGGCAGCAGAGAACATGAAGTTGCGACAGGTATATTTACAGACGTGATTAAGATTTCCTCTTATTTTTGCTCGTTTAGATCTCGTGCCCGGGGGTAGCAAGGTCAGCTATTTATTCGTTGATTTTGGTCAGATTTTGATAGGGAAAGACCTATCTTTTGATATCGGGACGTGTTTTTTTTATTTCTTCACGTGATTTTGCTGTGTTCGACGTCACCACCCTTCACGGAAGTCAGCACTGTGATGATAGTGGCCTCGTCAGTCTAGCAGCAGGAAGAGGATGTTTGCTTCCAGTCAAATAATATTATTATCGGATCATAAGACTTTATAACATCCCAAACTGCTTTAGGTTAGTTTTTTTTTCCAGCCGAGCCTGCGGGGATTTAGAAAGCGCATTTCCTCTGACGGAGGCGGCCTGGAAACGGGCGCTGGATAAAGATGTCACTGTTCCAGTCGGCACTTGATTTCCTAGCCGGGCCCGGCACGTCCGGGGCGGCCAGCCGGGACCAGAATGACTTCGTCGGACAAGTGGTTGAGCTCGGTGACATGAAACTCAGAATCAAGAGGGTTATCGCCGAAGGTGAGCCACAGCCCGTGAGGAGGATAAATAACGACCCCCGTCTTACAAGTAGCCATGCTCGGTAGCCTTTAAGCTAACGCTAGCAGCAGAACTCCATTGGTATTCATCGGCGTTAGCAAGTGCAGAGCCCGAGAAGCACTTAGTAAACACAGGTTGATCACTCGGTTTCGATCTGGCTAACTGTCTGGATCGATTTTCAACAGACGGGTTTCGCTTTGCGTCGTCTGCTGTGGTGTTTTGTTCGTAGTTACGGTGCAAAAAAGCCGGTAAAACGATGCGGCAAACGCGAGTTTTCCTTTAAGACTCAGCTGGATGGCTGCATACCTTCAGCCTTCAGAGACACATCACAGTCCAGTTGTCAGGAAGCCATGTCAGCATTAAAAACGTTAGTGGCTGCGTTTTAACAAACCATTCCGATTTCTCACAAAAGCCAAACCGGAGCCTTTGGATTGTTGTCCGCTTTGTTGTTGTCTTGTAAAAAAGGAACAAATTGTTTCTGATCTGGTTGCTGTAGCGTGAACAGATGTTCACATCATGTGCATGAGGAGCTTTGCTTTTGCTTGCTCTTTTCTTTTGGAGGGGTGCATTTAGCCTCACATAGCTCACCTTTATCCATGTCTTAGGGTTAGGGTTACAGAACATCTGAAGAGCTACAGATCAGGTGTCCTCTGTGGCACCAGACACTCACTGTTGCCCTCTTTGCAAATCTTGTAAGAAAGAACTATTACGTGGTAAAATGGGGAAAAAAATCCTCTGAAAAGAATGTTTTGCCTATTGTTATCATTCACAGTGGATGTCATGCGTTGGTTGGTGAAAAGTGAATCGATATTGAGTTCCTCGGCTGTATGACCCACTTCTATCAGTAGAATTTGTAAATATCAGACCAATTCTAACCTTTTCAACACGTAAATTGACGATTTCTCATATTGTATGTCATTCGAATCAGATGAAGTCTCGTGTATTCCCTTGGTAAACGGCCCAGTCTGTGATATTTTAGTGCCTGGCTTCAGTTAATGTGAAGCACAGCTTACTTATTAGTGAAACCTGGAATGCGCTTGTTGCTTCTTGTCTTAACAAAAATACCACACTTGTCATCAGTAACACAAAATCGCTTTTATAAGACATAAAGAGGCTACGATCCAAGAACAAGATCACCTGAAACTCAAACTCTCCCCTTTCCAAACCCTTCTCCATTAAACAGGTGTCTTTGTTATCCCAAGATCTTAGAGCAGATATCCGGTGAGTGGCGGTGCCTTTACTGCCTCTCTTCACCAGCGTTATTCTTTTAAGTGTTTGACATTTGCACAGAGAACGTATCTTATCCAAACGGAATGGGTTGGTGTCCGATGAGAGGACGTTTAAATCTTCCAGCAACTAACAGAAGAAGACTCGGGATTTTCCGACTAATCTCAACAATCCAGGGTTTCCATTTCCTGTTAGAATGAGTGGGACTCCGAGGGTGGTGGGTTGACCCCTATAAGGAGTTCACCAAATCCGTAGTGGGATAATGAAGTGCATGTCAAACTCAGCTGAGGAGTGTTTTTTGTGTAAATAAAGCAATATAGATTAGAGTCTTTAACCCGGTTTTGTGGAGCAAGAGAGGCTGGTAGTTGATTTACTTATTACTATGGTAACCTTGCCCTTTCCTGGTTTGAATCGTGGCTAGTAGTCCACCGGCCTGGCTTTTTCATAAACCATATGTCCTTTTAGGGAATTTGCAGATAAAGCCCTGGATATATGTTACCCTTAAATGTTGGTCAAAGCATTTGCAAAGTTGGGTTTCCCCCCTTAAAGGAAAACAAGTACGGACTGTGACTTTTCAGAGCTTTTCAGTCACCAGTTAGACGTGGAAATGCGGGGAGTCCTCCCACTTTGTTACAACACATCCTGCTCTGCACCGCTCGATTTCTGTAAAACGTTCAGGCTTAGCACGCAAAACCAACAATCAACAGAAAACCGCAAGGGTTCACTTTGAAAACTAAAGTGAGGATCGCCAGTTAATAATCCATTTTTCCTGTTTTTTTTCCTCTCTTTTTTCTTTCTTCCTTGTAAGGTGGTTTTGCTTTTGTGTATGAAGCCCAGGACATGAGCAGTGGGAAAGAGTACGCCCTCAAGGTAAGGTGAAAGGTGCATCCACTGTTCTCCTTTGACTGGATCACTCAGTATGAATTTCCACATCTCTGATCCGGAAACACACTTGAATTATCCCCTCCAAGTAAAGAGGCATCTGAATTGATACTGAGGCGTGCAACATCATTAGGATGCTGAACATGAGTCAGGATGTGAAAACCTATGATGACACTTGAATGTACAATGAACAGATTGCCTGGTGGTGTAAAAAAGAAAAAAAGCTCCCTCCCTTTCCTTATGTACAGAATAGTGAGCTACCTTTATGCTGTAAAACACCAGGACTGTGGCTACGTTTAGCCTGTAGCTGCTTTTTGTCCAGCACATTAATCAGAAAGAAACAATCTTTATTCACAGAGGAAGAACTATGACTTGACTAGGATTTCAGGTCTTCAATACTATAAAGTATTACTTAAAGCGTCAAGGGAACTCTGGATCCCTTATTTCCATAACAAAGACTGTGTGCGCTGTCTGTGCATGGGGGTTTTTCACAAATGCTTATTCAACTTGACTCTATTCGTTTTTTTGTTTTTTGCCCTTTACGGCCCGTCATCTCCTAACTGTTAAGGTTTTAGCCCTGACTCGGCCAGGCTTCAGGCCGATCTCAGACCAACAGCTGCTGATTGGCCAGGGAGTCACATAGCGACCCCCACCACTGTAACCATGCCTATTTTTAAGAAATGCAGCATTTTATTGGTTCTGAGACAAGTCAATCTTGTAAAGGCCCGATAAGTGAACGACACCCGGGTCCAACCAGGAGGTTCAGCCGCAGGTTCATCCGGTACACCGTCACCGCCATACCATGCATGTTAGGACCTCAATTTGAATGGAAAACCACCTAAGCTGACCCCATGAAGGAGGCCCGTTTGATACGACCCCCTCTTATGTTGTGTGATCCAATGACCGCTGGCACAAAGTGACCGTCTGTTTGAATGTTTTCTTTTCAGAGGCTGCTGTCCAACGAGGAAGAGAAGAACAAGGAAATCATACAGGAAGTCTGCTTTATGGTATCCTTTGATACACGCGATGGGAAAGGGGTCCACCAACAGTTTATGCCGTAGATGTTTTTGTGGCCGATTACGCAGCAGATGGTGTCGTTTGAAAAAGTTCAAGCTGTAAACTAACGACTCAGCAAACAGACCTCTGGTGTGGAATGCTGCCATTACAGGATCATTGGAGTTTATTTAGCAACAGTGTAAGCATGGGAAATGCAAAAACTGACACATATTTAGCGGATCAAGTATTTTTTGCGGCATTTACGTTTAACGAGCCATTTTCTTCTGTCTTTTCTTTGAGGAAAAACATGGAGCAGAGTATACAGCACCTGGAGAAATTAGTTCTCGAGTTTTTGGCACATTGATTTGATACAGATTTGTGTATTCATGGGCTCAGACACCCTGCATTAGCATTTAGTTACACCAATTCACTCTTTACTTTCAACATTAAATGAACTCAATTTGCCGCCTGTGGAACCAAAATATGCACGTCGGTTATCGGATTGTAGCCCAAGACGCTAGTGAGGCGGGGCTTGACCTCACAGAATGAGTGCTCCTTGTAGCCCTTGACCCTGTGGCTCCATAGAAAAAACTGTCAGGTCATCCAAACATGGTTCAGTTCTGCTCCGCCGCGTCCATCAGTAAGGAGGAGTCGGACACCGGGCAGGCCGAGTTCCTCATCCTCACCGAGCTTTGTAAAGGTAAACGCCATCACACGTCTTTCTCTGCCTCCTCATCCCCCTGTCCACTACCTACAGGGCTGGATCAAACACTACTCGTTCATCAAATGCAAAAGGAAGGAAGTCGGTGTTGCCACCGTAAAACCCAAAAGGATTTGTGCTGAGAGCTTCCTGTCTGCGGTCGTTTTGTTTCCGGCTCTACTTCCCTTTCGTTGGGTTACAACAGACGTGCTTTGCTCATTTCTTTTCATTCACTGCAAATTGCAGCGTCATTATCGCTTCCATCAGCACTCACTGCAAAAAAAAAAGTGTGTGTCAGTGTTTAAAAAAAAAAAAGACCAGAAGTGATAGAAACTTTTCTTTTTTTTTTTAATTCTGACTTGGTGATTAGTTTGTATGTTTTTTTTTTTCCTGTCAGAAGATGCATGAAATATCCTAGAGACAGTGGGTTTATCCTTGTATTTAAAATGTGAAATTAGGTATTTTTTTCTGCAATTTGGTTCTGAACGTCCAAATTCCTTTTTTTACTCAATTTTAATTACACAATAAGGACATGATTAGTGTATTAAACCATTTTATTTTAGATTTCAAACATTAGTGTCTGATAGCAGACACTAGTTGTTGGGGGAAAAAATCAAATATCAAAGTAAAGGGAGGTCAAAATGGTATGTCCTAATAATAAGGACTCTGGGTCTCAGGAGTGTTTCTAAGGTGTGTTTGTGTGTGTGAGTGAGAAGCGTGTTGCAGTTTTAGTGTCCACTGGTTGCTGCAGGTTGCCGGTCAGTTGATCTGTCTGCTTCCGTTCACCCCCACGGTCTCTGTGTCTCCTGTTCCTCAGGTCAGCTGGTGGACTTCATAAGGCGGGTAGAGCAGAGGGCCCCTCTGTCGTGCGACACCGTGCTGAAAATCTTCTACCAGGCGTGCCGCGCAGTGCAGCACATGCACAAACAGAAACCTCCAGTCATCCACAGAGACCTCAAGGTGGGTCCCCGGCCCGCTGACCAGCGATAGCGAGAGGTCACTACCACAGCCAGCGGTAATGAATTCCACCCCTTCTGATGCGTTGCAGATCGAGAACCTGTTGATTAGTAATCAGGGCACCATCAAGCTGTGTGACTTTGGCAGCTCCACCACAGTGTCGCATCGCCCCGACTACAGCTGGTCTGCCCAGAAACGGTCCATGGTGGAGGATGAGGTACACACACAGACAGCTAATGGCAATGAGAAGAAAGCCCCTCTATAATCAATACATCCTTTATCAGAATAGCTGCTCAAAGAGCTCCGTCGTACCACACATTGTATTGAGAGAGAGATCCATAAGCTCGTGTTGTACCAGTCTTCTACATAAAAATGACAAACTTTCCAAAAATCTGTGGGTGGGTTTTTCAGAAAGAAAAATGCTGATCTTAGATTAAAGCGGCTCTTTGATGCCTCTGTTTATTCCCGATCCATTCTTCATCAGGCCCACAAAGAGTCACCTTTACTCCATCAGCCATTAAAACACGGTGGTAGTCTTCATTCAGATGTGTCTAGACCTGGTTTAGGTCCGTTTGTTTTATTTCACGAATGCCAGTTGGTGTTGAGGCATTTTGCTTCTGCTCTGCCGGATTCTCCAGACTCCAGTTATCGATTTCAGATCCACACGTTTTGTGACTCTGTTAAATTATGTTTTCGTTCTGTCCAGGAATTGTTAGACATATTTCCCAATAGGTAGTTAAACTTGCTTTCGAAAGGATTCCCTCTCTAAATAGTCTAAGTTGCTTTGTTTTTTAATCTGGGTCAAACAATCGTTTTTTTCCTCGTTTGATATTTTTACACATGCGCATTATTTTCTAGAATTGCTCCATAACAGGCAGTTTTCTAATAAAGATGAGGAAAAAGACTCATTCAGAGGTCTCGGTGGATCTGTAGCAGTAATGACACCAGAAACCAGAGGCCTTTGATTGAATTAGCTGCTCCATGTGCAGGAAGCAGCGATCGATGGGGTTAATCATGTTAATAACACAACCACACAAGCAGGCTTTGGTACAGTCGACCTCAGCCTGCAGGACACCGGCTTCCCACTAGAATTACCCCTATGTTTGCAAACAGGTCGCACTAAAGAGATTGTTAGGGCAAGGGATTTATTTATTTATTTTTGGTGATGACCTTCTGTGGAAATGCTTGAAAATGTAAAAGCTGTTTTTACTCTGTAAAAGCTGGCACATTCAGAACTGTTTTTCTAACCGTCTGACTGTGGATTCTCAGGGTTGTTTTGGCTCTTGTGCTCTGTGTAGATCACTCGGAACACCACTCCAGCATACCGGACACCAGAGATGATCGATCTGTACTCCAACTTTCCCATCAACGAGAAACAAGACATTTGGGTCAGCTCCAGCATGTGTTTTTTTTTTTTTTTCATCTAAGTTTTACTGTGTTTCTACCCACGTTAAAGGAAACCATTAATCGTGTTCCCTCTCCCACGCAGGCCCTGGGATGCATCCTCTACTTGTTGTGTTTTAAGCAGCATCCATTTGAGGATGGGGCCAAGCTTCAGATAGTCAATGGGAAATACCTCATCCCTCAGAATGACGTCAGGTACACCGTGTATCACGACCTGATACGTAAGGGCCAGCTCTCACCCTCGTTGTTTCACCTGTTCTCCGTCGAGGCCGTCCTTCCTCCAACGCAGCCTCCCGCTCTGTGTTCCCCAGGTTCCATGTTGAAAGTGAACCCGGAAGAGCGACTGTCCATCACTGAGCTGGTCAACCAGCTGCAGGAGATCGCAGCAGCGCGCAACGTCAACCCCAAGTCTCCCATTACCGAGGTTTGTGTCCGAAAGCCACCATTTCTGCCTTTTCAGGGCGTGTAGACGCCCACAGAGTGCGTTTGGAGCGACATCCATATCGAGCTGCTAGCGTCCCAACATACAGACCACTGCACACAGATACACACACACACAACCTGATGTGGTCAGGTTTGCTAAGTAACACAAAGTGAGCACAAAGGAGTCTGTAGTCTCCCCTGCCGGCATACCTCTAATGCATACAATGTTAGAAATGGCTGACACTTCAGCCTCAGAGCCGTGGCATCAAAACCCCTCCAGAGTCTCCATGAATTTCCTTTTCCTTCAACAAAACCAATTCTCCCTGAAACAGTCCTGTTACACAGTTGCAAGTGCATCAGTGTTCATCCCACACCCCCGCTTTTTTCCCTTTTTTTTAATGAAGCAAATTAATAGATAGAGGCACAAAGCTTCTTTATGTTTTCTTTTTTCTTGAATTAAATCTGAATCCCAATTAGGCCGCTAA
This sequence comes from Menidia beryllina, assembly GCA_013363375.1. Classification (NCBI taxonomy): domain Eukaryota; kingdom Metazoa; phylum Chordata; class Actinopteri; order Atheriniformes; family Atherinopsidae; genus Menidia; species Menidia beryllina. Next base: position 3,738,439 of record JABUIW010000071.1, on the reverse strand, counting down.
GTATCTGCACGGTGCGGGCAGATTTGGTAATTGCTCATCTGATTAGGGTTAAGAAGGAGTTTCCCTGCTGGATGTAAGAAGATTAGCATCCTGCTCCTCCTCATCCTCCTCTCTGTGCGGCAGCTCAGCACAGACATATGGAGAGGCAGACTGCGACATGTAGCAGAGATGGGAGTGAGATACTGACAAAGGACGGCTGGCTGCTGTAGTACTCACGCAGACCCAGCAGACCAAAAGATTTTATTTCTTTTTTGTTTTTTGTTTTTTTTGGGGTATCTCTCTTGAAAGTTATTTTTTTTATCTTCTTCCAATTTTTTTTTAAATCTCATTTATTTTCTTTTATTCCTTTTTTTTAAGCGTTTAAAAAATTGGCATTGGCTTTTTTTTTTCTGTTCCTTTTATTCCTGACACAACTCGAACCGTTTCTCCATCCCGGTCGGATCTGTGTCTCGTTCTCTCCCGCCGTCCACAAATAGTTTCTGGTAACAATGTTGAGCACTTACTACTGCTGGCGGCCGGTGTATGACGGCTATGAATGTCTGCAGCTGCTGGAGCAGAACGGAGGTTTCGGCAACAACGGAGCCCAGCCGCCCATGCAGATCCAGAACGTCCACAACAACGCAGGTGAAAGTATTGCCACGGAAATGTTGCGGTCTGTGAAGCAGTGCGGTGGTTTTCGAGCGTTTTTCTGGGGCTTAAAAGCTTTTGGTCTGGGAGATAATGGTAGAGTTGCGTCGTTTTCTGCCTCCAAAGTGTATTAATTTGCATTCTGTTTATTGCCGAAAGACGACCAGGGAATGACCCCACTAGAATACCCACACATTTTAAACGCTCCTAGCACATTATTGCTTGAAAACAGACAAAACTGCTCTTGTTTTGTTTTTTTAGATTTCCTGTGGCGGTGTGATAGAGTTAAATAATTCATTTTAGACAATTTCTTTTTTTTTTGCCACACACACACGGTATTTTAATCACACGTAGACACATGTTCTCACACACACATGCTCATCCACGCCCTCAGGATGCTGTTGCAGAACGTACCACCAGCTCCACAACATCGAAAGCGTTTCGAAGTTACTAAATGTCTTCTGAGGAGTAGGAAGGGTCACAAACATCAGTCACTAAGTCGGTTGTTTTTAACCTCAAGGATCAGGGCAGACTTTAGTGCGTTCTGGTCACCCGAATGCACACTAACCCTGCATGAGTGATGCGTAAGCCTGCAGCCCGGTGGATCTCATGGAGACTGCTTAATGTCGCATAGAAACTGATGTTCTGCTCTGTTTTTATTCAGCTGTTATCAGCTGCTTATCAACTCAGTTTATTCTCAACAATAGCTTTTCCGGTACAGTTAGAATCACAAGTGAGGCCTCCTGTAATATGCTTTATTTGAAAGATTTTTATTGGGAGTCCTGTATATCTGTGTTGTTTTTTTGGGCTGTTATGACTTGAATTTCAGTAGAATTTAAAGCTGCTAGCTTGGGCAGTCTTACAATCTATTTTCCCGAGTACGAGAGATTTTGATCTGTTCAGGGTTTGTGTAGAAATGAATAAAAAATGTCAACAAACGCACAAATCAGTACAAATCCTCAGGAGATTATTTTAGAAATTCATTTAGACAACAAGCCAAAGGATCACATGAGAAAGTAACTTTTCTATTGTCCAGTTCTACATTATCAAAATGAGACCTAATAAGCTCATTATTTTTCCCTTATACACACACTCGCACATACACCGCATACAGCCTGGGTGCATGCATCCGGGCTGCTCCAAGCCCCTTAAGAGGATTTCTGCACTGATACTCAACCATCTGTCAAAAAGCAGAGTGTGTTTGCGCTTTCTTTTGAGTAGTGGCTCAAACAGCATCCGGTTGTAACTCAACATCAGGCAGATTCAGATTTGATTTCTGATACTTTGAATTAGCTTTGTATCTAAGATACAACTTTTTTTATTGTCAGTTTTTTTTTTTCTCGCACCCAAGCCCTGCCGTATGTGTGATGTTGTCTGTTTGCTACAGGTGTGTACGACCCCGATCAGGCAGGAAGTGGCATCTTGGATATCTTGAGAGGAGGAACCGAGCGCTTCCTCACCAACATAAAAGATACATCCTCTAAAGTCATCCAGTCGGTGGCCAGGTGAGTCAGATTGACACTCGATAGAAGTGTTTTTATGCCATTTATGTTTATGTCCAGCTCACCATGTTTTTAAAAATTTTTTGGGTTTTGTTTTGTTTTTGTTGAAGCTGATTCACAAAAGTTTTATTGACCTCCATGAAAAATGAATTATCAGATTGACTTGTTCCCATCGCTGCGTTTTGTTTCCAAACACATGCACCTTTAACTTCAGCATGCTGCAAGACACAGGAGATTTTAAACATCTTGTTAATAAAGTATGCATATGTACACAAGATGAACACAGTCATCTTGTTTTTTTACATTTGCATTGGCTTCACTTGTTAATGGTTGTAAAATTGTCTGCATAATCATTCATATTCACTCCTACCTTTCTTTTTTTTTTTTTAAAGTTGTTACTCAGTTTGATTATCCTGCGTTCTTCTGAGATGTCGGTGCATTATGCACCAACAGGATAACCAACTCCAATAGCCAGAGCTTGCACACTAGCAAAAATTTAACGTCTGTTTCAGTTATTGTGTCATCATTTTTGCTCCTTTTGTTGGGTTGTTTTGTTTGTTTTTATTTATTTTTTGTCGTTTCTTTCTCTGTCCCAATCCCTCATGGTCCCTATGTGTCCATCACCTAGCAACCCGAGGTAAATATGGGTCGGTGAAGATGCGTCCCGTCATGCGTTGCTCTGTGTGCTCTGTAGTCTGTGTTTGATTTAGAGAGAACAAACATGCTGTGAGGCTTTCTGCCGTGCCGTGTCCATCATCACAGCTTACCGATCCTAACACCACACGCTCAGTAATACTCTTGAATGAATGAACGCCTGAGGATGACACGAGTGGATAGTGGACTAGCACTTAGGGGATAGATCACGAGACTTCCTTCCAGTGTGTAGTTCAAGAGGTTATTCTTAAAATAGCTCAAATCAAACATTAAGACTAAAGTTGGTTGTATAGCAGAGCACGCTGACCACATTTTCCAACAAAATAGTATGCGCCATGCACAACATAACATAATGCTTTCTAAGTTGCCCCTCCTTAAAGCTTAATATCTTATATTCAGTTATACCATTTTACTTCTAGTCAGACTCTTTTAAGATGCTACAAAACAAAGTCAAAATTTCAGCTTATGTCTTAAATGTTCACTTCCAAGTTGATCAAAAATCTTTTTTCAAATGATACTAATGCATGAAAGTAGCCCCCAGTCTCTTCAAGTCATGAGGGGTTATCAGCCCGTCTCCTTTCCAGACTCAGCTGGAAAATAAACATATTTGATGTCTAAAAGCTGAATTTTCCACTGTCAGTAAAAACTGCAGAAATGAGGAGAAGATCAGACAGAAAAAAAATCTCATTCCTGTACCCAAACCTTTGTGTGCAGAGAGCATTACATCATAGGGATGTTCATCCTTGTATTTATAGATATTTTCATTTTTTTTTTTCTTCAAAATTGTTATTTAAAAAAATTGTATTAGTTGACAAAGGTTTTACGGATAATAGTTGATTTTACAAGTGACCTGTATGAATGAGTGAGTGAATGAATGAACAGTAATTAAAAGATTTAATATGAATCCTCTGCTCACTGAGTAACCATTCCAGCTTTGTGTGTCTTAACCAGCATCACCCGTCTGTCCTAACACGTACACAAAAAAACCTGGACGTCCCTGTTCCGTCTTTATGCTCCAAAATTTGAAAGAAATTTGAAATGATTCTGTTTCTTTCCTTGTTGTTATGTTCCATCTTTCAAAGCCATGGAAGGCTTTTTTTTTAATCCAATTTAGTTAGCGTTCCTCTTAACACCAGGGAGCTGCTGGCAGTAGCGAATGCTACCAGATGCTTGTGCTGCATTTAAAACTCATCAGACAGATGAACTGAGGATTGCTGTAATCTAATTTGCATATATTGTAGGACAGCCGTAGATGCCAGGCTGACCTTAGTTTATCCTGTTGGGAAGTTGCTGTTGTTTTTGCCAACCACTTCACATAGTTCTGTTGTTTGGTAGCTCTGTGCTGACTTTCAGGCATAAGAAATCCTATTTTCCTACTTAGATCCTGTAGAAATGACTCTTTTGTGTGTGTCCTCTCTGATTTACCTGCTTCTTTTCTAAGTGTACTTCGAATTTCTTTAACAGTTATGCCAAGGGGGACCTGGATATTTCCTACATCACATCCAGAATAGCAGGTAGAGATGACATCCATTGTTAAAAAAAAGTTTCTTTCTGAATATGAATATGATGTCATTGATAAGCACATCAAAAATTTTAGGGATGTGGCATAATATCTGAAAATTCAATTGCTTTTAAAACAAAGGGGACCTTACTATAAATCTGTGTACGTGCAGTTATGTCCTTCCCCGCTGAAGGAGTGGAGTCGGCGATAAAGAATAACATAGAGGACGTCCGTCTGTTCCTGGATTCACGTCACGCCGGCCACTATGCCGTCTACAACCTCTCCAAACGATCATACAGGCCTTCTCGGTTCCACAACAGGGTATGAAGTGTGTGTGGGTCTTTTTTGGAGGGGGGGCCGCATGACATTTGGGGAATTAGCACAGGTTCCCTTAGTTATAGTCATGTGCATCTCTCCTGTAGTCCATCAGATTAATCCAGCATTTAACTTCTCATTGGTAAACTACATGTGTTTTTTTGTAACTCTGTTTTCTCCTTCTCTCATTTTATATCTGAATGTGTGTGTATGCATGTGTGTGTGTGTTGGGTAGGTCTCAGAGTGTAACTGGCAGGTGCGCCGCGCCCCAAACCTCCGCAGCCTCTACAGCGTATGTAAGAACATGCATCTGTGGCTCAAACAGGACCAGAGGAACATCTGTATTGTTCACTGTCTGGTGAGTGCACACGTCCCTCTGAGCATGCTCAGACTAGCTCAGAGCTTTGGCCTCAGCAAACACGCATCAAACCTTATTCCGGGGTCATTCTTCCCTGTCCAGAGTTTAAGAGGTCTCTCCATCCGTTTATGTCTTTGCATTCTACGATGGAGCTCACAAGTGTGGAAAACCCATAGTCCCCTTTTCACTGAAATGTCTCGGACTCAGAGCACAGGAAACACTTTATTAAAATTGTTTGAGTTTTAAAATAAATTAGCGGAGCTATAAAAATACAGCTATGAATGAATCATTAAGATGGACACATTTACAAAATACATATGTAAATTATATAAATACTCACAACAATGTGATGTTTTTTTTTCCTTTGAAAACAAAAAAAGATGACATTTTCTCATCCCCGTAGGATGGCAGAGCTGCATCGGCCGTAGCGGTTTGCTCCTTCCTGTGCTTCTGTCGCCTTTTCACCACAGCCGAGGCCGCCGTCTACATGTTCTCCATGAAACGCTGCCCGCCCGGCATCACACCCTCACACAAGAGGTACAAAAGCAGCGTGTCGAGCATGGCTCAGACTCCAGTGTCCTCACCTATTTCGAACCTCGGTATATTCATGGAGGATTTTCTTGAGCGTAAGTCGCTCTGCTATTTGCCATGTCGTCGTCAGGTACATCGAGTATATGTGCGACATGATGGCTGAGGAGCCCATCATCCCCCACTGCAAGCCCGTGACCATTCACTCCATCACCATGACGCCCGTGCCGCTCTTCAACAAGCAGCGCAACGGCTGCCGGCCCTTCTGCGAAGTTTACGTCGGCGAGGAGCGAGTCCTCACCACGTCACAGGAGTACGACAAGATGAGGTAGCTTTTGGGATTTAAAAAAAAATAAAAAATTTATATAACGTTCCCATGCATAACCCTCTGTTCTTCTTTCTCTCTGCAGGGATTTCAAGACGGAAGATGGCAGAGCGGAGATTCCCCTCAATGTCACGGTTCAGGGAGATGTGCTGGTGGTTATCTACCATGCACGCTCCACGCTGGGAGGACGCCTGCAGGCAAAGGTGGGGACCAGTCCACCACTTTCTTCATTTCCTCTGAGGAAATTGACTTTTTTAGGAGCCGTTTCACTGCACTTTTCTGGGGGCATCAAGCAGATACGTGTGGATTTCCATGCTTTGAGTCTGTTTCCCCCAAAAAATGAAATAAAAATGCAACAATGATTCTTAGAAGTTCGTGTTTTAACAAAAGAGGAAACTCTGTTTCAGATGGCGTCCATGAAAATGTTCCAGATCCAGTTCCACACGGGCTTTGTGCCCAGAAACGCGACTACGGTCAAGTTTGCGAAGTATGTATCCCGCCCTCCAACCATGATATGGAGCTGAAAATATAAGTACCTTACACTGTTCCCATCTACTCGCTTCTCTCAGATATGATCTGGACGCCTGTGACATTCAGGAGAAGTACCCCGACTTGTTCCAGGTTAACCTGGACATCGAGGTGGAACCCAGGGACAGACCCAGCAGCAAGTCCCACCCGTGGGAGGGTTTCCAAACCAAGGGCCTCAACCCCAAAATCCTTTTCTCATCTCGTGACGAGCAGCAGGAGATACTCAGTAAATTTGGTAGGTTCCCTTTTCCTCACAGTATCTTGCGTGGGTGTGGCAGTCTCATGGTATTTGTTCAGTTCGCTTTGCTGATATAAACACCGCCAGAGGCATGCCCTCAGTTTATTTTTTCTTGCACTACAGGTAAGCCTGAGCTGCCTCGGCAGCCAGGCTCCTCTGCATTTTACGACTCAGAGTCAGCAGAACCGTCCCAGGCCCCAGAAGGTCCAAATGCAGCAGAAGCAGAATCCCCCATGAGCAACGACACCAATCCCAGCAACTTTTTCCAGACGCTTGATTGGGAAGGTAAAGTTTTACCTGTTGAATATTAGCTCGCTACAAAAATTCCTCATCAGGCTCCAGAAAAGAGGTTTCTTACTCTGACCTTGTTGTTTTTGCATGCATAGATATGCGTTGTGCACACGACGCGGCAGACAGCCAGGGAGGAGGCTCCTTCAATGACCAAGAGGACCTTAGTGACCAGTCAGAGGGGGAGTCCTACTCGTACTCGGCCACCAGTGGAGAGCCTCTGTCCCGTGATCACAGCGAGCATCAGTTTGATGCCGACTTCCAGGTCCAGAAATAATTGGATTTCAGCATTATTTCCTCTTCTCGGGCACACCAATGCTGTCTTGCTTTATTTCCACTACTCCCCCTCTGCTTATTTCAGTTTATTTATGTCCTTTTTCCCCCCCTCACAGACAGCCCCTCCCGTTGCCCCGGAGACTCCCCTCGGCGGCACCGCCGACCTTTTAGGTTTGAACTCTGACCCTGAAGCTCCCTCCTCGTCATCGGCCTCCTCCTCCGCTCCTCACCACCAAGCGGAGCAGGGAGGACTCAAAGCCGCCTCCAGCAACAGCAACCTGCTCAACGACCTGTTTGCACCCCCTGCTGGCCAGACCGCAGCGGTGCAGGAGGATCTTTTCTTCAGCGGGCCAACCAGTGGCACCACACCAGACTCAAAACGTAAAGAAAAAGAGCTCAAAAACACTGAAGCAAGCAAAGGGGATGGGGTGGGAGAAAAGTGCATTTAATACATCGGTTGCTTCTTCTGCCCTATGCTTGTTGCAGCTGTTGCCGACCCGTTTGACCCGTTCAGCATGGGGTCTGGGTCTGGTGTAGGCTCCAGTGTCGGGTCGTCTCGACAAGCATCTGGTCCAGACCTGTTCGGGGACTTTTTGGCCTCCGACAGTTCAGCAACCAGCGGATTCGGCTCAGCTCACAGCAACAACACGCCTGCCTCCAACACTAGCCTCTTCAACCTCAGTAAGCGAACATTGTGTCACTGTGACCCAGATCCCCTACCACCCTCATCTCATCTCCCCACGGCACCTTTTTTAAAGATATATATATATATATATAACAAATCGGGTTAATCTGCCGATGCTCGTCTCCACAGATAAAGCTGTGAAAGATGTACCAAAGATGACATCTTCAGCCAGCCAGCCGGATTTGCTCGGTGGGTGGGACAGCTGGACGTCTGGCTCCACCGCTGGCATGAGCACCACGGCCAGCAAACCCAAATATACCAACACCGGTGGGGGGAAATATTATAAATGGGTTAAAAAGAGACTGGAGATAGATATTAGCTTTGAGGACAAAGAATAAATACATGAATCAGATTCTAAGTACCATGTTGCTCCTGTTTTTTTTTGTTTTTTTTAGCTTCTGGCATGTCCTCCATGTCCAAAGCAAAGTCCCAGACCTTCGATCCTTTCGCAGACCTCGGCAACCTGGCCTCCAACTTGCCAGGTAAGAAGCTTGGTCTTGAAATTTATGATGAAATATTATCCATCCGTTGTAACTTTCATCCCTCTTTGTGTTTTTCTAGCAGGTTCTTCCAGCAGCAACTTTTCTGGGCCTTCCTTTAGCACAAAGGGCCCGTCCTCCTCCACCACCACCTCCTCCTCCAGTAAGCCTCAAGCCCAGCAGCCCTGGCAGTCTGCCAGACCCGCCTCAGCCCAGAGTAAAGCTTGGATGTCTGGATCGGCACCTAAAACCTCCTCGGCGTCTCAGCCTGCCGCCACACAGCCCTCTAAACCCAACTACAACCTTAACTTCTCCAGCGTCATCGGCGGGAGAGAGGAGAGGGGAGTTCGCGGACCTGGATTTGGTAAGAGAACCTGGTTTAAGAAGCAAAAAAATCCAAAGCTTTTGCCCAGTCTGCATTGATAGTTTGCCTTGAGTATGACGGTCTGCCTCTTTTATATTACCTTGTGCTGTAACGCAGGCCCAAAGCCGAAAGTGAAAGAGGACGATTTCGAGGACCTGCTCTCCACTCAGGGTTTTGCTTATAAACCTGACAGGAAGGGACCAAGGACCATAGCTGAGATGAGAAGACAGGAGATCACAAAAGAGATGGACCCGCTTAAACTACAGGTAGAACACTAAGCAGTAGGAATATGAAAGACTCAGCGTTTCGCGTCCGTTGCCTGGCAAATACACCTCGCTTATTAAGTGAGGCACCTCATACCTCCCTGTCATTACTGGTCTAAAGGGCCGGCCAATTGACACTTCCTTTTACAAAGTTACCTCACAGACTATGTCCAGGGTGAAACGAAGGCCTGTCTTTTCCCCCCACGCCCCAGATTTTGGATTGGATCGAGGGGAAAGAGAGAAACATCCGAGCGCTGCTGTCAACTCTGCACACCGTGTTGTGGGAGGGCGAAATCCGCTGGAAGCCGGTGGGCATGGCCGACCTGGTGACCCCCGACCAGGTGAAGAAGTACTACAGGAAGGCCGTGCTGATTGTGCATCCCGATAAGGTACGGTGTGTCCGCGTGCGCCGGGCTTGACCGCGGCTGCTTCTCGGTTTCGATGCGAGTTTTTCGCCGCTCCTCTTTGCAGGCGGCGGGTCAGCCGTACGAGCAGTACGCCAAGATGATCTTCATGGAACTCAACGACGCCTGGTCAGAGTTCGAGAACCAGGGATCCAAAGCACTCTTCTAAAGTCCTGGCGCAGACCCCGGCCACACCAGACGGACACAACTGGACTGGATTTGGTGGAACCAAACGAGAACAAGGGGTTAGACTGGGCCAGATTGGACAGGACTGAGCCCACATTGGGCCTTTGGGGGCGCAGAGCCTCTGAGAGGTGTCCTCTCTACCATTCCTTCCCTCTTTCTTTACTTTCTTCTGTTTCTGCAGTCAAAAAGGTTAAAAAAAAAAAAA
>JABUIW010000071.1:3639937-3728613 GCA_013363375.1 Menidia beryllina | reverse complement strand
CTTGTAAAAGGCCGATTATCATGACAGTTGTATTCAGATGAGAAAAGCACGACCAAACACTAATAAAAAAAAAGGCTGATCGGATTTGGCTGTTGGTGGTAAGACTGTCATTTGTGCGCGTCACGTTTTGGAAACAGTCGGTCGGTGTCAGTTTATTAGAACACAAGGAACTACACATGGCTGTTCATCATCCGGCATGCCAGCCCCACCATGCAAGAAAGGAAAAATATCATTCAGATGGGAAAGTTTTCAAGCTCTGTGGTCTCAAAGGAAGAAAGAAAGAGAAAAAAAAAGAAGAAAAAGTTAAGTTAAAGCAAGCACCTCTGTTCACTGAAACCACTCCGACCGTAACCCAGCATTGGATGAATACCGAGATTGATCTTTTTGAAAACAACGGACTGAAAACTTTTGAAGTTCCACAGCTTTTTTGGGTTCGTGTCCGAGTCACGACCGGCCGAACATACGAGTGCTGCCCGTACCGCCACCGCTGCTCGCACTGGTCGGATTCGTGCCGCCTTGCTGAGGAGGTCCGTGTCAATTCCAAACAAAAAAATTCTGTTTTTTAAGTGCTCTTTTAAGCCCACGCGCTCACGCTCCGCTTCAGCGACCACCTCCACAGCGGCAGGTTCAGGGCCGTCGGCACGGGGAGCAGCTCTTTTTACTAAAGTGCTCTTCTTCTTGACACGCCGTCACTGTTATGAGCCCCCTTCTCCGTGTCTTTGAGCTCCCCCCTTCAAGGCACAGCTTAGTGGAAAAACAATCAAAAAGTGAAGGATTGAAAAGAGAATGTGTCCCCGCTCCCAGTCTCGTGCTCTGTATTCTCCAGATTTGTTCTATATGTTTGTATCGAGCTCCTTGTCGGGTTAATCATTGCTTCGGTGTAAATATGAGAATCCTGTCATTCGTCAAGTGGCTTTGTAAAGATTGCAGCCTCGGGATTTATTTTGTCACGTTGCTGCAGGCCTAACTGTGCGAATGCGGACGTGTGTCAGCACGATTCCCTCTGCACGCATGGGATCTGACTCTGCTGGTCATCAGGCCTACAATCACAACTGTTTTTGTTTTGCTTTGTTCTATTATTTTCTCGCCTCATTTTTGTTTTGTGATCTGTTGTTTTGAATCACTTAAAAATCTTTTCACACTTTTTTTTCCTACCTTCTTTTTTTATTATTTCTGCTTTCACACTTACCTCACGGGCCAATCCAGAACCCTTGTTTCCTTATTTATTTCTGTGTTGTGTGGGGAAGTTGGGGGCCGATAGCTTACGCATGTATTTTAATGGCACAAGAAGAAAAATTCCCATAATATATATAAGCGGAACATGCAGAGTGCAGCTGGGAGAGCTGGTGGTCAGTCACGGCGCGCTTCTGTTGCTGTTTTTCATTCCAAAGCATCAAACAATATGGTTGTTCTTTTGCAAATGTCTGTCCTGTCTGTTGTCACTTTGTCTACTTTAAGCCGTATGATTTGGTTTCACGGTCTGTTTTATGGTGATATCATTTTCTTTATTCCTTTTAAGGCAAAAGTGAAAGGTTTTCTTCTGTTTTGTTTCCTAACATTTTCTTCAAAATTCCAGTGCAAGGGGCCATCAAACCTAAGTATAAAGACGAATAGATTTTTCTGACAGTATGAGAGTGTAGAGGGGGAAGGTAGCAAAAACCACTCATCGGCAGTGTTTTCTGTACCAAATTACATCATACTAATATGAATGTAAATTTCAATGCAAAAACAAATGATTAAAAATCCTTTTGATCTGAGTAAAAAAACTATTTGGTGTCTTTTTCAACATAACAGGGATTTGAATTTGCAACATTTTGTATGAGCGAAACACTTTTTAATGTCAGATTCATCCTTTTTATTAGCTTCTTTTTTGAAGAAGCAACACATTTAAAATAAATCATCAAGCTATATTGGATCGAATTGACACATCGCACTGACCAAAAACCATGGAATTGATTCTTACAATGTCGATAAAGAATCCTCTAAAAGATACCCATTAAAATGTCCTCTAAGATGGAGTAGTGTCCTGTCAACTAAAAAGTTATTCAAAATGGCCAGATAAGACTTACTGCATATGTTCACTCAATGCATTATGTCAAAGCAATGATCAAAGGTATGAGTAAGTCATTAGATAAGAATAGATATGCATACATTTTAAGAAAATACGATTGCGATGTATATGGAATTTTCATTTTCAATATCTACATGAATTAATTATTCCACTAAAAGCCTGTTCTCAGCATTTATTGAAATTCATTTATAAGGTATTCAGATCAGCGGTTTAATTCCAAAAACAGAAATATTTCTGTGACCTCCACTTTGAGTCAGGGATTCAAGACTTCAAGAGGCCTGGGTCTGGAATTGATCAGTAACAGTGATTTTAACATGGTCGCCCCTCCTCCACTCTGTGTGATTGGAGGAATGTTTTTAGTTATTTCACATGGTCAGCCTTCTGTGTTCTTCAGTTTCATTTGACCCCCACATCATAGCAGTAGGGCCTCAAAAAAGCTCTTTTCAGAAAAACTATCCCAAAATCCGGAGCATTATGGCTAAGAGCTTTTTTGAGACTGGTTTGATAAAAAATGAAAGCCACTAAGCCAGACACCTGTAGATGAGTTACAGCTTTATTTCAAAGGATGAGGCAGCCCATCAACAGCTCAACAGAAATAATCACGCCACGTTTCCCCTCCATAGCACAGTCTTTGAACACAAAACTGTAGCACATCATCTTGTCAATACAAAATGAATTACAAAAGGAGAAAGTGAAAAAGAAACAAACAGATAACGCCCTCCGCCTGGCTTCAGTGGCCACCAGTCCTAAAACTCTAGCCATACGTTGTAATCGTAGCTTCTCACTAATCGCTGAATCGGCACTCGGCTCAGACGGAGAAGACTGGAATACGGAACGGGGGACAGGAATGGAGGTTGGGGGAAGGCTTAAAAATGTGTCTCTTTAAAAGGTTTTGATGATTAAAATGTGTGACTTGAAAGAAGTACAAAAAAAAACTGCATAAGTCCCTCCCTTTAAGAATACGCCTGCAAACTTCAGGCCCAATGCCCGATGCTACGTCGTTCACATGCATTAGGTGTGTGGAGCATTGGGGCAGAGGTGATCACAGACATGACTTTTGTGTTCGTGTGCGAGTGGGAATATACGAGAGCGTCGTGCGTTAGTTTCCATTTGTTTCGGCCGCCGCTGACTTGTGCGCGACTGTTGAGATCTGGTTTGAGGTTTCGACAGAAAAGAGGACAGGAAAGGCACTTCAAAGTGTGGATGTCCCTTTGATTTCCTGGCTATTCTGTCCTAAGCCCTAAAAAATGAAAAGTTTGGCTCGCTGACTCATTGTAAAGCTTCGAGTCCTCCATATGACCAAGGGGGAATCTGAAAGAGAAGAATATATCAGGTGTTTGGTTATTTTTGAGGAGAGTGAACACAAACACTAAAAGGTTTGCATCGTGAATAAACATAAAAAAGTGATGCATTATTGAACTTATTTACTACTTTAAAGACCTTACACATAGAAAACGATCTTCTGAGCTGTTTTGCATCTCTAACCCTCAATAGAGACCTCTGGAACAATGTGTCCATTCAATGCTGTTTCCACTGAGATATCCTGAAAAAAATGGACAGAAAAGTTGTGAGTAGCTGCCACATGAAAAAAATGGATTCAACTAAATGAAAGTGGTTTTAACTGAGAACTAAATCCATATCAAACAACACTCCCGCCCATGTTTATTGACTCTAAATAGCTGATAAATGCAGTCACCAGAGAGCGTGATTCTCTCTCATGTCTGATTGTTCAATATCAAACCATTGCGTCTGTGTTTATGTCTGTTCATCTGCAATAATCCAATTAGCCTCTGGCTTAAAGAAAAAAAAACATAGACTAAACATTACAAAGAGGAGTTTAAGCCCTATTTCTTTCTTCAGCAAAAGCCATTTACCGTTGAGCTGAGGGGTACAGACTCCACAGAGAGCTGCATCTGACATGGCATCTCACAGATTTCTGGCTTTGGCTCTTCTGACAGAGGCTCCAGACATGTGTTTTCAACTGCAGCATCCTGGAAAAGGAAAGGAGAGATCCATTTCTGCACCGGAAAGACAAAGCCTTTTGTATTTTTACAGATAGTCAGAATAATGAAAATAAGTTACACAGGGAGGGCAATTAATTTTTAGTCCTTAGGTGGACTGATGAACGTGTATTGTACAGAACGGGGCTTACGGAGACAGCTTTTTCTTCTGGTGCAGCAACAGCCGGCTCAGGATCAGGATATGCTTGGGCATCGATGGTCTCGATTTCCTAAACGCAACGGTCAAAGGTCACTTTAAAGCACTGAAAATGGACCCCCTGAAACATTTGTTGCTTATGTCATCCCGCTATGCACGTATACCATCACACCTGCATATTTTTGACCCTTTATTTGCCTTATTTTGGTCTATTGCCGGTGACCTTTTTTGGACATGCTGGAGAGACTTCTATCTGTTTTTGGAAGGCATCTACCACTTTCATTCAACAGCTGAAGACGAATCGGAGAAAAACGGAACTGAACGGAATATGGACTAAAGAACGAGGCTCTGGGTTATTCCTGTTTGTGCTGCGCTAACCTGGTGGACAACAGAAGCAGCGATGGCCCCCTCTACTGCTGACGCGGATTCAGTGACTATGAAGTCATCGACCAGCGTGTCAGCCAAACCCTGAGAACCAGGAGAAAAAAAGAGAGAAAATGTTAACCAGGCAAAAGATATTTGACAAGTTTCGATATTTTCCTGTTAAGTCAGAGGCCCAGTCTTGAAGTTTTACCTCACTGGCTTCAATGACGGGGGCTTCAGCTTCGTTTACAGGAGCCTCAGGGATTGTTTTTGGAACCTGGAGAGGTCACAGTTTCCATCATGTCAGTATGTTTGAACCACATACAGAAATAAAAAAAAAAATCTCTTTCTATTCATCGAATATCACTCAGCAAAAACATTTAATGACAAGTTAATGTTCTCACCGCTGGGACTTCCGCTAACTGGACAGCAGCATCCTGATGGAAATCAGACAAATAACAGGATACACAGGGGTGTTAGCCAAAAACACATTGTAAGAGAGAGAACATGCCGGGGAAACAGAACCAAAACACAACACACTTTTACAGTAACAACACCAACATGCTCTTTGTTTGCAACCAAAAAATCAAAAATTAATATCGACTTTCTGGAAAACTAAGAGGAGGATAGTTTGGGATGTTGCACCTCTGCATCTGTAACGGGCTCAGCAGGGACAGCAGCATCTTCATCACCCAACACCTCAACCTCCCCCCCGTGCTCTGGCTCCTGGGTAGGTGTAATACTGCTGGCCTCTGTCTCGCCCTGAGGCTCAGGCGTCTGCGTGTCGGCCTCCGGCGCCGACTCAACGGCGGCTTCCGCCGGCACCTCGTCCTCCGCGGCAGCCTCCGGCTCTCCGGAGACCTGGTCGGCACTGAGTTCTTCCACCGCTGCTTCTTCGATGGTTTCCGTTAAGGTTTCTGGTTCAGAGACGTCTTCCGTGGCGGCCGCCTCCACCTCGGCCTCGGTCACGGACTCTTCTTCTGCCACAGCCCCGGCCTCCTCCTCTGCCTCTGCCACTGTCTCGCAGACAGCGTGCGTCTGCACATGCAAAGTCCACACGTTCAGAAAGCATGCAGCGTGCACGTCAAACAGGTCAGGGATTTGTTTGAAATGGTTAAGAATCCCACGTCAACGTTGCAAAACACGTGCCCAGAATTCTATTAATCGTCAAAACTTAGTAGGTATGAACCATACCATGTTGTCAGCACGCATGAGCAAAAAAACCTTTGCATTCAAAATTGGAAAAACTCACCTGCTCAACATCTGTTTTGACATCTGCAACTTCCACTGGCAGAATCTGGAAGGCGACACATAACACAATTGATATGAAACTATTTCTGACAGAATGCCTGCATGTTTAAATTTAACGCTTTAAAGCCTGATCCAAGAATAAAACAAAACAGCCTTTGCCTTTTGCCTTTTTTTGGTTTTAAGTCTTTATTTGGCATTTTAACAAAATATGTAAAAAGAAAAAACGAAAATAATTTTTTAATATTAATAATTTATTACTGTGCGATAAGTCGGGATTGTTTTTTGTGTAGTCTTCTGCCCCCTGTTATCAGGTGTAGCTGATTCTGTACAATAGGATTTTGAGCAGTTTTTACCAATAAATTATGCAAAAGGTGTCAGACGCAAAACATTTCAGAAACCGTACGTATCAAATATGATACTTTTGGCATTATAGGGTTAAGGACAGAAAATGAGTGTTTTTCTGTGCAATAGGTGTGAAGCTTAATATTCTGTTTTAATCAATTGATTACTGAGGCTGTTTTGTGGTGGGTTAAGTTTAAACTGTACTCAATGACTGCCCTCTATTGTGCACATGTTTCAGGGTGATTTCAACCCATTTTTAGAACCTAAAATGGTTGATCTCTCATGCCCAAGAAAGATCTTGTGCAGTACGCACTGCCTCTTTAAGGCGTTTTAAGATTTCTCTGTTGCAAGCTGTTTGAAAAATCAAATCTGGTCTCAATTTGGAAGTGTCATGTTGAGTAATGCTCCACTCGTACTCATTCCCACCTGTTTAATCTGCCTCTAGCTTATTACCCAACAACAAGGGATCCATATGAGGTTGCCGGGGGCAGAAAAGCACGTTTGTCTGTCAAAATAAGATTTGTTTTTACCTCTGTCTCTGTATGAACCTCCTCTTTCTCTGTATGAACCTCCGCTGGGACCTCAGCTGTGGGTATGACCTGTATAACAAAGGGGGGAAACTTCTTACTTTTTAACTGACAAAAAAACAGAAATGTCTTACCAGAACAGAGTCATGTATGTCAAATGTGCATTTACGAATTTACATTTCATCACACATTGATGAAAACATCAAACTGTTCTACAGTACTGCCTTGCATGTTGCATTTACCCTGTTCTCTGACTTTTTAAAGGTTAAACCTTGGGAGGAGTTCACACAAGAGTCCTAAAAATGTGCCCAGGGCCATATCAACTTCTAAAAAACAGTTCGTCAGCCAAACTGAAGCCTCAAACAATTTAACAGAGAAGCCCTACACAGCTCCAAACAGGTTTTCTGTGAGGAAAAGTGTTCCAGAATCAGGTACTGGATATGGACTGGTACATATACAAGAATTTTCACAGCAAATGTAAGCCCACCTTATACTAAACTTTGTGTGTGAGCAAAACTTGGAGAAAAGGGGAGGGGCTTCTTCATCCTACTGGAATCTCACAACCAATGATATAACGGCAAACTGTGACACCCCCTTTTCCACCTCCTCTGCATCACTGAAGTCATTATCTTGGCTCTCAAGCCCTTGAGTCCCTATACACTCATAAATTCAGTATCCATGGTGGATAGAAAAATGTTTTTTTAATTGTAGCTTTACATATTCACCGAACAAATTTAATCATCTTACTGATAGTAACTCCCATAAATGTTACGTGTATGAATTTAGCAGACACTAAATAAACAAACGAATGTCCAGGTGCTGATAGATGTCCAAATTTACTACTGCGGCCATGCCTTTTAAACTGCAGATGGCAGAATCCTAAATGGCCACTGGGGCGGCACCTATTGTGCAGCCACGCATGTGGAACTGTAGCAGCAATCACAGGCACCAGCGCATAAATATTGTACGTTTTCCAAGTCTGGCCATAAATTATTTAGCCTTTGTTGAGCTGGTTCTTTAGTTTAGAGCGAGTGTAGCCCGGGCCTCATCCTCTTCTTGTCATGCAAAGGAGAATCACTCAGTCTCCAAATTGATCTCAATCTAAAAAGTAAAGATCAACCTCTGAACAAAGGCCATGAGGAAAAAATATTCTGGCAAAGGTGAGATATGTGGCTACATACTCCAGGGGGGATGCTATAGGGGATAGATGGAAGAGAAAACAGGATGGAGGGATCCCGGTGAGCTATAAATCTGGACTAATGTGCTGTAAAACACACACATACACACACACAGCTACACTGAGTGTATACATTCCCTCCAGCTTGTCCAAGCATCAGAACACTTTGTACCCTCAGTATCTACACAAAGCCCCAGCCTTAGACACATTCAACACGAATCAAAACTATTCTAGGATCAGCTTTCATTTAAAAAAAGAGATATTTTAAGACAAAGAGACTTAATCTAAAATGATAACTGAAAAAAAGATTAAGGTAATTCTCATTTTTGCGTATTTCAAGGAATAACTGAGAATTTGTGGGGGAAAAAAACTTTCAAAATCAACAAATTAATCTGACAAAATTTACAAGCCAATGGAAAAAATGAAAAGGAGGTAATTCTTTTATTTTCTGTGCAAAACTAAATGATTGATTTCATGTAACTTCATGAAAAAAAACTTTTTTTCTTTTTTTTTTGGCAGTAGTGTAGGATTTAAATGCTCCTTGCACATTTTCTGCACAATTCTGCGCAGCTCTATCCCGTCTAAAGACTCTGTGACTCAGACTCAGCGCCTGTTATGTCACAAAGAAAAATTAGCTTACTAATCATTTGAAAACATGATAAATTCTTGGTTTTAAATGTCGGGACACCAAACTGACCCTTGGACACCCCAAATCAGAAATTGTAACAGGCTTTATAAAGAGGGCGACGACAACTGTCTATTTAAGTTCCTCTTCTTGTTCTGACACCGCAGGCTAAGCACAAACAAACAAACAAACAAAGCTCAGCGGGCAGATTTACAACCTCTTCTAAATGCATTTAAATTTAAAATCCCAGCCCCCCTCACTTTGCTTTCTCACAGCCCCCCCGAGCAAAGGACCCTGGAAAAAAATAATGGCACGTGGACAAAAGTCTGTAAGGAGAGAGACTGACTGGAAGAAGTTGGGGGGAAGATGGGTACTGAGGGAGAGTAAACGTACATGGTATAGAGCAGCGAGTAACAGGACAGGGGAGGAGTAGAGGGCAGGGGCTTGGGGGCGTAAGCGGTACAAAATGTTCAGCCTCACAAAGAGCCGCACCCACAGTTGCTTCAAGCTAAAGAAAAATCAAACGCACACAGCAGGTGTGTAGAACGCGCAGGTTTATACTCACCCGGGTGTCGGCGGCAAAATCCGGAACGGGCTGGGCCCCTCTCTGGCCCCACAGCCAGCTGAATACAAGCCCCATTTATGCTGGCCCCGGTCCTACGCTCACTTGCAAGGCCGGCCTCACGTGTGAAAGTTGTCCGGGAGCAGAGAAAAAGGTGACCGGGTTCAACAGAGACTCGTGCAAAGTTTCTCGAACTGAGAAAACATCCTAAGAGCAACCGGCATCGAATGTGTGACGCAGGTCAGAGTGAGGTTTTAAGTCACAGAGCGAAGCGTCTCTCTGCTTACAGCTGAGCTGAATGTGGCACATCTGCAAGCAGCGAAAGAGCTGCGAAACAGGGAGGAAAGGCAACAGGAAAAAGAGTGGGGTAGGGGGGGAGGTGATGAGGACAGGAGGGAGCCAGAGACCGAGGAGGGAGGTAGAGGCGAAGGGACGGAGGGGGGGCGTGGACACTGCCACGTTATAAAAGTCCACAGTGATTGACGGCCCATCCCCTACAGAGGCTATAGCTCGGCGGCCAGACGTTTGCAGGCCGTGTCCCTCCATCGGCCGGTTTAGCAGATGATATGGCCCCTGGAATGCTCAGAAGCGGAGCGGAGTGAGGTTTCTGAAGACAGGCTCGGCCAACACTCACATGCAGACCAGCATGTGGGCACATACATGAGCCGTATATGTCCACGGTTCAGTTACAGGCAGAAAGGATCATGACACCGGCGTGCATGTGTCCTTTCCCTTAAACACAAAGAGCTGCATGTTTGTGCAGTCGCCTGAGTGGAGCGGAACATTTTGTTCCCGAACTCCTTGCATGACACAAAACTCGTATGGCGTATTGTCAAATACCTGATTAAAACTTAAACGCTTGTGACAGTTGGTTTAGAAAATTGTTTGGGAATGTATTCCGAACATTGCTTTTAGATATGGGGCAAGTTAAATCTCACTTCGGTTAAAGCAAAGCATAAAATAAGCGTGTGAGATAAAGCTATCAAAACTTACACCGCATAAATTAAATAAGAATAACTCAGATCAGAACAAGGGAATTCATTCGCAGCCACACCTACTTTTTATAGATCAAACTCCCGACTTATTTCTCCAATCAACCTTTTTAGAAACAAACCGCGGGTTTAGAGGCACAGTAACGCTGTAAAGTGAAAAAAGCTGAAAAAGCTGTTCCTATTCTCCCAACGGTGATGCCTTCAACCTCTCCCCTTTTTTCCACCTCTTTGCTAAATGGAACATGTTGTTCCCTGTGCTCCACAGCCTCCACCAGCTCTACCTCCCCTCTCCCACGTGGACCCCACCACAGCCCGTTTGGCCCAGCACTATCGCTCAAAAAACACTAACTCTATGAAACTACACACAAACGCGGCCAATCAAAAACTCTCTCTTCAGTGGAAACCACAAACAATATCAAACCTGGTCAAGTTTACTTGAAATACCTAAAACTTACAGAACATGCTTTGTCTCTTAATGGTAACCATCTTGATGAGTATCATAAAAAGTCAGATGTGACTGACCAAACATGTTTGCCACTCAGCCAAAATCCAGCCTCTGTATGGCATCTGTATGAAGAAACGGCTTACTTACTTACCTCAGTGACTGGTTGTGTTTCAGGAACGATGACTTCCGCTTCAGTTTCAGTCGGCTTCAGTGTTGGAATCTCTAAGGCCTGAACATCTTCAGGGATGGGAACTGGATCTTCACTTTTAAGCTCTGGAAGGATTTTAGCCTGAGCCTCCACCTGGGCCTCAACCGCAACCTCTGCCGGCCTCTGTTCCAACGACACTACTTGGGGCTTTGGTGCGTCCAGCTCATCCGGGACGGGCTCTGCGACGGGTTCTTTCTCAACCGGCTTTTGTTCTGGTCGGGGAGTTTGGGCAACGGGGACAGGGACAGGGACAGGGGCAGGGACAGGGACAGGGGCAGGGGCCGCCTTTGGGATCTTCTGTGGAGCAGGAGCTGGAGCTTTGACTGCTTTCTTGGGGGCGGCCGCAGGGGGTGCGCTCACTGCAATCCCCGGGCTGGCTTTGACGGGTGGGTTAGCTGCATGCTGCTCTTCAAGCGCTCTCCTCTGCGCCTGCTGCAAGACGGTGAAAATGTACGAAAAAACATCAGGGTTAATGACTGGTGTCCTGTCAGTATTGATGTTTGTTTTTAAGCTTCAGTCCTGCAGCTGAGACTATTTATTACATGTTTATGTTATTTTACACTTTTAGGTAATCATTAATCTATGTTTAGATGTGTTTTTGTGGAATTAATTGACATATTTGATCAATTAGAGTAGTATATAATGATGTCCTAACTCAGTGGTAGTTGATAAAAGATGATACTTTAATGCAAAGATGGACGTAAATAGGAGTTTAAAGGGTCCCAGCATTGCTCAGGCCCTTATCATGCTCAGATACCAGTGTTGTTGTCTGTAGTCTGTGGTTCGTTCGAGCACACTCCCGTCTGCAGGAATAGCAGGCATGCCATCCTGGCCAGGTCCAACATGTTTTTCTGCTCTGGACAAAAACCCCCTCGGGCTTTCATGGAGGTTTTAGGGGACCAGACCACCGCAGGGAGGGGTAAAACTGGGAGTGGGCCCAGCGAATCTAGTTAGATAATGGGAGCTAATTAGTTGAATCCGAGCGGTCCTGACAGGTCTGGTGAAGCGGGAACGGAAACCGTGCGAGTCAGCAGCACTGATGGGTGCCCCGCGGGCCAGACAGTGGGCCTAATCACTTCATAATCAGGTTATAATCAGGTTACAATCACTCCCCAAAAATGCTTTTGTTAGGCCCACAGCCAGTTAGGCGATGCAGGACCAATACTGTAAGCCAAAAGTGGACGTGCATAGCTGCATACGTCAACGCCTGGCCAGCCAGCCGCCGTCAAAACAAGCATTATCCTCGCCCATGCAGAGCGTGCCATCGACTGGTAAAACAGAGCGCCACAGAATTCGCTGTTGATCGAAGATTTTAAGCTAGTTCCTTCCAAGTGAGAAGCACGTGCACGCAGGCGTGTGTTGCCAGAGCACATCTGGTGTCGCGTCTGTCAGCTCCTTCTTTTGCAGCAGACTGATACCACAGGTGGAGCCTCCCAAACGGACTTAAGGGGCCTATTTTTGTTTGAGTGTCACTTTCAGACGCCGAGAGAATGAGAGGCTTTGTGCAGATTCCAATTCGGCAAAGCTAAACCAAGACATTCCTCCACTCCACCAGATTACCAAATACAGTTGTGCGGTGTTGAGTGTCACAGACTGGCTGGCTGGCCGGGGGGGTTAGGGATAGCGGGGGGGTGTGGGGCCACGGAGGAAAAAATGCCACTAGGGATCCACACCAAGAGTTACTGCCATGGTTAAAGTACTGAGTTTCTATTGATGCAGTAGAAGTGAGGCTACTTGTAATCTCTTGAGTTGAAATCTGTCTTATCTTTATCTTGAGGTAGTTAATAAAGGATCGACAATAGTGCGTTGGGTGATGGAGTAACCTCTGCCCTTTGAGAAAATGGAGCTTCTGTGCTACTTTCGCACATCCCCCCCACCCCCTCCCAGCCCCAAACCCACCCCCCACCTCCGCCACACCCACCATTTCTCTTTGGGCACTGAATGTTCAGATTTCAAAATTTGTACTCTGAGACAGGTTGGAAGAAGACACGTCATTTAAATGTCACTGGTGATTTGGAGTGTTTCAGCATTTAGACTCTGTATCATTTATTGACACTGTTAAAGGCATTTCAAATCAATTCACCCTCAGAAAGCATATTTTCAGAGAAGAATTGGATAGTAGTGCGTTTCACATTCCTTGGCACGACGATAGAAATCTACCATTTGTATATATTTCTATAAAAAATAATATCATTACTTATTTTAATTCTGCACACCGAATAATAAAATAATAAAAAGTAACACAACAAAGTAAACCCTATCTTTAGTTGGCCTATAACGCTGACAAAAACCTGCTACTCAGGTTTGCTGCATGATTTGCTATTTATGTAGCCTACATTTTATTCCTCAGAGATTTTACGCACGGACAAAGTGTGAATGTGCGCCATCACTTCACAACATCCGACTGCTTTTTTTTTTTTTACATCTCTTGACTTGGTTCTCTGTTGCTTTACGTGACATGCTGAAGTCATTACACGCGCAAACGAAAGAATAATATTGTTTTTGTATCAACGCGACGCACGACGATGAACGCTTATATCAGCTGTGTTTGACTCTTCTCACTATCGTATCTGTGGGGGGGGGGGGGGGGGGGGGGGGAATCTGCAGAGACGCACTTTGTTAAATTAATTCCACAAAAACTGACGTCCATGCTTAAAATAAACACTCAAGCCAATGGTGTAAAAAAAAAAAGTGCCTGTCACCACTTACCACCCTTCTCATGCGACGCTTATTCTTCTTTCTCTTGCTGGGCATTTTGGTGCGCGCTGTCGGGAAAAAATACAAAAACAACCGAGAGAGAGAAACAGGCAGCCAGGAAGACGGAGAGAGGCTGATGTTTATAAAGCCCCCAGTATTTCTGTTACCTTTGAGCGGAACCTATAGGAGGACCGGGATGAAGGATGGGGGCGTGGAGCTTCCAGAGAGCGAGGCGCGCACGCACGCACGCACGGGAGCGCGTGTGGCTGCGCTGCGCCATGGATGTGCGCGACAGCTCCGTCAGAGGGCCGTTGTACCAGCCCTGGGCAACTGTACAGACGCAGGGGGACGTTATGTAAGCTCTGTGTCCTCTCTGAAACCCTTTTTTTTTTTGGGTGAAGCACATGGCAGCGACCCAGCGCATGTGTGTGTGGATAGGTTTAAGTTTGAGAGTTTTGGGGGACGTTGAAATTGGTCTGACATGATTTGAAAAGCATCTGCTTGACAGATGATTAACAAGGACGAAACAGAGAAATCACTGCAGGCCCCCCCATCCGTTTTTGTATTCATCAAAATCATCAGGCTGAAGAACAGTGGTCATTGTGTGTGACTCTTACAGAGAACACAAAGACACAGACGTGTCCATGCCTACTCCCATTGGACTGCATCAGCTGTGAGGAGCCATTGTCTGGAACTTCTTGAAAACATACATAATTAAAAGGGGTAAAAAAACAAGCTCTCTTATCTATTTAACCATGGAAAGGTGGCACTGGTGTTCAACAGAGACGGATTCAGACTTCCCACTTATTGTGTAGTTAAGTGAGAGGAAGTCAATCTGAGATTTTTTTTTCGTTTCCTTTCGGGGGATTCGGGGGAACTGTTAAGCAATTCCTGGGCCATACACAGTGATCTGACATTATGCAGCGAGACAATCTTGCCTGACGGCTCAGCCCTGCTCTCAAAAGTGTCTGAATTCAGTTGCATTACTTCCAGTGAATGCGTTTCATTTCATTTTACGCTGCACATAGTGATCTTTCGCCTGCCCTTTTGACATGAAATATGACCATGCCTTTGGAGTCCTGACCACCATGACATTTGTCAATGCCTATGGGTGGAAAACGGACGGGCTTGTTGGCCTGTCTGTGGCAAAAGTAAGAACTCTCTCTTAATATCTTGTTCTGATCGAATGCGTTTGATTCACAGAACCTGGCCGCCATGTGCCCACTTAACTCTTAATATGAAAGAAGTTGAGAGATATTTATGTTTTTTACATACTTAAAAACAGAAGCAGGACTTACTTTTGTCAGTTGTCCTAATTTTTTCATATTATGCTTATATTGGTTGTACATAAAGCTGTACAAAGTCATATTTTTCGTGTGAGTGCATGTAGTGGCATCAATACCAGAACTGTACATGTCCATCCGTCCATGCTATTGCTTTACTGCTTATTAAGTAGAATGTGGGAGGGGGGGGTCTGGAGCCCATCCCAGCTGTCATTGGGTGCGAGGCGGGGCACACCCTGGACAGGTTGACAGTCCATCACAGCGCTACACAGAGACAAACAACTACACAGGCTCACATTCCTAACCTTCACCACCTAACATGCATGTTTTAGGGCTGTGGGAAGAAACTAGAGAGGCCATGCATACGTGGGGGGAATTCCACAGAAGAAAAGGCCCCATGGCACCACAACCATGCTTGCATTTTGGCCGTGGTCATTATTGATAGCAATCTATAGTTCAAACAAAGGCCCCTGGTTGAGTTGCTTTGAAGTGTGCACGATTAACTATAAAGATGTTATAGTTGGCTTGCTAAGGGGAATTGGTCACTTGTTTTCGGCAGTGTGTCAGAGTGTCAGATTCAATTCTTGGAGGAGAAAGTTAAGATACTATAGAACTGTGAAAATGGATATAAATCTTTTTTGTTTTTTTGTTTCTTTTGTACAAGTTGGGGAATGTTTCAGAATGATGACATGTCACATCAGGTCTTTTGTCATATATCTTTAGTGGGTTTTATTACCACAAACATCTGTATAACAAGATTGTTGTTTTTTTTAAACCATAGTTTTTACCATAGGATGATGTAAGAGCTATCAGAAATCTATGTATCAAATATGGCACATATGGTGTTATAGGTTTAAAATATTCCTGTCATAAAAGCCCAACCCTTAAGGTAAGCAGGGTCCAAAAACAGGCAACAGGCAACCTCAATGCAAACACGAGGCGGCCTAAAGATAGACCCTCTTGACTTTGCTGTTATGGACCCTTCTGAGGAAAGTTTCTCACTTTCGTCCGAGAGTATCTATACATTTTGACAGTTTCAGCCGGAAGTGCTCAGGTCCAAAGACAACTTCACTTTTGCCTGAGTTTAAAAACAGAAAATTCTGAGTCATCCGAGTCTCCACATCTATGACGCATACTTGTCTGGAAGTTGCGATTGATCACACAAACAAAGCACTGAGCTCCAATAGGAAAAGCCCAGAGGCAAGTCCACTA
The DNA here is from genome assembly GCA_013363375.1 of Menidia beryllina. NCBI lineage: Eukaryota > Metazoa > Chordata > Actinopteri > Atheriniformes > Atherinopsidae > Menidia > Menidia beryllina. Next base: position 3,712,701 of record JABUIW010000071.1, on the reverse strand, counting down.
TCATAGGTTAAGAAGAAAGCACTGGTCACTTTTTAAAGTGTTGTTCTGTGCTACAATGAGCTCTAGATCATGGTCAAATCACTTCAAACTGATTTCTTTCTGTGGAAAGGATGACAAAGTTGAGAAGTAATTACTTTCCCAAGAACTTTTGACATAAAAGGGTGCTCAGATACAACTCTATCATCAATGTTCGTGAGAATTATGAGCTATACTTCAGGGAATGTTCCACGACATCAGAGCAGCTCTTTCATTCAATATTCCAATATATTTAGTTTGTTTGAGCAAATATTGAAAACATTAGAGAGAAAAGACACATTTCTGAGGAGTGTCAGTTCAACTGGTTTGCCTAGTTAATGTGCCTGAAGGGTTCAGTTGTGCAAGTAGAGGAGAGAGTTTTCAGAAGAGTTTAAAAATCTGGAATAAAGCACAACACTTATTTGTGGATATCAAAACCATAAGTAAAAAGGATTATCAACACGGAGTGAAGCTGACGCACTGCTGCTTGTGTATGTGCTACATCGATACCATAAAAAACTGGCAGAGAAGCACCATTTCCATTCCAGGTGTGACATGGGGAAGGATATTTTCCTGTACTCTACGCCAGATTTGCATAACTAAAATGAGCTGGTCGAACCTAAAACATACATACTGCTGAATGGGTTTTTACAAACAAATCAGACTAACAGATTATTGGCTATACGGCAAGGGCTACAGCTATGAGTCATACCAAAAAAAAACAAAAACAAAAAAAGCACCATCTTTAAATAGATTAACTGTTTGCCTGTGCTGAACTTAGATATCGCACGTCCACACACGATCCACACACAGGAGCACTCACACATCTACATCCACCGCATCCATCTCATCAACACAAACACACACACACACACACACACTCCAAGTAAAAAAATACGGCTGCTTATTTGGTATTTTTACATTTCTTAACTTTCACGCAAGCTGTACATTGAGAGACCAGCTAAATAGGGAGCTCTTTATGTGTTCTCACACAGGAATAGGCCTATAAATGCTAAGACTATTTCAGACTTCATGTGAAACCACCAAACTCTTCACTGCCCTCGTTCATTTTGAAATTTGAAGTACAACGATAAGAGAGCATTTTTTATACAAAAAAAAGTTAGCTCTGTTAACTGGATTGATGATTAGATTTGTTCAGATGTCATTTGCTGAAGTTGATGATTGGTGTCTGTCTACAATTTGAACCAGAGGCTTTTGATTTCCTGGAAAACAAGCGTGTGACAGAGCTCAGGAGGTCATATGTCAGGGTTTTGCTAAAGATGCTGTCCATCTGATAGCTAACTTGAGCAATTTTCAGGTAAGATGGCTGGTTTTTCAGACTAAATGAGCACTTCTAAATCTGAGTCAACATGTTTTTATGTACTTGGTATAGAATAAAACTCTTAATTTACCTACAGTCAATTGCCCTTGCACAAAATAAACATCAGCTTTGGCTAAACGCCCAAAATAAGACATGAATTAAAGCAGCTGGAATTAGTTCTGGGTGCTCCAATCTCTCTGAAAAAGGGTTAAGAGGAACAAAGGATAAGAGTGTCTCTTTTAGCTTGCAAGAGCTGCTTGCGACCAATTAAGCGAACGGAAGAATTATTTCATAGACTGATGACGATAAATGTAAATAGATCCACAATCAGATATTGTGCAGAGTGGTGGGTGGTACCTGCACAGCCCCATACCTGCACCATTGAGAGAGCATGACTCTCAGGAGGAGTCCAGCTAGGTTTAAAATAGAAATATGTCTAACACGGAGGTTAAAGTACGATGGAAGTGGCTGCGGCAAACAGGTTCTGTCAGTAATCCAGGGACTGAACAAACTAAACTTAACTAAAGCTGTAGCTTTTCTATATGAGAGATAGTCTTAAATTTTTATTTAGGGATTTTTTGCTAATGAGGGCATGCACAGTCTTATATGGCAGTTTTCGGTCGAGTGTTAATGCCTTACAGTCTTTGTACAATGCTGAACGAAGAAGGCCATGAGCAGTATAACAACTTTTTAACCTCACTGAGCAAATATAATCAGCAGCACCTGATGGGTTGGCTCACAATGATTGTTAGCATACCAGCTCATCGAGCTCACAGCTCCCACTATCAACCCAAAAAGCCACGATAAAATCAACCCAAGTTTTTCTAAATAGTGGTAAAATTTGTTTGAAAATCTTTTGGTCTTACAGGAAACAGATCTGCTGTCTCATAGTCTCTAAAAAATCATGAAATTTTCAACCAGGCCATGGTTTGCTAATAGGGGGGAAAAAAACTTTAATTAGAAGTTATATAAGACTAATCACTTCCCACAACACATGCAACATGAATGGAGCAGTTCTCATCAGCGAAGTGAGAGATGTGAATAATTATTCAACGAACTCTCCCTTAATAACAACGGCTTTCAAATTTTGACATTCCTGTCTTTAGCCCATATCCACACATGTCCCATCTTTGCCATTCCTTGTTATATTGTCCTCTCTCTTCTCTGTCTGTTTAGCCTCAGGCAGGTTCCTTCATCCTAATCTATTCCAGGATCTGGCCTGTGTCTTCCAGAGCGACAGTAAGCGTGAGCTGTGAGGACTCAACACCAGGAAACGTAAAGTCCAATGCAAAACTTTCTTCTAAAAGTAACTTTTTTTGTGTGCCTACAGATGAAAAAGTCCTCAGAAGCAAACCCCATAAACAACACTGAGTGGATTCTTTGTAGTTTGGTGGAAAAACTGACCTCTTGAAGGGCCCACATGTGGGTCATTAATGCAAAGTCACACAGGGGGGCCAGCACAACTCAAGATGGCAGAACAATGTATCAAATTGTTTTCTAAGCTGCAAAAGGTAGTGATAGTAATGTTTTTCTTATATTTTGATCAAATAGAAGTAAGATAATACATGCATGTGTAACATTTAACTTACTGGACAATGTATTTTTTTTTTATTATGGAGAGTTATTAGATAACAATCAAAGCATTATGAAATCAAGCTTGTGGGTTATTACCAAACCCTTTCAAAGGTCATTTAAAAGTTTTGTTTGTTGCCTGAAAGAGATCATTTTGTAAGATAAAAAAAAATCCAGCAGTGATTATTACAGGTATTTTAAATCCATAGGGGATGTCACAAAGGGATGATGGCTGCAAGTGTCCAGGCAAACAAGAATCCATTACTCAATCAAACTAGTGGAAACTGAGAAGGAACGACAAGAGGCAGTTGATTTAGTTCATTGTCAAGTATTACTAGCCCCTGCCAGTAGTGTAATTGGTATTTGCTTAAAAAAATAAAGAGAAAAAGCTGTTAGTGATTTGTTGTAGCTGCCCCCAGTCCTGTTTTCTAGTTCCACCCCCTCTCTGGATAGTGACAGCATTGTCTGAAGGCTTCACGTTTCCACCCTTCAACAACATTTATGTTGCCCATGTATGTCTGAATGAACAATACAATGGATGTTTTTTTTTCTTTTTTTTACATGGAGCTGTTAGATGTTTTCTTGGTTTCTAAGAACAACTGAGGAAGCACCCGCACACATAGTAAAAGGACTGATTTTCTTCTATATATACATCATTATTGTTCAACTGGAAATGGCTCAAGAAAAGGACAAATGCAAAAAAATTAAAAAGTTGACTTATAAATCCAGAGGAGAGATGGCCATCCAGACCTGTGCTGCCCTCTGCTGCTTATTTCCCGCAGCGCAACAGTGGCCTTCAGTTCTCACATGAAATCCTCAGTACTTGGTTGCAACGTTTACGTAATCGTGTAATAAATTTGTTTGCACAGCTACATCGTTGAGACAAAAAAAAGATATCAAGAGATAATAATGGTAACAGGACGTTTCAAGTCCAGAGCAGATAAGGCAGTCTCCGGCCCTACCATGAGTCTTAAAAAAAAAACTACATCCCCTATTAAAAAAAAAGGAAAAGCCTTGTCTGTGCACACAAGGCACACAAAAATCTCAACTTTTATTCCTCCTTTGATAAAACATTCAGGGGACTTGATTTACAAGTCTACATCATGTATTCATTGAGGAGATATTTACATAGAAATGTTATCATTCTGTTTATTTGCTTTTTTTGCACAAAAACATGGTGTCATATCATTTATAAAGATGGATTTAAAAATTTCTATTTCACGGGTGACTTGACGTTAATCATCACACATTTAAATACTATTCATACTTTGTCCTGAGATTTAAACACTATTTGCATGTTACAGGTATATTTCAAGTCTTGGTATTGAATGTTTAAAATAAGTTCAGCAGAATGTCCCAAAAGTTTATTCAAAGAAAAACAGGGTTTCTCATCAGTGGCTTACGCATCCATGTGTGAAGGGCTGATGGAGTGTCAGACAAAGACAATTAAGAAAAACAAACAGGAAAGGTTGTAAACATTTGTTTTTCTGAAAATCCTCTTGTCTTGATTTAAACATGAATATACAGCTCTGGCATTCAGAGTCTGATACAGAAAGCTTTACCTGAGAGACAGTTTGGTAAAAAAAAAAATGTAAAAATTAAATTGAGCCTTACGACCACAACATAAAACACTCACATATCCTGACAAGACTAAATAAATAAGTGTCCAACATTTGTCATTAGTTTTTGACTATAGGAGGGAAAAACAATCAAGAAGAGCAAGAACACATATTTCTGAGCTCTTTAACACTGCACAAACAGTTTGGTTAATATAATACAACACTCACACTTTGACATGAAACACCTATGAAGGATTTCTGTCTTCTACATATTACAACCCGGTTTTCAAGAAGATGAGAATTCCAACAGAAAGACACCCTGGAGGCACACGCAGTGCTTCCATCAGGCTGAACATCCATGTAGACTTTGGATTCTTAGGAGGAGCAACACATTTGTTCATCCTTACTTAAATCAAGAACAAAACACAAAGAGAGACATGCAACAGTGCAGAGATGATGATAACGAACAAAGTTCAAGTGAGTATTTGTGAAAAAACAGATGAGAAGGATTTCAAACTCGTAAATACTAAATAATTTCAATTTCTGTTTATTATGCCGTTTTGCTACATATTTGCTAAGAGTGATCAGATTTGGGAAGTCTGCAGAGTTGATATGTTTAAGCTGTGAATGGAATGGTTTCTAGAAATGAGTCACTACAAAATTAAATTAATCAGTGGGAGACAAAGGGGTCCTGATGTAAGACTACCTCTAAAACAAAGTGCATTTCAGTCTGAATGGGCACCTGTGTTTTCATTACAAATGATCTATACATTTTAAAGGGATTGAGACGAAATCCTCTCAAAAAGTGTCCTACGATAGTGTGACATGCCAGCAAAGTAAAAAAAAAACACAAAAATCCTTTGATGATGAAGGAAATAAGGCGCAAGTATGCCGTCTTAAGAATCATATACAAAAATAAAATGGATCTGTGCACTATGTGTTTCATATTTACTTTACATTCATGTAGGAGACATTCTCATATATTGTGACATAAGAGGAAGGAGCACATTGGGAGGTAATTTCAGATTCACTGTTCACTTTGGAGACGTAAACCAAGGCAGGAAGGGATCGAACCAGCAATCCTCCGATTGAAAGACTACCAACGTCACTTCTGAGTTACGACGACCATCCATGTTCCAACTTTATGGCATTTTTTACCATTTAAAAATAATACAAACTCCTGGCTCAAGCTCATCTAACTCCACGAGGCAGTGCAGGACTGTCCGTTATTGACCCAGCAGGCCGGGGGGGCTGTTGCCTTATTGTGGCTGTGAGCGCCCCTGCAGATGTTCTATGTTTTCCAGAGTTGGTGGCGGCGTTGTTGGATACACGGGGACGTTATATTCTGTGTAGGCTGGGGGGAGTTCATCGGGTTTGAGTACCAACTGAAATAAAGAGGGAGGGGAAACACACGGCTTTAGAAATAAAAGACTTGTGAGAACCAACAGAATTGTTTTTAAAGTCCATTGTATTGTATTGATTGTACTCACCTCGTTATATGAAGGTGGAGGCCCGTAGTACTCGGTGGTGCTGTACCGCGGTGGCGTGCGCTCGCCGTCCGGCTCGGCGCCGTGCAGGTCCTCGCTGTCGCGCTGCGGCCTGCGGTGATGGAAGGGGATGACATAGATGGACTGCAGATGAGGGCTGTGATCGCTGCGCCTCAGCACCTCCCTCTCTATCTGCTCCTCCCGCAAACGAGCGCACGCCCTGCAGAAGGTGGTGCAGCACATGATGCCGAGGCCGATGCCCAGGAATCCCAGGAAGATCCTTAGAGAAACACAGAGAAGTGTGACTAAACGTCTTATTTCCTTTGGAATTCAGCCTATTTTTAGCTGTCAGAAAGATGGCTTTACATTTCATTTTATAATCCTTTAACTTTACTTCAACGACAATGTTTTTCAGGAAGAAAAATCCTTCCCATGACTTATGTAAAATAAGGTGCAGTCAAACCAAATTTTCAATAAATAAATCAAACAGTTCATTGTAAAATACTACTTTAAATAAAAGGCAAAGCAGGGTCAACGTCTGTCTCCCATAATATAAAGTTACTGGGTGAAGCAACATAAATACAGCTAAAAAAATAACACTGAGATATGAATGAAAAGAGACATGTCTTACTCTAAAAAAGGAAAAGCTTCAATTGCCATCATTTAAACAGACGGATCCCACTTCTTGCCAAAAAGCAGCTGAAGCCACAAACACAAAATGGGAACCTGAAACACAAACAGTCAAACTTTTAATATTTATTATTCAGACACCATAAAATGCATTGCTAGTTTAAGACATGATCTCTGTTAAACTGCAACTTATATTAATATATTTACAGTCCAGTCCTGCTTCAGGGGGGCAGATTCTTTACCAACTCAGATTTTCATCCTCGTCCGGGATCAATGAGCAAATGTACTTTGTACTGAAAACTCATAAACGCTTTGCCGCATGTACTGTGGTGCAAGAGTGTGTAATTACTTTTTTATACTGCGGGCAGAGATATAATAGACATATACAGTCAGATTTCTGCAAAGACAGCTCATCCTGCAGTAACCTCGTAAACCCAAGTAACCGGCAGAGGTGTTACGCAAAAGAATGATAATATATGTTCCACTTGCAAGTATGTCAGGTGATCACAACTAAAATACTGAGGTGATAGCTTAGAGGGAGACCAGAGGCATGGACAGCAACACCTGACCACAAAACAGAAAAAGATTTGGGTTGTTTTCATATCAGTGAGTGGGGATTGTTTGCTCTCTGAGACGTTAAATGTGACCATATTGTGTCTTTAAAATCTTGATAGGAGCTTTTACACAAGGCTCATTGATAATGCAAAAGATAATGCTACCACAGAAACTGAAAATGTGAGTAGCAGCCATGTCCTGGTACTCGAAAGCACCAGGTCACCGTCAAGTATGATTACTGATAACAAAATTTAAGTTTTGGCACTTTTTTTGCTGGGGTGTGTTAACAGAATGAAGAAAATATTCACAGGCGGGAAATGAAAAGAAAAAGAAGAACAAAAAAAAACCTAAATATTCCTAAAAAAAAGGAAAATAATGCATAATCATGTTGTTGCAATGGTTCAACCAAAGTCCAAACTAACCGAAAAGCTGTGGTGGGACCTGAACTTAGTTTCACAGGAGACAATGAGACAAAATGTGAGGAGGAGTGGCGGAACAATCCTCCACAAAAACTCCAGAGAATGATGGAGGCTGTTAGGATCGTCATGTTATTGTTGCAAAATGTGTCTCTGCAAACTGTTAGATCTCAGGCTGGCCCTGAGATCAGAAAAGCTGCCCGCCTGGTCAGAGATTTCATCTTTTTTTTTTACTCCAGTTAGATGCCCCAGATCCTCAAATGAAGGCCTCATTTCCCTTTTAAACCTCGCTAACTGGGGACGGCAAGGATGATTGGAGGGCGACTGCCTGGTGAGACAGACAGAGCTAAAGAGAACCAAATCAAAGATTTAGTAGGACTACAGCCCAGTAAATCAGTAAGTCACAAGCAGGTCACTTCTTACGGAAGTCAGACTGCCAGTGAAGCTTATCACTGGGTTTTTTTCTCAGGTACATCAATGTTAAAAATGGACTAAGGATATAATAGAATGAATAATATATACTTAGATCCATAGACCATCAGTACCTCCATTCATCTTTGGGTCTAACAGGTCTAACTTTATCATTATAGTCAAACTAAATCATGACGAGGAATTGTTACAAAGACACGATAAGGTGGTCACACTCTCAGGTCAGAGTTGCCAGCCTGTGAGCCCAGTGAACAAACAGGAGCAAGGGCCAGGTCTGTAAATAATGAAAAGCAAACTGCCTGCAATTCTCTGTCTTTCCTTTTCATTTGGCTACGGATTTGATCGGCGAAAGCACATTATCTTTCAAAAAACAAGAGGTAAATCTCAGACTCTTACCTTTGGTCCAGCAAATCTCTTCTAAGGTGTGTATCTGGGAGGGCGAACTGACGGGAGCAGAGGGCAGTTTTTATTGTAGGTGTGCTGACAGGAGGGCGGTGTGTGGAGTGTGTTCATGCATGGACCAGAGGGTAAAGCCCACAATGTATTCCCTGCCCCAGACACACCGTTAAAAGCCCCTTTAGTTCGCTTTCCTGTACATCCAGTCAGATTTCACCTCTGTTTACAGTCCTTATTATCACGTTTAATGTTTAAATTTTTAACTTCTGGTATCAGTCTTTGCGTTTCATGAGTCTATGACAAAAGCAGGAGAATTTATGGCGGCATTAGAATATTTAAAGTAACAGCACCATTTTCCCTGATGCTGAATGTTAACAGAGAGCTGATAGTGTAGAACACAATGAAATAAGAGAAAAACAATTGACAATTAAATCGAATTGGCTTTATCGGTTCATTATTCATTATTTTTACAAAAATACAGTTTTTTGGAAAAAGAAAGAGGGGAACAATTGGGTGTTAACTCATTTTGATGTTGTTCATGTTGGAAATTCATGATGATAGAAGAAAATGTGGAGAGAAAAAGATCTCTGATATGTTAGGTTACTTTGCTTCAACAGTTTGTGAATTCAAAAGGGTCAGGTACTGTTATTTCTGTAAAATTAAGTAACACATACGTATGCATCTGGTTGTTGTTTTTTTAAACTAGAAGCACATCACCAAATACAGTGAACCTGTGTGTTGCATATTTGTGTTCTAATAATGCAACACTAATTCTAAAAAAGTTTATTTTTCTTCACAGCAGTGAAGAAAAACGAATCACAACTACCTCACACTGAAAAAAAAAAAAACACGCTTTCAGATAGACTCAACTCAGACTTATTCAGGCCCTGTGTTGAGTCGTGTACTAAGTGGTTTCACGAGGCACAAAGTTTCATAGAAAACCTTTAACTAACTAGTGCAAACCAGGAAAACCTGATACTGACATTTAGGGTTTTTCCTTTTTTTCACATTTCTTTTTTTCTTTTTTCTTAAAGAGAAACATTCGTTTGCATGTTGCAAATCAAGACTTGCTGTCAAGTCAGTGTCATGGTCAGTTTTGGCGTGTTAAATAATCTATAAATAATATACAATTCTATGAATAACAATCAGAATGTCAAGTGTACCACTGAATGTATTTAAAATAAGCCAAAGCTAAGGGAACTGTTACTATTTGCCAGAGTTTAGCCGAAACAGGCATTTGATTGTTGTTGTGAAGGGAAAAAATATTTGAATTTGTCATTTGAGTCCACTCTTCTGTTTCTACTTCTGCTATCCACATTGAGTCTCCTCTGGAGCTATAAATCCTCGTGAGGTGTTGCGGGCCGGCGTCTGTTCAGCCAGGCCTGCAGCAGAGGCAGGTTACTGTCCATCCAGCGGATGTTATCCTCGATGGTCTCATACGTCTGCTGGATGCATCTCATCTTTGAGCCCGTTTCCTCAGTCAAGGAGTCAAAGAAGCTTCGTATCTACGCATAGTGAAAAAAAAAGTAGTTAATTCCACATTGTTTTTTTTTTAGACGAGACATTACCATTAGCTTCTCGATAAGAAAGACAGAAATATTGAGATATGAGGTCAAATGTCCTGACATCAGCCTTAAGAGGACACCTCCTGCAAAGATCATGCAAAGGGCATTACATAAAACTGCAGGTAAGAGCAGGAATCAGATATCTTCTGTATGAATATATCAATATGTCTAGTGGAAGAAAAAAAAAGTTGTGGAAAGCTTTGTGGAAGCTTCATAAGCAGGAAACAGGAAATGTGACCAGAGGTTGTAGCTTCTACAGGTTTTACTAGTTACCAGATTCAAGATTAACTCGGTTTTCCAGCCTGTTCTGTGAGTCATTTCTCAGTGTGGTTTACAGAGAAAAGAGACAGAGACAAGAGTGCAGCAGACATTCTTTGAAAAAAGATTTTCATGAGTGAGAAAATGACAGCAAAGAGGGGAAGATGTGAGAGAGCAGTGGACTGTTTGGCTGTCAGTAAGTAAACAATTAAAATTCTTATGCAGATGAAAGCAGCCCGACATACCTCCTGAAGCATTTCCCTGGTGGAGTACTGGTTGGTCACTCCATTCACCATGTATGAGATGGTGTTGGAGCCTAGGTCAAATCTGTCAAATCAAAGCAAACATAAAAGGTGTTTTCCCGTGTTTGAATGAACCCTTCAAGTTGACATGCGGCCTAAGTGCCAGAATTGTTAGTTAATAACTTGGAGCTGACTGACTTCTTTATCAGCGTGTGCCAGTTGGCTCGGAGGAAGTCCCATCCCAGTTTGTAGCCCCGTGGGTTCTTGCTGACAGAGACCACCACATCAGGGAGGTCCTGCGTCTTCATCACTTCCCCGAGGAGGCTCTGCTCCATCATCCTACGGGAAGGGTGTGAAAAGTGAGACCGGGGGGGAAACTGGCTCCCTTTTTTCCGTCCCAGGCTTCATACTTGGCAACTCACCATTTGAGTTTGTCCTGCAGTGGGCTGACGGTCATGGCAACCTTTAAGCGACTCTTGAGAGACATCTGCTGGGAACTGCGGTATTTCTCAAAGAGGAAGTTCCACCCTTCAGGCGTGCGAGCTCCGATCACAAACACGGCCATTGTGACATCAACGGGGAGGCTGAAAACAGGCAAGGAAAGGTTTTATCTTTACCTACAAGCTGCTATGAACTGTTAAAGCTGTTTGGGACAGAGACCCGGCCCAACCTCATGGTTCCGTCAGAGTCTTTCCACTGTTCAAAGAGCCGCGTGGCTTTGGCCAGGCAGGGGGCGTGGTTCCTGACGCAGGCGAAAAGCAGCAGGTAACTCCGCAGCACTCGCTCAGACACTGAGCCTGAGTCGCTCCACTCCTGCCGATCAATCAGACCGCGGAACAGATCCACGATGTAGCTCTGAGGAACACAAGTGGACGATGTCAGAGCTCCAGATGTTAGCAGAGAACAAAGAAAGTAATCAAATGTTCTGCACTTCTAGATCGTCTCAGATATCAAATTAATGAGAAAAACAAGAACATTACTTTAGAACCTGTTAGAACATTTGTTAAAATTAATTTTGGTTTGTTACCAAGAATCTTGAAACCGTTTATTTTCTCAAATGAACATGAATGACCCCCAGACCCAGATCTTGTCAGGATTTGACGCTAAATGAAAAGCTTGTTTATTCTGCCTCACTTTCATCTGGTTCTCCAGCGTGGCCATGTCTCTCTTCTCCATCAGCTTGTAGAGGGGTACGAGCTCCCCGAAGCCCTGAGTCACGGCCATTATCTCTGTCTCCTTGGAAAGGTACAGGGACAGCTCCAGGGCTGTGTCCAGCTTCACCTTTCCGACACTGCAACGCACAGGACAGCCTTCAAATCTTCAGCCTTCCAATCACAGCTGCACCTTCCTTGTATTTTCTCATTTAAGGAGACTTCAAACCAAGCCAAATTACTTATCCTAAATTTTACAAAATGAGAAATGGCCCTTATATGCAAAGTCTCTGTGACCTGACTGATTAAAATGCTTCACACATGAGTACTGTGTAATGACGGTAAAGCTTTGAATTCGGCTGCCGATGCAGAAAACAGACCTGACCAGCTGGAAGATGTTGTGGATGAGGCTGGCCCGATCGTTGCCGCTCAGAGCGGTGTGGTTGTGCTGCAGCAGTCTGATCACGGAGTTCCAGCCCTCGCCGGCGTAGTGGACCATGTAGTAGCCGCTCATGTTCACGTTGAACTTCACCCAGTCCACCTCCTCTGGCAGGTACAGGACATCTAAAAGGCACAAACATGGACAAGTCCTGAAGTGATGGGGAACCGAAGCGCTGAAACAGCAGGTGGGGACTGTGAGCTGTCTCAGAGCAAAACACACACCGGTCTTTGTTTTGAGCAGGAAACGCTGGATGTGGTTGGAGGAGCTGGTCATGTAGGTCAGTGGGATCTGCCATAGGAACCTATCACCACACATATCAACACAGATAATAAGAATGTACGGCAATTTTCTGTATAAATTGACAAAATGATTAGGAATATGTGAAAAAAAATATGTGAAGAAAAAAAAAATTTCACATACCCTTCAGTGAGGGAGGGGTCGTCTGTCCGTAGGTATCGCTCCTGGCTAAGTCTGACCTCCCGACCTCTGACCTCCACAGTGACAAGAGGGAAGCCCTCCTGCAGCGTCCACGAGTCCATGATGGCCCTGACATCCAGCTCATCGCCCGAGTACCACTTCTGTGGATCCACATGAGATGCACTGTTTCATTCTACCTCCTAACTGGAGATTCGTTTTCTCTTTGTGGCACCATCAAAACAGGACTTCTTCTCAAATTATTTCTCCACGTGTTAAGCCTGCTTCCAGTGTGCTTTGTTAGAAAAAAGAAACAAAAACAACAACTTACAGAGACTCCTGCTTGGAGCTGACGTTTGGAGCAGAATTCAGTGTGTTTCATTCGTCCTTCATCCAAATCATCAGAGCTGCAGATCTGGTAAAAAAATAAATAATAATAATGATCAGCAAGGAATCTATACTGTACACCAGGAGAGCACTACGGCCCTTCAGCTCCACACGGACACTGTGAGGCCTCTTCCTGTGGGGTGTGCTGGGAAACAAATCATAATAACAGCTCTGAAACACATTAATATGGGTTGGTTCTGTTGGTCATGTTCAATTCTGCTAAGACTAAAGATACAAACAAAAACAGCCGCCCCAACTTTCAATCGTAACTTTAGACGCTGCCGACATTATTTTCAAGCTCTTTATCTCCTTTGAAAAACAAAAGGAAAACACAGCTCACGTTCATCCCTCACAAAAAACCTGACACCCAGCACCAACCCTGGTCACAGCACTCACATCAGTCAGGCTCTCCCACAGGTGGCTGTTCACAGTGTTTTGGTAGCTGTAGCGCTTCAGATATCTGATGATACCGATCTCAAAGGCCTCAGGAGTGATGAAGTCTCGCAGCATATTCAGAATACACGCTCCCTAAAAAGTGCAAACCAAAGCACAGGTAGAATGAAAATGAACGTTAGTTAGAAAAAAGGTTTTCTGTGTCATGATTTACTGACGCCATTACTTGTATTGGTACGATATCCTGTATACTTTAGGTGCCAGGCCCTCGGGCAGAAAGAGGCTGACCTTGTCGTATGACACATCATCGAACATCTCCTGGATCTGGGTGGGGTTCTCCACGGGGGTGGAGACGGGGTGGGAGGAGCTGAGGGAGTCTACTTCCATAGCCTCAAAACATTTCCCCAAGAAGAAGTCATCCTGAAGCAGAGACAGTGAAAATATAACACATGTAGTCTTATCCAACAATCACTGATTTTCATCCAATATGCGGCAGTTGCACAAATAATTAAAAGGTATTATTTGCTTCGGGTTTTTAAATAAAGTCACTTCTGTTCATCCTGAAGGGAAATAAGCAGAGAGGTGGTATGCATGAGAGGAATAAAAAACCCGTTCTGTGGGCTCAGCTCTCACCACATGAAGATCTGGGTAGGTGATGTCAAGGGAAATAAACTCCATAAACTTGGCGAAGCCTTCGTTGAGCCATAAGTCATTCCACCACTCCATCGTTACCAGGTTCCCAAACCACTGGTCAGGTAAGAAAACATGTCAAAAACACTATTTAACAAACTGATTTTCACCTACTGTAATAGGACAAAATCTGTGACTTTTGCACATGCCGAAACTCCACTTGGCACCTTTGTGTCTTTTGTTTTTGCAGAAAATGATGAGTGAGCTATCTTTTAATGCAGCAGGCCAGCTACCTGGTGAGCAAGCTCGTGCGCGATGACCTTTGTGATGGCCAGTTTGTCAGAGGCAGAGGACTTTTCGGGGTTGAAGAGGAGGCCGGTCTCCCTGTATGTGGTCAGCCCCCAGTTCTCCATCGCACCGGACTGGAAGTCAGGTATGGCAGCCAGGTCTGCAGGGAGCAACACCGAGCACACAAACAACTGGAGATTACACATTTTTGGCACCGAATGGTGAATCTTTTACCCACAAATACTCTACAGACAAATGACAGATCACAAAATGAGAGCTGACATCATAGGATGCTTACTTATACTGTCCCTAGTCTATGGAATGTATCTGATCTATCCTTAAACTGAGAACAATTAATATATTGGTCAATTCTTTGTGCTTTTTTGCTTTTAAATACATATTGTTGTTATTGATGTTCAACTTTCATAGCATGAAAAATCTTCACTGACCCTGTTTTGGAAGTGGGTAAGGTATATCAAAATAATCATCATAAAAGTCCAGAAGCTTGACAGCAGCATCCAGAGCAAAGGCTGTCTGGTCAATCTTCTCGGGAACAGCATAGACAGAAATCTGAAGGGGATCACAGCAAAGAACATGAGGAACATGCTACACTTGGTCAAAAACAAACAACCTCTCTAAAGGTTTCTTTATTTAATACTGCATAGATGACGTTTCTGTTAAAAATGAACTAAACCAGCCTCACTTTGACGCCGTGCTGAGTGGTCTTGCTCACAGACAGGAAGTCCGACACGATGTAGGCCACCAGGTAAGTGCTCATTTTCACAGTCGTGTCAAAGTAATCCTCAAGCAATCCACCTGGAAGCTCCACTGTTTTCACCTGTCACACAAAAAAAACAGAAAGTCAAGCGAAGAAGGAATGTTCAAACAGCACAACTAAGTTTTTCTGTTTCATGTTTTGGACCTTTTCACTGTTTTGACATCTAGTTTGACAGCCTGCTTGAGGGATAAAGTTTCTCTGAGCAGTCATCCATACGCCTGAATAAAAAGTACCTTGGGCATGTTGGAAATGGCAATGTGGCGTGGTTCTCTTATAATCTGGATGGTGAAGTTAGCCTTAAAAGCGGGCTCGTCGAAACATGGGAAGGCTCCACGAGCAAAAGTCGCCTCAAACTGCGTAGATGCCATGACCCTGAGTGAAGGAAAACAGTCACACGTACAACGTGTCGCTTACACTGTTTTGTTTTTTTTTTTCTGAAAAAGCAGGCTGAGAAACAGAAATGGATAATTCAAAAGCTTAGGGGTCTTACCGGACTTCCCCAGTGCTGGTGCGGTAGCTGCTCTTGTAGAATCCGTGGTAGCTGTCAGACAAATTCGCAGCAAACTCCAGCTGGACTTCATACCTCCTGCCTTTGGTCAGCACTGAGTCTGAGAGCAGGGCGAGCTGGTGGAAGAGAGGATACTCCAGCACTTGCAGGGGCCTGATGCCTTCGGGTGCCAGGAGCAGGGCGTTGGATATGTGAAGATGCTTGGCATGGAGAATCACTGCTTTGGTGTCCTCGTGCACATCCAGGTCTATGCGAACCACACCGGTGAAGTCAAGAGTAGTGAGGTTGGGGTGAATGCTCAGGTCGTAATGGAGTGGCGAGATGACTTTGGGGAGCCTCATGCGGTCCCAGGGGAACATCTGGCCATTCGTGGCTCTGGGGAACTCTTTCGTTTGGGCTTGATTTGGTATCTGAGCTCCAAATGATGGAGGAAACGGCACAAGGAGCACCATCAAGAGTGGAAACATGGCGGCTCTCACAACAGGAAACGCTCGCCTGAAACATGGGTAACACAACACCACATTTCACGTCAACTTCACACTTGTTTGAACTATTGTTTGAAGACACACTTGAACGGTAACACGAACGATATGTAAGACAAAGAACAGGGAAGTGGGAAAGCAACACTTTCGATTTCACACATATCTGTTTTGATAAATGGATTTAAGAAAAGAAAAACTCCTATAGCAACCCAAAAGAGGAGTCATACGAGCTGTTGCTCAACAACCATCACACCACATCTGTATCGACCATATATATGTGAAGCTTTACTTTACCGTGTCGTTCTCTGTTCGTTGTTTCAAACGCTGCCAGACTGAAAGTGAAACAGAAGAGGGCAGAAGAATTGCATGCCGGGACAACCAGAGAACCCCTTCACATGAGCTATTCCAGTGTAACCAGCTGCTCTTTGACATGACTTTTGAAATATTTCACTTAAAAGCTTCTTTTCACGGTCCACAACACACATAGCTCGTGTAACTCTCAATAATGACAACTTCCGACGTAGCTTTTTTTTTTTCCAAATTCAACGTCCGTGACTTCGACGGAAGCCTTTTGACTGTTTTAGTCAAAAGTTTGATCATTGTTTATGTCAGTGGACACAAAAAATGTACACTCGCAGCTGTAACGAATCGTTTAAATGAGACAACGGAAGTATGGACCCGGAAGTTGTATGTTACCATGACAACAAACACACGTGACAATATTTCCCCAGCAGATGGCGCACAATTCCCGAGAAGAATTGGACCAGAGGTGTGGACTTTTCAAAGCAAAGAGGAAAACGTTGTAAACGTAATAAATACAACATATTCACAGCTGTTAATTTTGTGTATAATCTTTAATTTTCTTTATTTTTTTTTTTTTTTTTTACCAAGACAAGTTCACTATTCGTGATACATGTGCTCGCACTGATGCAACTTGAATGTGCAATTCATAAAGTTACCCATTTTTGAATCAGTACAAACTAAAATGAAGTTCCTGTTTTTTTGCTACAAATATGTCCCTTTTGGGGAGCTTTTGCATTCGTTCGCAAGTTTAATGTCCTTCGTCATCAAAGTTTCTTCGGAAGTCCCATCTATCAGCCAACGGGGCTTTTAAAATCTGACACTAATTTGATTCAGTGTTAACATACAGACACAAAAGTCATTTGCAAGCTTGTACAGCTGAAAAATAAAAGTTAGATTAATGACATTGTCAAATCATCTCAGCCCTTATAATAAAATGAAAGTTAACAGGATGATGATTCATCTGATTTGTCTCCTTGTTCTTTAAACTATTTATCTCTTACAAAAAATATCAAGTCTTTCTTTATCTGACCTAAATTAGAAGTTGAAATGAGAATTGAAGTCAGAAATGGAAAAAGTGTGAGTTTGAACAGCAAAAAGAGAAAAGAAATATGGATATGCACTCGTGCTCGTGCAGAAGGGGGTAAAGTCCATTGTGGCTGCAAACATTAATGAGTAAACTTTACAGTCACTGTCCTCAGAGAGGCGACTTCATCAGCTGCATTTGTGTTGTATTTAAGAACCAGATGCAAGTATTTCCTGCAGCATATCACGGATTCATGAGCAGCACCCAAGCCCTGAGAGACGGCTTACCTTTTTGAAAGCTTGTAAACCACATAGTGCTGACTTGGTCTTATTTAGGCTAATAATGATAAAGCAGGCATTGCTAGGTATTCTGTGTGGGGCTGCTGTACTGACTGTTGGCATCCTGATCGGACACTATGGCATCGAGAAGAGCAGTGACTCCTCACCATCCTGGGTGAAGGATGTGGCAAAGGACGTGGATGAAGACCTCATTCAACAGTTCATGTCTGAGGTGGACAACATTGAGATACAGGAAAACCTGAGGTGAACTTTTTGGTGATGATTGTATTTCAAATTGTTGCATTTTATGGTTTCTTGACCTAAACCTGCCCCAATCCGTGTCTTCTTCAACAGGGAGTTGACTAAAGTGCCTCACATGGCCACCACAGCCGGAGATGAGGAAACAGTAAAGTTTATGCTGAAGAGATGGCAGGACCCTGAAAATGGTTTGGATGCAGCCTGGAGAGAGGAGTACAAGGTGTATCTGTCATTCCCTGACCCCGATAACCCCAATAAAGTCACTGTGGGTGAGTGAGACGAATCTTTAACATCTTGGAAGAATTGTAGGTAGGAAAATAAACACAATGATTGTTGTTGATGAGACATCAAATGATTAGATAGAGGTGGTCAATTGAGTTTTTTTCACAAGAAAACAGGATTTCTTCACATTGAAGAATTTTTGGGAGAGTATGTAGCCTGTTTGTTTCACCGACGTACATACAGTCATCATCACTTGTTCATTTTAGTGAATCCAGCTAATACGGTGCTCCACACTGTTAGAGAAAAGGAGAAAACATATACTCCAGACCAGGATGATCCTGCTGTGGTTCAGCCATACGCTGCATACTCTCCTGCCGGAAACCCAAAGGTAAAAACATTTCCCGTTCACACTTATAATTTCCCAGATGCAATCAACAGTGATGTGTCCCCAGCACACAGTAAAACTTTACTTGTGATTAACTTTAATGGCCAGCTTTAAACCTCTTATATTATACCTCTGAAAATGACACTGCACTCCACAGTTAATTGCTTCTTTTTTCTTTGGACTATTTTTTTCTTCTTTAGATGGGGAAAAGGAACACAATCTTAATCAAGGTTAAATACATATAAAGCTTTATTTAGTACTATACTTTTTATTTAGAAAGTCATAGACATCAATAATCTCTGGTAAAAAGTCACATCTATTGTAGAACCTTTCTATATCGATACACGCAAATTTTTTATATCTCTTAAGTGGTTGGGGAAAAGTATTTAATATTTATATTTCCTTTTAACACCCCTACCCACTTTACACAAAGAACATTTTAGAAAAAACTTTCCAGATGGGATATAAAAAAAGATTCATGTACAACGACAAAGAGTACTAAAATAAGTGGACATAACACCCGAGTATACTCTGTGTAAAATTTAAAAGGCCAAATAGCAGAAAGACAGAAGATGTGGATTGATCAATTATTGACAGTTGTTTTACTGGTGTCAGGAAATGGATTTCCAAACAGACAGAGCATCCTCAAGGTTAAAACCTTTTGAATGTCTAATCAAGATCTGATAACAACCTCTTACGAAGACAGAGTTAGTTAACCATCATCTTTTACGCCTGGAATCATAAATTTAAAAAGGCTCTGTGAAGTTTTATTGACATGACTTTACTGAGATACATTTTAGTCGTTGCTGTTGACAGAAAAATGAACCTTCTGTCTCTGAATATGTTTTAAAGCTGTTTGTCCTCTTTATATTCTTTTCTTAATGCTTCTTAATGCTCCTTCTGCTCCCCGCTATAATGCTTATACTCTATGTAAAGCAATTGTTTGTAAGCGAAAGGTGCTTAACAACATTTGACCTTTGTCTTTCACTCATTTCAGGGGAAACTGGTTTATGCTAATCAGGGGAAACCAAGTGATTACGATCATCTAAACCAGACGATGGACCTCAGAGGAACCATTGCTATTGTCAGATATGGTGGAGCAGGTAGAGGAGCCAAAGTGAGTCTTTGTTTGTTTGATTGCTGTGTTTTCTAAGAGCATGTTTTAAATGGGTACAAATCTTTAGTGGTGAGGGTCATAAAACCAAAACAGATTTTTCCGTGTACTGCCTATACATGGGGCATCAATCTGACCTTCATGAACAAATCCACAAAAACGAGGCAACCCTGAGAACAGAGGCACTAAATAACTGCCACAAAAATTAAAAAAGATCTGAAATCCACCTCTGCATCCAAACTTACAAACTGCTAGAAACAAAAAGCAACTTCTCCACAAAAAAATGGGTTTGTTTGAATATATTTCTACACATTTTATTCCCGATTAAAATCTTTGGACATCATTTTTCTATAAAAAAGGACAAGCCCACTGAGCTGCAGTCCAAAAAATCAAACACAACGTGTCTTCACTGTGTGTAGTGAGAGAACTTCTTGAACAAAAGTACAGTGTAGAATAGCCTATTTTTTATTGACAAAATCCCAAATCTGAAGTAAATTAAAAATAATTCAGCGTTAAGTAAAGATGTCATAACGTAAACGGTCTGTTTTTTTTATCCTTAGTCTGTTATGGGTATAAATCTAGTAGGTATACTCTGACCTTATCAAAAAGTTTAAACCAGTGTTACATCACTAATAATCCGGCATCACTACTTGCTGTGTTTTTCTCATCCAGGCCATCAATGCAGCCCCCTATGGCGTAATCGGTGTACTTGTCTACACAGATCCTCTGGACATCAACGATGGTCTCATGTCCGACGTCAATGAGACGTACCCTCACTCCTGGTACTTGCCGCCCTCCGGTGTAGAGAGAGGTTCCTTTAATAGTGATTTTGGAGACTTGCTCACCCCCTACCTGGCTGCCAAAGGTAATCTATTTTGCTGGTAGAACTGTCCCACAGTACAGCCTCAGACATATGATGAGTGATAATTTTTTGGTCAACTTTAATAACAAAGAAACGTGTAACTTTGCAGAGGAAACCTACAGAATCCCCACAGAAAATATAACAGGAATCCCCCCAATTCCGATTCAACCAATTGGATTTGAGGATGCCTACATACTGATCTGGTTTGTGAAAACCCGTTTGTATAATGTTTCTGTCAAAATAGCCATTTATGACTCAAATCAAGTCATTTCCATTCTATCCTTTCAGTGAATTGGGTGGAGGTGCAGCTCCAAATGACTGGCAGGGAGGTTTCAACTGTACCTACAATTATGGTGGTCCAGGATTCAAACCAACATCTGCTTTCAACAACAGGTCAACAGTCCACAGAAAACTTTCAATAGTAGCTGTTCGCTAAATCTTCCTCATACCTCTAATACCCTGCACATGTGTGCATCCTACACATTCTGAACAGCTGAAACTCGCTTTACTTTCCCTTCATCTCTCCATCATCATGTTTTTCTCTTCATATTTGCGGCTTTTACGGCTCAATTTCTCATTAGAAAGCTCAAAAGTATTTAGCTATTTTAGCCTTTTACATCTTTTGGTGATCGCCAAATAGTCTGAATGAACAACATGGTAGATTGGACAGTCAAAATGAAATAACAAGCAAAACGAGAACCTCCTAGCAAAGCCCTTTTTTGCACTTGGTGCCAACAAGCATGCGAAGTGATCTAATCCAAATTGTGTAGCACTGAAGAAAGTTTGTTAGATGTGTAAAGGACCCATATCACTCCCCTGTATCGTCTCACACTTCTCTAATTAACCTTGTTGCAGTGATGTGAAAATGGACATCTTCAATCATGGAACGACGATAAACTCCTCAAATGTGATGGGAGTTATCAGAGGAAGCGTGGAGCCTGGTAGGATGAGTGGCTGAGGGAAAAAAATGGCAACGCTAGAGCATCTATCTATCCCATTGCGGTGAGTGCTGTGCGTTCCCGTCCACAGACAGGTATGTGATTTACGGGAACCACCGGGACAGCTGGGTTCACGGCGCCATCGACCCCAGCAGCGGAACATCGGTCATGCTGGAAATTACCAGGGTGCTCGGCAGGATGGTCAAGCAGGGTGAGGAGAGTCGAGACGAAAGGAGGAGTGCTTCTTTTTGTCTTGAGCTTGACGGTTCGTCTTTGTGCCCCTCTTTGGCAGGCAAATGGAGGCCTCGGAGGTCCATCATCTTTGGGAGCTGGGGAGCGGAGGAGTTTGGCCTCATCGGGTCTGCAGAATACACAGAGGTGATCCCCATTTCTGGTCGTGGTTCCACCGTGGCGTTGCACGTTTATTAATCTACACACACACAAAATATCTGCTCTCTCCTTCAGGATTACTTCACAAAGCTCAGCGAACGCACCGTTGCTTACATAAACGTGGACATAGCTGTCTTTGGTAAGAAGCTTCCAAATTGTCAGTGTATTCCTGTTTGTAATAATAAAGGAAAAAAATTTCTAATTACATGGTGGTTTATAGTAATACAGTGGTAATAACAGAATACCTTGGTTTAC
The DNA here is from genome assembly GCA_013363375.1 of Menidia beryllina. Lineage (NCBI taxonomy): Eukaryota > Metazoa > Chordata > Actinopteri > Atheriniformes > Atherinopsidae > Menidia > Menidia beryllina. The sequence goes on along the minus strand of JABUIW010000071.1, from coordinate 3,690,754 downwards.
AGTTTCCAATTCACTTTCGCTCAAACATAAATGTCTGAAGGAATCTACAGGAGTTTTGAGGAAAAATTATTCATTGGTGTATTGAGTTAGTTTTTCCACGTAAAATCAGCAGATCCATTTCAGTCCTTTTGCTTGTTCTCTTCAGCCAACGCCACCCTCAGAGTCTCAGGCATGCCATCGATGCAGAATGTCATCTTCCAAGCCACAAAACAGGTCAGGCTTTTAAAAATACTTCTACCAGCACCCGCGTGCCTGGTCGTTTGAGCAATAGTTTCGTTCCCATACAAATTTATCACATATAATGTGTTTGCTGAGCAGGTCAGCGCGCCCGGACTGAGCTCCACATCTGTGTACGACAACTGGATACGTTACTTCAACAGGACGAGTCCAGCCCACGGACTCATTCCCAAGTACCTCTCTTGCTTTTTTATCTACTTTCTAAAAGTTGATCTCAGCAGTCTTTCTTAACCCAGGTCCTCAGGGCCCATAATCCTGCGTGTTTGCCATTTTTCCCTGATTCAAATGAGAGTCTTCATCAGCCCTCTGCAGAGCTGAAGGCCTGAGGAGCTGATCCATTCATTTGAATCAACTGTAATGCAGCTGGGAAACATGGAAAAGCATGCAGGACTGTGGGCCTCGAGGACCAGGCCTAAGAAACACTGTTCCAGACCCTGAGCCTCATCTTCCTCACAAGCTGGGGAAGAGTGGAACATTCAAACTAACTAATACATCCTGCACATCAAATCTCATCACATTTCTCGTCAGCAACTCTGTGAATTGGAGATCCTGAAGAATTAAAACTGTTTCTGAAATGTGGTTATGGTACATTTTGCAGTGGGAATGGGGTCACACTAATCTAACATTGAAAGGAACAATTAACTGTAGTTTTTGTAAATAATGCTTCACGTTTTCTTTCCTCCTTTGACAGTGTGGGGTTTCTAACAGGAGCAGGAAGTGATTACGCTGCCTTTGTCCATTACCTGGGAATCACCTCCATGGATATGTCATACACATATGACCGGGTATTGCAATGACTGCGACCACAAAATAATTCAAAGTACCTGTGTTGAATGTCCCTTTTCATATTTAAAGAGTTGAACGTTTCAAAGCGAATGATGTAAAAACAAAATTGAATGTGCATATTTTCTCCTCTGACAGAGTAAAACGAATGCTCGGATTTACCCTGCTTACCACACAGCCTATGACACTTTTGACTACGCTTCAAAATTCATCGATCCCGGTAGGCATCACTTGTTCTTTATTTGTCTTTCATTCACAGCCACTGCATTTTGAGTTTAATGCCGTGTGCGCATGATATTTTATACTACTCAAGCACCTGATGCGTGCCATTAAAAAGCCTTGTTTTTCCCAGCCATTTATTTTTATTGAGTCTATTTGTCAGATAACACTAAAGGGTGCATCATTTCCCTATGGACCCAATGCATTAACCCTGCCTTTTTGTCCTTTCAGGATTTACAAGTCATCAGGCAGTCGCCAGGACAGCGGGAAATATTCTGATCCGACTGGCTGATAGCTTGGTGTTGCCACTGAACTATGCCGACTACGCCGAGAGTCTGGAGAGTTACCTGGAAGTGGCAGTCAATCTTTATGAGGAGCAACTTCATGCTAGGAATATCTCCATGGGTAAATTACTGTACTGCCACAATCATCTGTTTGAGGCGCAACTCAAGCTTTAAATTGTGGGATAGTTTAATGTCCCAGTTGAGTCGATTACATTATTACAGCTTTGATTTTTACTTGAATGATTTTTAGACTTTGTCTACAGCCCCTGTACTTTATGAGCAAAGAATGCGTCATCAGTGACAACTAAATTAGTTATGTGGATAGAGTTCATGTAGGAAAAAAGCTGTGGTGAAGGAAAGTAAAAAATATCCGGAAAATCATACTACCAAACAGAATTAAAAAAAAAAAAGGAAAGTGAAGGAACAAAACAGTAAGATGCAGGCATCCCTGTACCAGATATAGAAAAGTTGGAATAATTTATTGCAGTTTTGCACGTCAGGGAAACTGGTTGCAGTTATAAAAGGGTATTACAGACATGGAAAAGCCGAAGAGAAGGAAGTAGCTAACAGGGATTCAGGCACGTTGATGCTGGACTTTCAAAACTGTGAGTCATATTAGCCACTCACACTGTTGTACGACTTCCCCACACTCAGTTAACTCATATTGTGTCAGACTTTGAGCTTTTCTAATAAAATGCAAGCAGAAGATTGTTTTTTTAACCATAATGAGGCAACAAAAAAAGGAAGAAGTGGCATTTTGTTTGTTAGATTTGAAAGTTGGACAGTGATGGAGCCACTGAGAACAGAAGAGGAAATGATAGAGTACAGATAGGAAAATCCATCCTGTGAGGCATGAGATGACCTCACGGAGAAACTAAGAATGAATGATGTAACTGTGACAAAAATTTGAATAAAAGTGTTAAGCATTTGTTTGAAATATATCTAGGAATCTGTTTTAATTTAGATTTTCCTGCGTGTCATAAAATGAGAGTGAATGACGTCAGTGATCCGTGTTTCCTTCCAGAGCCTCTAAAACTTGCGGTTCGCAGCTTTCGCAGAGCGGCCGATCATTTGAACCAGGTGATTCAGAGCGCCGACCTTCCGAACCAATCGTAAGCGCTCACTCACGCACGTTGGCTGCAAGTCTCCTCTCACAAAGAAAACAATTCCACGCCATTTATCTTTCCCAATCTTTTTTTACTCAGGCCCCTGATGGTCAGAAAGATCAATGATCAACTTATGCTGCTGGACCGAGCGTTTCTGAATCCACTGGCCTTCCCAGACAAATACGCATTCAGGTCAGAACATGTGTCGTTTTTCTGGGCATGGGGGGTTTGAATTAGCATCGAATTGTTTCAAATAGCACAACTGTAGTCTAAACATTATGACACTGCCATGTCATAATGTCTTACCGGTGTCATGATGCTATGGATACCGTCAATTATGAGGATGGACATTGTGAAGGCAGAATATAAAAAGAATTTATTAAGTTTCACCGTTGTCATCCTGTAAGATGCTATTTTGGACATCATTACCATGGTTACTATTTATGTTTTATAAAAATCCAATTTAAAGGAATTTTTAATAGAAACATCAACCTGAAAAGATAAAAGTATCCAGGAGTTGCAAAAGTACCTGCAGTCAAGACATTCAAAAGCAAATCCAGACACAGAAGCAGACACTGACACATGATAGGATGACAACTAAATCTTTCAAAATACCTCTTCATCTTTCTCCTTGTTGCATTAAGGGTTGTCTCAGACATAGTCACAGCGGTTTCGGATTATTTGTGGCAGAAAGCGTCTCATGCGCGTGTTGTTTCCTCCTCTGTGAAACAGGCATGTCATCTGGGCTTCAAGTAGTGCTGGCAGGCCGACATTTCCGGGCCTAGCAGACGCCTTTGCCAACGCTGACTGGGAAAAAGTGCACTACCACGTGTCGGTGTTGAGTCAGGCCATCGATGGGGCGGCCAACATTCTGACGGATGTCATATAAGCACAACTGAGGAGCGATAAGCTGCATCCATGTAACATGAATGGATTTGGATTTATCCTGTCTTTAATTAAAAAAAAAACCCACTTGAAAGCTAGATGAGATTACGAATATCTGATTTTATCTATGTTTCTGCTTTAAATTACCAGTAAATAATCTATGCATGCTGGAGACTGAGAGATGTAATGTCATTGAGTTTCTAATTGCTGTTTTATTGTAAAGTTTTCTGTTTTATTGTTGTGTTGTGTTGTGCTCCTCAGGGGCCTCAAAATTTCTCAGGCACACACACACAAAAGTATGATTCTTCACAAACACCTGGCTGTGTTTTTTACATTTGTAACCCAAAAAATAAAGTCTGTTTGAACAATCAGCAAAAGGGAATGCGGCATGAATAGGATCTGTGTGCGCCAGAAACATTTCATCCGCAGCCACGCTCAGCAGTCGAACCCCAGAGCCTCCCGACAGACCCGAATGAGGAAAGCAGACACCGTCGCTCTGATTGAGACTAGTCTACTCCACCTTTTCTAGATCCAGAGCTTACAATTGTAAAAAAACACGATTAAATGAGGACCAAACTGAATATCGAGTCGAAAAAGCGCAATCATTTTTTGACAGAATGTGGTTCAGAATGCAGAATTTCTTTAAAAACCTGAGGTTACGTCCCACAGAAGGCCTGTGTAATACCACCTCCTGCCTCCAGGGGTCAGGAAATGTTGCGAGATTTAGACAATACAAAGACAGACCTCAGATGACACAGCCAAAAGTCCCTGTCCTCAGAGGTAATGATAGTAACCTTATACAATTTGAAATACTGAGGGGATGGATGTTAAAAAAAGAATAACAAAAGCTTTCTCTGTCTGGCTGAGCTTTACAGTGTTGAATAAACTCATGAAAACCACTTGACATGCTGCAGAGACAGAGCGGTTGGACGGTTCATTTATCTTTAACATATACACAGAGACCCTAAAAAAGCAGTTTCTAGTTTATATTTAAATGACAGATGTTATTACGATGTGGGTAATCTGGAGTTACGAGTCATGTAGCTGTTAAGTGAGCTTCAACATCACAGAAAAGCTGCAGGTTGTTGATATTTCTAACAGACTTCATGACGTCATTTGGAAGAACAAAAAGAGAGCAATGACACCATTAGTCACAAGCACTAGATTATTCCTCCCATCCTAACAAGTGTATTTCAGGAGTCGATGGCTTTTTATGAGATGTAAATAACAAAGGTATTCAGTATTTTTAACATTCCCCCCTTAAGCCAAGCAGCGTGAATCATTTGACATGCACACAGTTTAGGATGAATGTTTACAGATCTGCCCTCAGCGGCCAAAGATGGTTCGCTTTAGCCTCTGAATGTTTTTATTGGTGGAGAAAGAACATTATTGCTTCAAAGGATGTCCAACTGATTTATTTTAAGACCCTCAAGCCGCTTCCTTTGGTTAATTTCAGCAGTTTGTTTACAGTGATTTGCATTAGAAATGTCACAAACTCAACCGTTTTTCGTCTATCAACTTTAGGTTTTACACATTGACACTAACATACCATAGCGGAAAACACTCTGCTGGTTTATTTAGCCAATGAAAGTTATGTTGAAAAAAACAAACATTGTCATTCGGTTTTGACTAAAATAATCCACGCAGTTCCCACAGCAGAACAATGACAAAAAACTAAATAAACTAAACAAAACTGCTTCAGAAACAAAACTGATGTGCCCTGTTGGCATATCTGGGAAGCAAATAGTCTAAATAGCAGCCATGAAAAACCCAATCATACAAATCATTTCAGAAATGAGACATCTCAGGAAATCCTGGTCATTATTAGCCAGATGGCCGATAGTGTTATGGCTGATTCTTTGTCTCCAAGGCCGATAAACTCTCTGCTGCTCAAAAATAAATGATTAAATGACCTTTCGAGTAGCTGCTGACAAAACCTTTCACCTAATGTATTTGATTCACATTTAGGAGTAAACTCAGAAATAATTCTGATTTTATAGTTTGGATTTCATAGCAGAACGCATCACATACTTTTAACTCATTTGTTGTACAGAAAATTAAGCAGGTTAGGTCAGCAATAATATCTGGTATATAATTGTTAGTAGAAAGAGGATATGTTGGTGGTGATATAAGGTGGTGTGGCACGACGGCGGTCAAAGATGACAACAAGCAAGGGTTTTACTCGCCAGTCGCAGAGTTTATTCTTTTAAATATACAGACTTCTCCCTCCCATGTTAAATACCCCCTCACCCTTCCCTCCCACATCATATCCCTCCCTCAATCTCCTTTTTGCTTTCTTTGTTCTACCCCTTCAAAAGAAAGCTTGTCCAAGCTGAAAAACACACTCTACTTTGTGCAGCATATTGCTTATTAAGACATTTGCGAAAAACATAAATTAAAAATACTACAGTTTGTCTTTTTTTTTACCCCCCCCAACATCAGAGTGTTCAGAACAGGATCTATAAGAAAAGAAAAAAAAAAAGAGAGAAAACAGCACAGTGTCCCTCAGTCTGGCTACATCAATCGAACTGGATTCCCATGTTTCCATGGCATGTGTACACAGTGGTCTGTACCGGGACAGGTCAAATGGCAAATGGACAAATTTATTCCTTATCAAAACTACTGAGTTTAGTCAGATAATGTCTGTGTCATTTTAGAACACACCAAGTCAAGTTGACTTAATTCTATTACAGCTTTTTCTTTCACTAGTGTTTGTGTCTCTGCTCATCTTTTGGAGAGTTTGTTTAAGTGCTTCTCATACCTCAGTCTGGGGCGTCTATCTCTTTTTGGGACTGTTTTTTTTTTCGAACTTTTTTTTTTCTTATTAAAAGAAGAACAGTGAAGCTAAAATCTTTTTGGTCCCATGTGGCGGGTTTGCTGCTGCAGGCAGAGTGAAGGACAGTGTGACACGGCACTAGAGGAAAATTCAGGTGTTAAAGTCACAAGGCATGCATGTTAACACTGTACTCAGAGAGAGTCGCCGTCCAAAGTGTTCCTGCTGCGGTGCGTGCAGAATGTGGCGTGTGAGAGGGTTGTGTCGGTCTGTTTTGTTGTGTGTCTTCATTTGTGCATTTCTGTCCTTGTTCAGATGGAGATTTTTGAAAAAGTCCTGCTTTTGATTGCGTGCACGCTGGACATCCCCAAGACTAATTCTCTAATCGTTTGAACTTTTTCCGATGACAGAAGAACTGCCCTTTCTGCTCAGTGATTCGCAGTCTGCGCCTAAATCTCCAATGGAGAGTTTCTGCATAAAAAGGGGACTTTTTCAATGGTCCACTCTGTGTGTGTGTGTACTGTGTGTACTGTGTGCTTGTGGCGTTTCTCATCAAGTCTTATCAAGTTGAGTGTCCATCATTCTCGCAGTCTGTTTGTTTCCCTCCCTCCGCGTCGGGAAGAGCAGGAGGGGCTGCATTGGCATCACAGAGCTTTAAAAGGTCAGGCCAGGGTCACAAACGGGGGGAGTATTTAGGATTTCTTGGCACCTCGGTGAAAGATTTCAGCTCATATGGGATCCCTGTGTCCACTTCAATGGATTTTCGGGAGAATAGCAGCCGGATATCATTGTGCAAGTAGATCTTCCCAGATTTGGAACTCTGGAATCTGGCAAAGTAACAGAATAGAGAAAATCGTTTTTAAATACAAACATCTAATTATAATGAAAAAAATTGAGCTTCATAACATATTGCCATTTAATCTTATTATGCTTATCCAGAAAAACACCATGAAGGCCAATTCAATAGACATTAAAAAGAGGTTTCAGTGTTACCTGAGATGCATCAGGTAGCAGAGAATCTTTTTCCTGTCCACTACTCCAGCCCTGGGTGATGTCTCGCCTTTCCCCTCGACACCCTCCTCTACTGGCACCAGGAAGATGCGGTGGCGCAGGAAGGTCATGTGATTGACGGGCATGTCGCCAAAGTTGTACGTCACCAGGAACATCTTCACCACAGTTTTATTAGGATTAAATAAGGTCTGGGGAAAGAGGCCAAAAGAAGAACTGAGAGTTAATTATACTGTGTCACACTGTTTTTTTTATCTATGACACACCGATTCAATCTAAATCATGTCACAATTTTGGTGATTTTTCTTGTGAAATATCAGGAGAGAGGACATACCACTTGAATGGTCCCTGCTTTGGGTATGCTGTATCCTTTCTTTCCAAGAGGTTCAAGGGATACCACCCCCTATGAAGGAGGGAGAAGGACAGAAGTGTTATTAAATTTAAAAAACAAAACTCAATACTCTTTCTTTTAGCTCACATTTGGTCACTATGGACAAGAGGGTGTTTTTATTTGTACTGGCAGGATGTGTTCACAGTAAGATCACAAAAGTCGTTTTTATGCCTGGTTTGAGCCACTGAAGACAGCATCCACATCTGTACAGGTTATGCAAAACCAATTCCTTATCGTAAAAAACACCTACAAAAATCTAAAATGAAAGCTGGCTCAGTCTACAACGTTATCATATGAAACTGCGGTCCAAAAAGGTGGCAACATGTGGAGTCTTTAAGTTAGACTCAGACATTCATCATGGCACATTAATCTAAAATATCATTTGAATGCCCGGTGTCCAAATGGTGCCGTGTGTCAGAGTTCTGGTATAATGGGTCAACACTCAAACAATGCTCATGGTCATTATGTTTCTTTACCTCAAGCCGTGAAAAAGCAGCAAGCACCAGAGTCAGAGATGAAAATCGAGTCACTCTAAAGTTTTGAATTATTTGCATACTTAATGTCAACCTCTGATGCTACGTTCTCATACTAACATGTTGGAACACGCACAATCTCACACACACACACACACAACCACAGACTAACCAGAAAGGGTGAAGGTGCACTGTGCTCAGAAATGTCGTAGTATGTAACTTGCACAGGCAGGGTGACATGTTGTGGGCAGTAGGAGCCGCTGGCACCAATTTCTGCTGTGAAACCTTCAATCTGCCCGGATGGGGAGAATCTGCCTTTCAGTATGGACTCCTAGGATAAGTAAAAAAAAGAAACAACAAATGTAGAGACAGAGAAAAAATATTGTTTTAGTACAGGGTCCACATGGTAAAATCATACAACAGTGAGAGCCATAAAAATCAAGTTACTTATCTCATTCTAAGCCAAGAGTGAGTTATAAGCATGGTCATTTTACTAAAGATATCATCTAAAATAAATCTGAAAATTTGTGACATTAAATGTCATTTGTACTAATCTAAAGTAACTGGGCCGTACAGTGGTGAAGGTTTGCACCGTCATCTCACAGCAACAGAGGTCTGGGTTGCTTTGTGAGGAGTTTACTTGTCCTCCCTGAGCCCATGTGCATTTTTTCTGCGAGTCTACCTCACCGGGAACAAAATTAGACATGTCACACTGTGATGCGAAAGTTCATGCACCCATTTACAACTCTTAAAAACTCCTCAAGCAGATGCTACAGCTTAAAGAAAGTCTTTGCAGACTTGTAGACGTTTAAGTGCATATCCAAACAGCTTGCAGTAGATTGTGGATGAACATGGTACCATGACTACATTATTGTATAGAAACAACTAATTTTTCAAACTTTTTCAAAGTTTTCTAAAAATGCATACCTCAAAGTTGCCGAGCAGTGATCTACTGATGGAAGACGAGGGCCAGCTGGAGCGCGTGGAGCGACCGGTGTCTGTCTGCTTACCGCTGCGCAGCTGCCGACTGCGTGAGACCACAATCATACAAAAGACAGACTAGTGGTTAGTGGTCCAGATTATACTAATTTTTTTCTGAACCAATATGTCACGGGACTCCGAGTGTCTGAGAATGCAAGTACAGAACACAAAACCTTTCATTTAGAGCAGGAAACCATGACCTACTCCAAGACTTGACGGACACTCAAGTGTCACCCAGCAGCGACCAATGGATAAACAACCCAGTGCCTCAAATGAGACAACCTCTTGATGTCTTGATTCTATCTGAGTTATTCTTGTCTTTCTTTACAATTGACAACTGTGACTAAATGATCAGAGATGCAGTACATGACTCACCTTTTCAACCGCAGCCCATTTTTCAGTCGTCTCCCAGCCCTTGTACAGTCGGTGGCAGTCTGAAAAAAAAAAAAAAAAGTGGAAGTCATTTAATTTGTTTTTTAACATATTCTTTAAAATGCCAGAAAATAACACCATTAAACAACCACGGAAAGTCCTTGTGATTATTTAAAGCGATTATTTAGAATTCCAACAGGGAAATTCTCAATTTGTTTTTTTCATTTGTATTTGTCTTACTTACTGAACCCTGACTTTTGGATGTTGCCTCACAGACATTCCCCATTTCCAGACTCCTATTCATGACATAGGTCACCCATAGGTCAGACGACTTGTCACCAGCCGAACCAATAGCATCTTCAGTCCAGTCACTCGCAGCGATCTCCTCACTCATGATGAACTTTTAGATGAAAACTATATCACTGTGATATCAGCTCTCTACAGAGCTTTGAGATAACTGTCAGCTTTTTGGCTTTTCTCCGTACACTGTTAAATCCATCTGCGGCATTTTGGAATAAATATAGCCTCTCACCTGTACCTTATATACTAAGGTAAAAAGCCTTTGATAGTTTACTAATCCTTCTGCTATTCTTTAACTCATCCCGGTCACTGCCCCCTCTGTCCCATAGATGACCTTTTCTTTTGTCTTCTATGTTTTTCTTAGATTTATCTGTCTGTCCCTGCTCTTCGCTCACAGATACACTGAACACTTTCCGTCACAGCGATCCCATCCTAGTATGAAACCCAAGCACTGGACCCCATTGTCACCGTTGGTCCACTCCCTATTCCGCAAACCTGTACACTCAAAGCTTTTTCTGGCATTCCAATGTTAAAAAAAGACCAATTCACTTCCAGAAAGATTTTAAGCAGCACTCACGTATGTGTGTATGAGAAACACACGTCACAAAACAATGGACACTACCTCAATGGGCTTTATTCTGGAGCTGCTCTGCCTGTTCCAGTGCTTTGTGATCATGAGCCAGCCATGACTTCATTCTTTTACTTTTAATCATTCTCTTATTCTGTATTTTTCACTTAGATAAACAGGAGCCATTTAGATAAACCAACTCCAATCGATGATACATGTTTTTTGTTTTAAAGGCAAGATGTTACAATTTCCTTCCTTCCATATCTTTATGGTAGGAAAACTGGAATCTCATCTCATGTACATTTTCAGGCTATTGTGGGGGGGGGCTTGGCTTGCTGAGAACAGTTACCTGCATTTTTGTCACCAACAGGTCATTGTAAAATGTGATGTACTTTTACTGAAACCCTTTACATTCAGATGCAGTCAGATAAACTAACTTGTTGAACTGTAGAAATTGTAGCTATCTACACAGGATGGCTATTGTCATCCATTTGACAGATTTATAATGAACAAGTATATAAACATAACAATCATCTTTGTAAATGAGACCACATTAGACAATGGAAACATGGTTAATTATCTTATCAGCTAATATCAAAACTGTGTACTTTTGGAAGAGTCATCCAATTTCTGTACGTCATCATTTGTTCTGAGCTTTTTTCCGTTTCTTCCGTTACATTTCCGGCAATTTTAGTCTTTTAACAACATGCCATGATAACATATACCAGGCATATATAATACTTTAAGCAAGATTTACTAAATTAATTCTCTTCATCCAAAACTACTTGTTGTAATGCAAAAAAAAAATTACATATCATAAGCAAATGTATGCAAATGCAACTTGTGAGTGCATCCTAACCTTAGGTCGGTCCCGTGCACTTGGTAGTAGGTGGTTCCAGTACGGAGCTGCTTTAGCATCAGTGCTACGACATGAGGCTGGGCCAAGTCCTGATGTTAGCAAGGACAGCCTGCTTCTCTTGGATGTAGAAGGTCCCTCATCTTCTGAGCATGACTCGCCTGCATCACTCGGGGACAGCAACCTCTTTCTGGCAGGCCAGTGGCCTCCAGAGAAGAGACGGTGCCCATTGCTGCTGGGAGTTTTCTCCCAGGAGGCCAGCCCATTAGAGGAGGTGGCGGCCTGGGTAGCACTTCGCACTGGTGGCGAGGATTCGAGTCCCACGTCCCATTCGGTGGCCTCCCCAGGTTCCTGCAGTTCTGTGTGGTGTGGAGGTGAGAAAGGACCAGGAGGACTGGTGGGACTAGCGGGGTTAGGGGATTCATATGTGGACATTTCGTATAAGTGGTTGCTGGGTTGGCCTCCAGATGTGCCGTTGCTACAGCTCTCGTGATTGGAGCTACCTAGAGAGTGGGTTGGGGTTCGGCTGCCATTGGTTGCCTCGGATCTGGCTGAGCTTCCGAGGGAATGACCCTGGTCATAGTTATGCCCATGTGGGTCGCACATTGGGGGGGATTTGGGAGAAAGTGGAGCAAATGCATCAGGAATGGACCTATCGTGATTGTGCTGAGCTGGGCGTCGGGATGGGTTGTGACTTGGGGAAAGCGGTGGAGACCTGGGTGACCGTCCGCCGTCGCACTCTCTGTGCTCCAACTGCATGCAAGAGTATGGGGAACCAGGCCCATCAAGTCCAGTTGCTGAGCCCATCCCAATTCCTTGAGCTGGGGTTTGACCACACAGCACTCCTCCCTCCAGTATATCGCCATCAGTGGAGTCCTCTAGATGGGAGCGCTTATGAGTTAACTGAGGCTCTTCTAAACCCCTTTTAACACCCAAACGGACAGGCCTCTGTTGGACATCAGTTTGAGATCCTGTAGAGGTAGAAAATCCCCCCATTTGGGAAAAAATGGATAGCTGGTAGACCTTTTGGAGCCGCAGCTCCTCTTGGCCAAAGGGCCTGGGCGCCCCTGCTCTCACCCCAGGATCTAGGCCATGTACTGAGGATGTAGAAGGAGGTAGATCCCCCTCCTGCGCTGGAAGCTCCAGTGGAGCCTTTTTATGGGCCAATTCCACATGAATGTGCCTCATGGTTTTGCTGCTGAAGGATATGAGTCTTAACTGACTTCAGTGCAATGAGGTAAAAACTGTTCTACAAATGCCAGGAGGGACACCAAGATGTTCCTCAGGAAGGGGGACTTCCTACAGATCCTGTTGTGATGTCATCAAATTGTCTGATTCAAGAAGCTGATCCACACACCACCTGAGAAGAACATAATGCATACAACACACTGTAAAGCAGAAATATTTGCCAACAGCACAAGTGGTGAACACATCAGAATAATTGGAAATCCTCTCAGTGCTGAGTCAGAGGAAAATCAGCCTTTCGAAGGATTTTTTAAAATTATTATTGGGGGTCATTGGTTCTAAAAATCTGCTACAGGCGTCATTATCTTTTGAAATACTCATACTGTATACAAAATCTCACATCTTCTATAGATAGAAGAGTTAAAAAAATAACACAAAGCATTTCAATACACATTACCTACTGTCCCTCAGCTACAAAAGCCAGACAACATATCAGGTTTGTATGCTTAACAATAGTAGATAGTAAATAATTAACTTAAGACAGTTATTAGATTTATGTCACACCTCTCTGCATGTTCTTGTCTGCATACTCTAACAGTTGTACTGAAGAAAATTATCCATCTCCATGGTAGCTGCTGCAAAACGATGCCAACGTCCCAATCAAGGTAGTCAGGGAACAGGAAGGAATTCAGATGGAGCAGAAGTTAAGGTGGTGGGAGCAAATGCTCAGCCCTGGAATGCAACAACAAAGTTTGGGATTGTATTAATGACAAAAGAATTTAACTATAACAATGGATTGTCATACCAACAACATATCTTTTGACACAGTGATTAAACTCCAGTGATCTGGATCAAATCAACTCGCTGGAATCAAAAACTTACCAGTGGGGGCGGAGTGTCAGTAATGCAAGAGGTTGTGAAGAGGAAATCCGTCAGAATCCAAGTTGGTAATAATTCTGTTGCCACTCCCTCTAACACTAGCAGATGGCCAGGCACTCCCTCCTTGGTCACCTGGGTCTGAGGTGGGGCATGGTTGTGGCATCATGATTGGGTCATTCCACCTGGAATCCCTGAGGAAGCAGAAGTACAACCATTTAAAACCTGTTTTTTTTTCTCTCCACTAAGCAAAGACAAATATCATGACAGATGTTTATTCTTAGCTTTAAAACGGCAAAAAAAACGATGGATTTGTCACAGGAGTTTGGGTTAAAATGATTAACTGTTGTTTATGAAAGAAATACAGCAGATGAAAACTCTGCAATGCAAACATTGTTTAATCGGCGCGCTTCGCAAACTTTGATTTGGTAGAAAGATCTATCACTCCAAATATAATAATTCTTTGTGTGGATGTTCAAACGTGACAGAGTCACTTACCAAGGCTACTTGGCACCATGTGGCACTAAGCCAATAGCAACTAGACATTTTGCCATTTCCCAACCTACTTGGACCTGGATTTGGGAATTTTCTTCTTTTTTTTTTTAGGAGGGGTTGGAGGGGCAGGCGTTTGCAATGAGCCGTCTCCGTAGTAACCAGTAGCCCAAGGATAACTACTCCTTTGTGCTAGGCCACAAAGAGGGAGAAAGGGAAGCAGAGCTACAGAGTGTTTGAGAGAGTTGATGGCAGGGGGTGCTGGGGGCAGGGGCAGCAAAGAAGCTTCTCCATTAAGGGAGAAAAAAAAACCAAAAACATATCTCTGCACTCACAAATGGTCGCTCCCCATGGGAAGAATACTGCCAGTGAAAAATTGCAACACATTGCGATAAAAGCTTCGGTTCTGATTGACTGAAGCAGTTAAATGTTTCGTTCAAGGCTTGAAATTGAAGACGGCTAATCTGACGCCCTGCTGAGTCCAATTTATGGAAAGTAGAGAAATGTAGTTGGCTCCTGCTCAGACTGCTATTACTGAAAACAATTACTTAACTATTTGCTTTTTAAAGCATCATGATGAACACAGTGATGATAAGAGATTCATTTCCTTTACACAAGCAATGACATAATCCCAAAGACAAAACAAAAGGAGAGAACTTTAGCAAAAAAATGGTTTGACGTAATCAAAGACTTAATCCTGCTTGCTCTTTACTTGACTGTAATGCATTTGCATTCCCAAGTTGAAACATTTGACTGGAATAATAGAAAAGGATGCACTCTACGTGACCTGCAGCTGGTATTTGAATTGCATGGCTGACTAATTGTTTTCCTGTATAAGTCATGTCACACATATCCTATGTCTCATTTCTTTAAACAAGCATAATCATTCTTTCAGTTGAGACACTAAGTGTGTTCAACTTTCATGATAGGACAGAGACACTCATAATTTTTTTTTTCACTGACATTTTAACCCAGCGTATGCGAGCAGTGATATATAGGGTTACTGTGAGGTGATCAGGCTTCCTCACCAACACACTACTGCATACAAAGAATGGATAGGAGCGAAGCCTTTGTCACCTGTAATTAGTTTCCCAACATATGGTCTCTTTGCAGTCACACAATACAAGCTTTGGGGATACCCAGGCTGCACAGATTTAGCACAAGGAGCGTCTTCAAAAACCGAGAACCCCAAAATTTAAAGTGTGTGCATTATGGTGAAATAGATTCTTTACAACCCTGAATGTTGCAGCTTTCAGCTTTCTCTTTGCACTGCATAAAAAAAAGAATACTTTTCAAACATTTTCTGCCTTAATGCAAATGGGAATATCCACAGATATTTTACCCATCTCTGGCGTATCACTGTACAAAAGAAATGTCATTATTTGAATGAGGCACTTCAAGGACGGATAGACATGGCGAACCCCCATAACGCTCTGAAGATGTATGAGTTACATATCAACAGCTGACAAAACCAGGACATTTGCATGTCAAATGCTGTTTGATGAAGCTCTTCATTACTTTATCAAAGTGGCTTCGTACTAAAAGAGACCTGTTAATGTTAAATCTGCGGTATTGAACTTACGTAAGTTGAATCAGCCCACTACAAGGAGAGCAGGAGAGAAGTCAGCAGGAGTATTTATAGTCACTGCCTGTGCCACTATGATCATCCACAGCTTCTGTTCCAGATCCCACTTGCTCGCCGACCTTATTTTGGAGTGGCTGAGCAGGAGGCTGACAGAGACTGCCCAGCTCTACTCAGGCTCGACCCAGTAGCCAGCAATGGAGGAAACACCCTGGCCTCACCCCAAGAAATGTTTCAAGTTGCTGGGTGTACTGCAATTCGGACTTGGGCACTCGTGAAATTCACTACTGCATCGCTTCACCTTGTAGTTGCTTCAACGCGTGCACACTCATATCTCCTCCTGTGACTACAGAATGTTCATATTTTTAACTTTAATCACATATTATGCATTAGCATACTCGAAGTATAATCTGTGGTATAACATATTTACAACCGGTGCAAACCAACAGTTTGCTGCATACACTGTAAGATAACAAAAAGCAAAAACAAACTATAATAATCCAAATATAGCACACATGGTATCAAAAATATTCTGCATATGAAGATGTTTAAATGACTTTGCTGGATTTAAATGTACCCGTCTGAAAAGAGCAGAATAACAGCCTTTAACTGACAAATCAGTTTCTTTCTCCGTTACATTTCCTTTATGACTGAATATAAACAAACATGCACTCCTAAACATAAAACCTCTTCAATATTCCCCTAAGAAGTTATCCTATCATCTGAAAAAAAAAACAGGGCTGTCAAAAGAAACCTCGAAATTTTGACTGAAGCTGTTGTGCACGTGAGGAAATTGAAACACACCGCTCAATAAAAACTCAAGCCGAGAGAGCCTGGAAATGGTGAGATGACAGATGAAGAAATGAGAATAACCAGAGAAATGACAGAAAGGAGATGGAACACAGAGAGCCACCAGCCTAGTAAAAGACCTTGAGGAAGGTATAAATAGACCAGAAGGATAAAAAGTTCAGGGCTCCGGTGCATGAAAACAGCCATTCTGAAACTTATTATTTAACCGCCCACAAATTAAGTTTGACACAAGTTAAACCTGGGATACACAACTTATCTTTTTAAACAAATAATCTCTCTTAAAAAATGTTTTGGAAATATTTCGGACATATTTTGAGTAACCACAGCCTTCAGAAAAATATATAAAAACCTATTTCGCTGCAACTGTTAAGGAGAACTAATAATATCTAAATGAAATATGTCCATTATATAAACAGAAAAACATTCTAAGGACATTAAGAAGACATTTAGATGGGCCACTTAGAGGGGATCTGATGGGTATTTAATTGTACTATTAACTATTAGGTGCCCTGCCATTTATTCCGTTTAAAGCAGCTGCCTCATAAACAAACTGAATTTAACTGAATTTTTTATTGGGACCCAGAGAGAGGCTTACTGGGGACCTCAGTTTCCCAACGCATAATATTTGAGGAAGGAGCTTTTATTATTGCTTCAATTTGCTGTATGAAACCTAACGTTACTGAATTTTGGCGAAAGTTGAAGGAGCATCGTAGGCTAGTTTCACCAGTCAGTTTTTCTCATAAGACATAAGGCGACCTGGAATGAGAATACTGGTCAGATTATAGCCTTTGAGGAAACTATTCAGATGTGAACAGGTGCCGAGATCTGTATACAGTATTTGCTCACAGGACAAGATAAGGGTCCATACATAGTCACCATAGTAAGTTCAAGCAAAGGGAGACTGTGGTCGAGAGGTCAAAGGTCAGGGATCAGATAACTAAGCACATTATGAGGCTCAGAGGTGTTTCATTTCAACATCACGAGGAAAGTGGTGTGAGGGATGGTCATTATAGGACAAGAATGTGCTGATTCCATCTGTGCTGTAAATTGGCATGCAAACCTGATATCCCAATTCAGACAATTCTCTAAATATCGTATTGCAAACATACTTTTCTGATTACCCTAACCCTTTTGTGTATAGCGATTACAACAGTGGACATGTATATAAAAGCAATTCTCTTCTGTATGTGTGTGTTTTTATGTTTTTAATGAACTTACACCTCTGAAGTGGATACTGGCGCATCGTGTAACAAAAAATTCAAAATGTCCACAATAATACATTGTTACAGAGGAACTGAAATAAACTAAGACAAATGAAGGGGTTGAATGATGAGGAGTCAGAAAAGAAACGAGATAGTAATGAATATTAGAATAGGAAGGGAATGGCATGCAAAGTTCTGTTTATGCACTCGGTTAACAATTTTCTAAATATGGTCACATTGTAACAAACATTATTATATGAATAGAAATCAATCTTAAAACATTTGATGTCCACTTAATATGAATAAACCTGGAAAAATCTGGACTTCACACTGGTAATATGAAGAGAACACACCTTATGCAGCTCATGCCACGATCAGGATCATCTTATATAGCATGAGGTCTCTAGTCTGACTGTTACTGAGCATGAAACATAGCCATTCATTAGTAACTTGAGCTATGTGTGAAGCATCTGCTTGTTAGGCTGATACATCAGTAAAGCGAAAAAAAAAACTGAAAAAAGAATCTCACTTAACTACCTGTGGCACCCAATAAAGTTTGAAATAGTGAGCAGGCCAGAATAAAATACACAGGCAGAGAAGCAAACACAAAGATGTTATTAGTCGAGTATGCGGCTAGCTCGGAGCTAAGAACCAGCTCACAGTGAAATCTATATAGGTGTCAGGGGCAGAGTTCACAGTCAGCACCAATCCTCAGAAAATAGCGTGACATTTGGCCTGGGTATATTAACCACAACGACAGAATGCCACCTGTATGAGTGCAAACAGAAACAAACACAGACAATTTTCCCTGCATATCAACAGTGATTTCCCCATTTGACAATAAGGAAACTGTATCTGGGAGGAGCACAGCTGCTGGGTGTGTAGATGTCTGGAGTTTGATTGTCACTGCTCACATTTCATAAATGTGTCGCAGCATCTTTTGATATTCACTGGCAAACATTCACCACAGTTCAGAAAAAAGGAGTTGCAATCAAAAACTTTTAACAAACTCCAGAAATTACATTAATCATAAGAAAGCTTTTTTAGTCTAAAAGACAAACGCTCAATAAGCAGAAAAACGGTGGATATCAATGCTTTGTGACAATCTATGAACTATAAAGAATGGCTAATCGGTCATTAGTGCTTCTGAGTTTTGATGAAGTTTGTTCTCCCCACCGAATAGATGTGCCATGTTTTATTTTCAGTCTGAGACTAAAGTTTCCATCTTGAATGAGCCCTTTGTAAACACTTCCATCTTTCTCTGCTCAGCTGCACTCTGCCCTAGTCCTGTTCCAAGTCCACCCTTCACGTGCAGCCCATAACAGAAGCATGATAGCATCAGCATGAAGCTAGCAGCCTCCCAAAAGCCCCGATTGTCTCATCAAGTTTTTGCAGATCCCCGCCCCAGCTACTCCCAGGCCTGCTCTGCGCCTGGAGGCAGATAAAAACACTCATGTGCACATTCTCAGACGTAAAGAGCTCAATCAGCTGTTGATTAGATTACAGGAACCTGTGTTGGCACAGGCTGGCTGGTAGGACAGCTGACTGTATCTGTGAGAGTTAAACAAAGACATTAAACAGGAAGTGAAGAGAAAAAAGGCAGATGATGACAGCAGAGAGGTAGAGTTGATGCAGCCTGATTAGCCTTTGAGGAAGACAGCGTTTCAGCCGACAGACACCTCTGAGGCCGGGGAGCCGCGGCAGTCTAAACTAAGCTGGCAGTGACATAGTTGCTGAGAATGCTGTTTGACACAGGGTCCCTTTTTGTCTCTCCCTCCCTCCGTATGCTTGCCTGCCTTTCAGTCTGTCGGCCTTTCATGTGGCCATTTTAGGAAACGTAAAGCACGACCCACAAAGAAAATAAAGGTTAAAAAAAAATGATGCCAACATTTGCACACTTGACATGGGGGCAGGAAAACTTGTCACACTCACCCCCGTCAGAGAGATGAGGGTTATCTGCCTGCCTCACTCCGTCTCGCCCCTTCCTTCCTTTATTTCGGGCGGCTGAAAAGGTGACAGTGTTGTCTTCTGTTTCCACTGGGTCAGGCTGCAGTCCCTCTCAGCTCCCCGGTGTGGTCGCCTGGCTCCGTTTCCTTCCTCCTGAGCAGGTCGCGGTGGCAAAGCCAGAGACGAGTCAAGTTGTTCTGCCTCCCTCTTGTTGTGTCAGGATGTCTAATAGTTTGCACTGCTGCGCTCTCTCTCTCTCTTTCGGTATGTTTTCTTCCTGTCTACCTCCCTCCACCCTTATTCACACACATGCACAAATCAAAAACCCATCAACAACTCCCAGCCCCCATTTGTCTCGCTTGTACCCTCCTTCTCTTCTCCATTTCAAGCCACCCCCCTTTCCTCCTTTCGCTCATATAGACGCTCTTCCAAAGTATCTGGAAAACAAAGGCTACTTCACACGCTGTCATGCCCTCTTTCCTCACCCATTTTTTCCTCCTCCCCTCTATCCCCTTTTCGAACGCTGACTTGCTGTCTACCCCTCTCTTCGAGGTGTGTTTTCTTTCCGTTGCTCTCCTCTCAGCTGATAGAGCAAGGCATGCTTTGCTCACTCAGCAGTGAAGGCATACAGGGGGGAGAAAAAAAAGTATGTGCTGGTGGTGGTGGTTGGGCATGCTGGCCACTGATTGGCTAGAGAAAAGGGGGGTCAGCTGTAGTGACTAAAACCCTGATTGGCTTGGAGGGGAAAGAAGTGGAAGATATCTGGAGAGAAGAGCCCGCCCACCTGCTGCTCGGCCTGTTCTGCAAAAGTACAAGACTGAAAGAACACTCTCCTCAAAGTGTAATATTTACAGAGTCTACCATTGTAATCTCTGCCCACAATATGCCAAAACGGTGGTCGTGCACCTTTGTGTGCGTATCCATTGAAAAAGAAAAACAGCTAATGAAGAAGCTAATGCCTCAGAGATTACAGATGCACCCATGTATGCGCTGCACCCTCCCCCCCCTTTCTGTTTCTTTCTCGCACACATATATACTCTGCTCTGTAGCATGCACGGCGCCTATAGCTCGGGCCAGCACAAAAGCAGAAAAACAGCAGCTGGAGTACAGATAGGGAATGAGCAGCATGTGAAAAAGTTTATCAGCAGAGCGCCAGGAGCGGCCCTCAGCTGTGTGCGCGTGGTTGTGTGAGTATTTTGGCATCTGTGAGCTAATAAGGAACAGCATGTTGACTGTGCAATAACTATTTCAGGGTGGTGTGGTTAAAGTACACACTGAGCTGGAGATACACTGCTTGTGATGAACTTTTTTTTTTTTTTCCACAAACACTCGGTGGGTGGAGACTAAAAAAGTAAAAGCATTTTGCACAAAACATGGATGAAGCCGTCGGGCACATTGTTTCATTGCTCTGTTTACAGACAGAAACAGACCTGTTGCATTATTTCATTCATTTGTTTCATTTCTCAGACGCCAGGGTTTAGTTGTTATCTGATGTGTGCTGGTCGAGACATGTCAGACGAGAATGAGAGCTCTCCGTCTCCCCGTGTGTCTGACGGTCTCTGTCACTGTCATATGTTTCCTGATCTGTTCTGAACTGTGACGAAATGTTCGTTTCAGACATGACGGAAACTTCACTCTTGCATAGCCTACTTAGTTTTTATTTTGTCTCTGTTACACAAGGGGAAGTGGAGGAGTTTTTCCCCCGGAATGAAGTTCTCTCTAGCTACATGTATCATGTTTTAATTGAAGATTGTGAAAATGAATAAATATTCATCAGAAGCCTAGAAATATTGACTATGAATAATCTTCCAACCAGAATTACCCATTCACTTAAAGATGAACCAAAATATTCATGTAAAATCTAAAGTATGCAGTTTTAAAAGAAAAAAAAAACATTGGCTTGAGGTTCCTACTTTTTTTGTAGCACTCCATATGTGCATGCTTGCTTACGGATTCAGCGAAGGCTTTAAAGCAGGAAGGAACAATATAGGTGAGCAGCTAAGAGGCTGAAAAACAAGACACGTCTTCAGCACCGCACCTCCAAATATAGAGATGTGGGGAAAAGGGAGAGAGAAGAGGGAGGAGGAACCAAGACAGACGGAACAAGAAAAAAAAAAACTGACGGGCGAAGAGTGAAATGAGACAAAGTTTCTGTTTCCGAGAAGGCTCAACTTCTGCTTCTGATGGCAAAGCCTCTTAATAAATGCAGCTTTTTTTCCTGAGCAGGAAAACTGAGAGAGCGTGTGTTTTAGCACACAGACAGGCACAAACCCCTGCTAACCTCTGTTCCTTTAAGAACAAATGTAATCTCCCTGTTTGGGGGGGGCGTGTTTTCTTTACAAAGGCCCTCCCCCATTCACGGCACTGTGGGTGCAGCAAGGAGAAAGATGCAATAGAAAAAACAACACACTCAATCACATTCCATCAACCATTCACATTGCCATCCTGACCTGAGAACACAATCAGGTTTGTTTTGATGTTTGAGGATCTTGCTTTGGCATTCAGGTGCATATGTCCTGTTTTTATAGCCTTCTCAAAGTGACAACAGGTCTGTTTTGGAGGGGTACGCCCCGGAGCTAAATTAACAGTCATCGGTCTTAAATAAGCCCCTAAACAAACTTTTGACTCACACTTTTGAGAGACACGTTTTGAAATGAGATCTGAATCAAATAGTGTATTAGACAGAAAATGACAAAAGCACTGTGTGAGTGGAGGAGGTGTCTGGGTGGAAATCACTTATCTGTCAGAGGGCCTCATCTGCTCCATAATGAGAATTAATGGCGTACTCTTGACTTTAGAATGCTTATGCATTTTGCAATGCAAAAAGATGCCCTACAGCATCTTAATGGATTGGTATGTTTAAAATACTCTAGAAATGTTGCATGTGAATTTTCGTCTTTTGTCAGCCTCAGTTCTTGTGTCAGCGCATGCCGGTGACAGATTAAGTGATATGACCCAAAACTCTATCACCATCATCAGATAGCCTGTCATGCTGTCTGTCCTCTAACATGAGCTTTTCCTTTTTTCTTTTTTTTTCCCAAATTGGCTATCCATTCCTTAGAAAATGGAGAATTCACACATCTCTTTTCATGGCTGTTGTCCTAATACACCCCTGTCATTTCATTAAGGGTTCTAAAGGAAAATAGGTTATTTTAATGGACCAAGAGATTATGTACCTGAAGCTCTAATGGGGTCCCAGAAGAGAAGTCAGATCTTAAAATAGCTGACAGTGGTGTCCAACATGCAGCTGCTTTTAAGTGACCATCAAAAGCATCGCCCCGGCACTAAGGGTTTAACACTAACAGACAAGATCCCATTCAACAGGGACAGGAATTGTGTTACTTACAATTGAAGATTTTATATCGATTCCCCGCCTGAGCATGTGTGCTTGGACTGGGGCAGCAGGCCTGTTGCATGACCAAATCAAACTCTAGCTGTGGCTCGACTCAAATATGAATGGAACTAAAAAGAGATTTGCATGGCAGATATTGCCATGGTGTAAAAGAAAAAGAGAAGAAGAGAGTAGACACTGAGTGAATTTGGAGGACATGCAGAGATGGGAAGGAGTATGGCATCCTGAGTCTTGGTAACAGGCCGGGCCAGCTCAGAGGAATGTTCCAGAGAAATATGTTGCCTATTCATGGAGGACAGGAAATAAAGCTCCCTCTCACACCACCACTCCTCTTTTCCCTCTCAGTTCTCAATCTCTCATGTTTTTGCCTCACTCAGTCAGCAAGAGTTTCCTTCTCTACTCCATCTTCATGTCCTTTGAGTACTGCTTGTTGTATATTTTCTCTCCCTTTAAACAAATTCCCACTATCACAGCTTGGCAGCATTTGAACGATTTTGACAAATTACTTAATACAGCCCAGTCTAACATCTGGATAGAGAAAAGAAGAAAAAAAAAAAATCAACGGTTTACCAATATCTAACCATCTCACCGTCACTACAGAACACACCAGTCCGACTGATGATTGGTTACCAAGCAAAGCCGATGATAGATAGGATAATCAACCAGAGTGGAGGCTGGAGAAGATTACGATAACAGATAGAGCTTGTTCACACCCACATTAGTTGGAGACTTGTGATCAAAATCCAAAATGGAGCAAAATTAGGTACCAAATGCAAAAATGCACAATCACTTTACGGAGCGGGGTTACATCAGACCAGATACATGTTTGCATTTCGTGCATTCGCATGCAGAATGTCTCATCCACTTCAGTCTTGGGGGGTTTTCTAAGTAAAGGTCGGAGAGAGGTCTAACCAGGGTTAATCCCGAGGTCAATCCAACACACTCACACAGACACACAAGCTTGCACAGATATCATTACCAGAACACGTTGAGTACTTCCATTCATTGTGGACAATGTGCAAATCAGTTCAAATTACCCTCAATCCAATAGTCCGTTTTCATAATCTAATTTTTTTTTTTTTAAAGTCACTAAAGTAACCTTATTTATTAATAATCTTTTATCCATTTAGACAATAATTAACGAGTCCCGCACAAAGGTGAAGAACGTTCAGAAATTGCTGCCAAAACCTGCAGGGAGTTGGTCCACCTTCAAGTTTTCCCACTTTGCAAGGACAAAATATTTGCTCTGGGCCAAGCCATATTTCGAAAGGTAAAAGGTGAGGGAGTTAATCTGCAGCCTCAATATTAGATAGAACCTGTTTTCACTTACACTCTTTAAATAAGAAACTTTAGTACAATACAAAAAGCATTTATATGTAAAATCACCAACAGCAGCATTAAAAGAGGAAAAAGAAAATATCCTTGCCGTCTGATGGCGTATGCAAAAAGATCAGCCAAACACGAACATTTACAAAACTATTCACGACATAACAACACACCACTGCAGTAATTTGCGGGCAAATTAGTACACAGATCTGCCCCTGTGATGCCTCAGACTGACGATTCTGAGCGCGTACTTAACAGATTAACATGTAATTCCATGTGCTCTTTGAAAGTGGATCTGTACATCCCCAATTAAAATCCTGGGAAAATTCATGAAAGATGACAACAACAACAAAAATAAATAGATGAGAATCAGACTGTGTGCTTTTGTTAAACATCACCATGAAACCATAAGATAGTAACAACTGAACCAAAAATGCAGAAAAAACATATCTGTTTTGGTACATTTATACTTAGCTTTCTCTGAATGACAGCAGAAAAAAGCTTATGTTCAGCATTTAAATGATTATACAAGCAAAGTCTAACAAGGAAAATGCATTTGCAAGATGCAGAGATAGGAATATAAATACTACATGCAGAGAACATGACAAACAGCATAATCAAGACCAATGGACAAAGGGAGATAAACAAATGGGGTAGGGGCTGGGAGTGGGCAGGCCTTAGCTTAATAAGCTCTGTGCTGACCTTTATAATGCACAGAGATATACGTGACTCCCAACCATGCTGTTGCTTCTGCGGAAGCAAAGAGTACATTCAGGTTGAATGAATGGGTTTAAACCAAGCAATAATTACATATCCTCCCAAACTGTGTGCACGTTATAATTACTGTAAACAGGGCTCCAACTTTATTCAGTGCTGCAGCACCTGTGCTTAAGAATGTCACAAGATCAAGATGTCTATTAAAGAGGTGGCTTTCGCTCTAATGTAGAGGATGTGCAGGGTCTAAATGGACAAAGAAATATCAAGAGAAAACCCTGAACGAGACCTCACAACTACAGTTAAAGGTGTCCAGATGCCCATTTCACTTTTTCAGATAAAATCTTTTCACTCCGTCCTTTTATCCTCTCAGAGGATGAATCATAGAGTGTCAATTGGAAATACATTTAAAACATTCTGTTATTTGCATATTCTGGAGAGTATATTTCTGGTCAAAGAACGCGGTTTCTTTGTTTTTGGCTGACAAACTGCAGCCGGTCCCGCTGACAGACATTGGACAGAGTTGTCGAGGCCCAGGCAGGAAATTAGATTCAAAACAACGGCTACACACCTCTGTAGTCAGATGCTGTGACAAAAAGATATCTTGACATCTTTTTTAATCAATTATCCAAAATGATGCTCGGAAGCAAGGACATCTCATTCAGTTCCGCGCCTGTCACCTCGCCTCAGATCTCCTCATATCTGTCCTTGACTCATCCGCTTGTATCCCTGAGATCAGACAATAGTCAATGAGGTGAAAACACCATCAGGGAGGCTTCTGACCAGTCACAATTCGGATTTGTTATCAAAGAATCGCCTTTAGTGTCAACAGGAGCAGATGAGTCCTATAGTAGAAATGATAACCACAGAATGTGGTGCTCGAATCATGGAGTCAGTCTGGGTTTCCATAGAGATAAGAAGGCATCTTCTATCATCTTGATGTGTACCTTGAAAATGCCGTTATTGCACTCTTCATTTACAAAAAAAAGTCCTTTAAAGACATTGCAGCTTTGCAAAAGTCTAAGCACAAGTACTCCAAGCAAATCTGAGGACTGCCACAGATAACTGGATACCAAAGTACTCTGCTTCTCTGGTGTAACGCCAGACCATGCTGATTTATTCAGCAGGTGATTCGGTCGTCTTGGCATCCTCTTTGGTCTTTTGGCTTCTGCTGTCAGCTGAATTTAAGCCTTTAGTTGAAATTAAAGTCAAGATGGCCTCTCTAATAAATGAAGCCATTTAGCACTAAGCAGAGAAGGACTAAAGTAAAGATAATAATTTTCTTCAAAGATTTGGGCATTCCCTCTTTTTTGTTCCTTTTTATTTATTTATTTTTTGGGGGATGGGGGCCGGGGCAAATTCATAACATAGCATATTTTCAACTCAGTGGTTTATACTCTAAATAAATGCCATATGTGTTATCCGCTGCTCTGATTCCTTTTTCCATTCAGCATATTTCCCCCCTAAAATCTAGCAAACACAATTTACAAAGCAACAGTTTCCAAGAACAGTCAGAGACAACATCAAAATTGACAAACCAGGTTGAGGACGTCTGATCAGAGGTGACAATTCATCTTTACATTTGGAGATTGGAGTTGGTGGATACCGAGGTTTTCGAGAAATTCGGAGGCTGATGGCAACTGGTGGCGGGTTGCCTGTCGAGCCGCTTTACCGGGCCATCAACACTCGGACTCAAACCTTGTGCGAGTTGTCTCGCAAACAGGATGCTCTGGTGAGTGAACTAGGGACTCAGTGGAGCAAACAGGTGGCTCACAGGAGCAAAATGGGGACGATGTGTGACAGCATGAGGGTGATGGGGAACACCTTGGAGAAGTTGGTGGTTCGGATGGATGGAAATTAACACAATTCGGCTGAATTGGATCGCCATTGAGAGACCTGCTGAGGACTTAAGGCAGACAAAACACCCTCTGTCTGGAACAAAGCTATCTCTCTTATCTCAATCTGGCCTCCCCAGAGCGGCCTTGCAGCTGCTACTCTACAACTTTGCCCTGGATGAAACTGCAGACGGACGCTTTGCCCCCCCCACCCCCTCCCTTTTCCCAAGCAGGAGTATGGGCATCACAAGGACAAATTCCATCTAGCCTGGATGTGGACTCCAGCTTGCTTATACTTACACACACACAAATACAGAATTCATGCATTCCTTGGACTCACTGCCTCGCTGTTACCTTTCCCCTTCCTTCCAACCCCCCCATCCCTCCCTCCCTATGTGTCCTTGATGTTGTGATTTGACGGTATCTGTGCTTCAGTGTACTGAGGTGTTTTTTTATATCACTGTTACGTCCCCTGTAGGGGGCGTGGCACCTTTTTTCCCTCTTCCCGCAACCGCTTTCCCAATGTATTCTTTTTGTTCTGAAGAAAAATTGGTGCGCCCTCCTGTGTGGCTGCCCTCAGTCTTCCCGAACTGGTGTGTCTATGTGTTTTGTTTGTTTGATCTTAGTACGGGCTGTACTGGAAGTCAATTTCTCCCTGGAGATCAATAAAGTATATTCAATTCAATTCAATTCAATTTTTTTTAGTACTTCGAAAACACAGAAAAAAAAACAATGTGGCTAATTTAGAATACTATTGAATTCACTAGCATTCCTCTCTTTTTTTAGAGTCATAAAGATGGCAAACGGCAGCGCTGAGAGGGAAATTCCTACTTCCCAAAAACACCTTCTGACCTTTAATGTTTGACCAGAATCTAGGTTTAGTTCAAATTCTTGGTTAATCAAAGTTGCACATGGGCTATTTGTTTGGAGACACTTTTTGAAAAGTGGAATTGTGAGTACAATTTCCTCAGCGCAAAGTGTGTGAAGACAGTGAGATAACATTCATGTGGAGACAATGCAGACAAAGTGTGTGTTTCTATCATCAGAATGATCATTTAACTGAAACACACACACACACCATAACTGTGACAATTTCTGAAAGATTTTTAAATGAATTATATAAAAGGACATTTTGAATAGGAAGGTCGTTGATGTTATACACTGTAAGGCTATTGGGGGGGAAAAATCTACTGGGTAGGTAGATTCTGTTTTTTGTAATTACAATGTTAAACAATATTAGATATTACTCAGTCAATTAACTTGGTGGTTGCTAAAAGCTCTAAATCGATTTAAACTGATGTCTCCATGCTGGTGAAACCATAAATGTTTGTTCACTCTCAAAATCTGACAACAAAACCCATCAGGGTACTTTCTTTCCAATTCAAGAGGTTTCATTTTGATTATACAGTACGTGTTTGCACACAAATGCTCCATCTCACACACACTCGCACATTAGAAATCAATACAGCCCCAAACCAGTGTTGAGTACTAGATCTAACCCACATAATCATTTGTAATCTCTGACATCAAATCCTGCAGACACACAGCGGAGGGAGGGAAACAAGCCCTCCCTTGCCTAAAGCATTTAATAGCCTCCACCACTTGCATCACAAAGTCACATCAAGTATGGATGCTCCAGAGGAGTTTGCAACAATGAGCATCAATAACTCACTTTGGTGAGCTCACTTTGTAGAAATGTCAGGCTGGACGCTCGAAGGAACATAATGCCAATGTGTTCTGTAACCTTCAGTGCCAGAGATTATCAGATGACCTAGCCATGAGTAAAACTGTAGCTTTCCTGCATCTAAGGAAATGTATGTTTGCAGACCTCCATTTTAATAGCATTGTATCCCTGCTTGTGTGGACCTAATCTATTCAAATAGTATGAGGAAAAACTGGGTTCCAACAGAGTTATACACTCATGGTTTCAAACAATAACATTGGGGGGAAATAGTTATAACTATGTACTCATCTAGGTGTCATGCACAGAAATATTAGATTTTCCAAAGGTGTCCCACAAACAACCTCTGCAGCATTTCATCTTTTTTTCCTGTCTTCTCTTTTGACATCAGACCGTTTCCTCAAATCTCTCCGTCCAACCTGCAAAGGCCGCTTTTATCAATAAGCTTCTTTTTCTGGGTACGTTCCAGCATTCGGGAGATTTAAGTCAAAGGGTTTGTGCATGGGACAAGCCCAGAGCCGGGCCGGCAGAACAACATGTACGTCGCCTTCATGGTTGGTTACAGCAAAGACCCACATGACGTCACACTCAGCTGAGGACAAAGCCCACTGCTTTCTCCCAGACAGAAAGGTGGGGGGTGGCTGTGAGAGAACAGCGTGGACTTTTGCTGCTGCAATGTGGCCGCATGTGTGAGCACAAATCTCCTGGTTCTATGCATGTGAGGCAGCTGCTGGGTATCCATATGCAGGCCTGCTATGGGAGGGAGGGATACAGTGGGAGAGTGCACACACGTGTGCGTAATGCGCATGCCAATGCAATTAAGCCATGCTTATCAGGACAATGGGAGCCAGTTGCAGATGAGCAATTCACAGCAATGCAATAAAAAGGCCATCACTTGATAGATCTTTAGAGAAAAAAAAGGGTTTCAGTGCAAACATCAGTGCACTCTTTGGTGCATGATGCAATTTAATTCCCAAGTGCAATCCTAGGGAACAATACACCCACTGCACACAATGCTATCCTCTCTCTGTAAGCTTCACACTGATCATCATCTCTCCACCTTTGAGGCTAAATCATAATCTCTCAGATATATGTCGCTGCTGATTGATCCCTTCTCATAGCACAGTCCACTGATGAACAATGAATGAGTGTGATACGATGGTTTAATTTTTTACACGTGCCCACACAAGCACACACATGCACGCCTAATTATCTATTCATAAAGGGTCATTAAAAGACAGGATTTCCCATTACTTCGTCTCTACCCACCCCACACTGCATGCACTAACATAAAGAAAGTATGAGGAGAGCAGACAAAGCAAGGGGAACGCCCCCTAAATCCTGCAAGCTACTGTCAGGTCATCAGCTGGATCGGGTTGGATTCCAGGCATTTTTCGTCCACATCCACAATCCTTAAAACGATCACCTAAACACCAGGTTTCGACCGAATAGTCCCGAAATGACTTCTTTAACAACGTGATCTTCAGTCGAATTAGTGTCTAGATATCCCCTCCAGTCCACACAGTGCAGAATATGTCAAATACAACTACATGGTACGATTTCAAGATTTTGTTTGAAAGATTTAAAAGTTGCTCACCTCACAAATTGGGGGGGTTTCAGGCTCAGCCAGGCCACTGAGAACTAACGCGTCCCCGTCGCCTCGGAGTTTGGCCTTTTTGCTATCTTTGTCGTGTTTGCTGCTACGTTGACGGTTTCCAGGCAGCTAACGAAAATAGACTTCGAAGCAGGACTTCCTCAGACCAATTAGCCGTAAACGTGACGGGTGAACCGCTCGGTCGGTTTTAGCTTCGTCCTCTCACTTTGTCCTGCCACATACCTCTCTGACTGGCCGACTACGCTACGTCCCTTCCTCTATCTCTCTTCTTTTTTTTTTGTGCTCGCAGCTGTTTTTCGCTGTTGCAACCTTTGCCTGTATTATGTCCTCTGTCGCTTTAAGGAGACACTTCCGGGGTTGCTGATTACCGTGTGCGAGGTGGGATTTAACGTCCAGCTGGGCGCCTGTCATTTAAACGATTGGTTGTTCCCGTTCCCTTCGACCAATCAGCACTCCGAGTTTTTGTCCATTTTAAAACATGCAGATTTATTCAAAAATACGTCGCTGTGATTGGTCCGCGGATTACCTCGAGCGCCACCCAGTACACGTGCTTTTTGTCCCCTCCCAGTCTTCAGTACCGGGGCTGCCTTTTGTGCTAAAACCCCGACGGTCACTCTATCCTGTCATTTTTAGAAGATAGCTATCATATGAAAGAACAAAAATATAGTCGTACGGAAACGATAACAAACATGTAGTGAAAAGGAACCTAAATGGCGTCCATAACAGCAACGGAATGAACAAAGATTCGCATGTTACTGCCTTAACCGTGTAGTAATCCCCTTTTTTCCTCCCATTTGAACTGAATCAGCGATGGCCGTGTCGTGAAAGAGCTAAGAATAGATCAGCTAAACGTTGTATCCTCACATTGCAGCTGCACGGACTCCACGCCCATCTACCCACGGCACACTGGGTCTTTATTATAGCCTGCTACGTAGAGGAGGCCTGGCAAGATAAAAGAAAAGCCAGTAAGCCCAGGGAGTGGCATATAGGATTTTATATTTATTACTCCGGGCTGTCCAATAATCTTTATATTAATATCTCTCTTGGCAGAACATCAGCATCCCAGCTCACACACAAAATTGCAAAAAAATCTGTATTAGTTGGAGCTTTGTTTATAAAAATAGCAGCACTACCAAGGCAGTGAGTTCTTGTGAAATCTGCATGACGAAAGGCTAATTGCAGTCCTCCTATACTGGGTCAATTAATCACATTTTCCTTGTGTAAAAATCTCATATAGACATGGTAATCAATTTTTGATTGTATGCTGAAAAGCTGTGTCCATGTGCTTGATATGTATAGTTTACAAATTATCTCCTCATTTATCAAGATTTTAATACATTTATTTTTAGGAGTTAAAAAAATATTGCCCAACTCCATTGTCTCCATTGAAACTCAGATAAGAAAAACAACCTCCCTTATACTCAGTTGGGTTTCTTTTTTCAAAGAACACACTTTTAAAATGACTATTGTGCTGAGACAAAATAAATGTAAAGCCAAACACTGTTACACAAATCATTTATTTGAAAACTGAAGCTTATCTGTAAGTGACATTTGCATTTGTAGGGCTTTTCCAGTTATTCTTTACATATTGTGATCTGAAAAGGGGAGGGACGAAAAAAGAAAAACACCGCTAAGGATCGATGGTCCCATTCTGATTTTTAAGTACTCACATTTTCAATAAACATACAAAAATAAATCACATTCAAGATGAATAATACGAACAAGTTTGGCAGTTGTGTTTTTTACTCATTTCTTTCCTTAACAGACAGCACAGGTCTTTGAATAGGACCTTCTGCCCTCTGCTGTTCACATCAGAGAACAGTAGTTTTGTGTTCACAAGCCATGAATTTGTGCATCAGAGCATCTTTGACTTGTTCCGACTTAAGAAAAACTGCTAATTTTCAGTAAAGATAGAAAGTACCAGCTTGGTTGAAATCTCTGTCATATGTATTTTGTAAACACGACAATGCAACGTCATATGTGGCCTCTGGCTCAAAAGACATTGAAAAAAACTCAGTCAAAACTACAACCTTAAATTCTCAAACAGCAAGATTTAACTGTTTGAATTTGTCGGCTGTTCTATTATTTTTGCTTCCTTTGATCCCTCTTTGCTGTGCTCCTGATTCCTCTTCCGTTTCTTCTTCTGCCTTTCCTCTTGCCTGAATTGGTGCCTGTTGGAGGGGTAAAGAAAGCATTCATTTGAGTTAACAGCACTGTGTGCCTGGTTCATTAAGATGCACGTTTTATTCTTATCGCCTGGATTAATGGTAAAAAAAAAAGAGTATGAAAGCCAGGATTACAGTTTTTTAAAAATGTTTTTAAGATTTCTTGAATAATGAGTTGTGCTTTAACATTCATTACTAAGCAGTCCCACTGGTTTGGAAGTCCCGTCCAGCGAGTAATGATAATACCGGGAGGGTCTCCTTTCACCCCTCAGGTTTTCATTCCTCACCACCCACTCTGGTATGATGACTGATAATAGGAGCTTTCACACTGATCTGAGAGTCTTGAGGTTGCTTTGGGTACATTCTCCAACAAAAAAGAAGACAGGAAAACGGGACTGATCATCAAAGTCTAAAACAGACCACAGAGATTTCATCTCTCAATGGCTTGAGTATTGTAGCATTGCAAAAGCAACAGGTATTACAGTAAATGTGCCAGTCAAAATGATGGTATACAGCTATTTGTTTTATTTAGTGCCAATTCATTCTCTCTTTCTATCACGGGAAGAGCTTCATGTATATCAAAAGAAGCGCCTTGTAGTTGTGACTGAGGTAAAACTGTAAATTTAAAGCTTATCAATAGGGCTCCATCTAAACTCCCATATGAAAGGAGCATTTGAATTTATGTACATGTACTCTAGGGTTATATCACACAATCTACTGCTCATCACGTTTATTCATTTTCATTAATGTAGATTTTTCCTGTTAAACAGGCTCCAACATGGTGCTTTTTGTCTTTTTGACCTCAAGGAAATGTGTGCAGAAAGAAAACCTAAAGGACTGGGTTATAAGGATACTGGTTTTCCGTAGCTTGGTTTGGATATCCGGAGTGCAGAAAACTTTTTTGGTTTTCTTTAAAAACTGACCTTGACTGCCAGCGCCGGCCGCTGTTCCACACCCGGCCGAAGGAGGGAAGCCAGTTGGCGTCTGTGTGCGAGCTGTGATCAAAGTTAGCCCCCACTCTGTTGGGCGGCAGCTTCTTCAGCTTCTGCTGCTCCTCTGGTAAAAGAAACGTGCCACGGTTCCATAAGACACTTGACATAATCATTTTAACAGTCAGACCAATTTAAATCAAATCCCAAATGTTTGAGGATGTTTTTCCATTTACCTCCATCATGCAAACAAAGGCATAAAACTGAATGTCTGACAAGATCTTCTAGAAAAGTTATACAACCAATTGAACCTAATGTTTTGGGGTTTTTTTCTAGTTTGGGCATTCATACTCTGCTTGAGGAATTCTTGCAGCGATGGGCCGATCTCTGGCTGTGCTGCTGTTCCAGAGGACCCCTCCATCGGGTCGTCCTGGAGCCATGGAGGGACGCCGCCTACAGCACAGAGCTCACATTAAAGACCCCACAAAAACCTTGAAAAGTGGGACAGCAGCAACAGAAAAACCCTTTGACACACAGTACAGCTGCAAACAGTGCAGAATGGAAGATGAACCAGAGTCTCAAACACACCCCTGTTCTCGATGTTAAATCCCTCTTACTTTCCTTTTTCTGTATATTATAGTATATTTTTGGCTAACTCTGGGTGTTTTATAAAAACTCATATCCCTTCACCTGTATGAACATTCCCACTGCTCGATGACTCCTGCAACATAGACAAAAGAAGAAAAATCTATCTTAGTGCATGTGTTAAATGATTAAAACAAAGAAACTATTAACCATGATGGCAGTCCTTCTACCTGATAACCGATAAAGGTCAGGCCTTGTCCAGAGGCTGCCCGCTGCACCTTAGCCACAGGCGCCACCGAGCTGCTGCTGCCGCCGCCGGGATGCTGGCCTGGTCCTTCAGGGGGAAACTGAGAGCTGTTCCAAAGCAGAAAAATTAATGCCCACAAGAAAGGAAAATTGGAAAAAAAAAAAAGTCCCTACGGATATGGTGACAGGATGCGAAAAGAGGAAAACGACGATGGAGATACAGTGTTACCTGACAGAGCCCTCTGCAGATGTGCTGCAGCTGTTTGGTCCATTGCTGAACTCCGGCTCTTCGTGACGCTGGTATTGATTCAGGAAAAGCCAACAGGGGTTCACAGTGGAAGTTGGACATCCATTCATGCTGCACGCCAGCTTTATCACAACAGTCCCACACACATCACTCCCCCCCCCCCCCCCCCCCCCCCCCACCCCCCCCATATGCTGAACATCTGAGGGTTAACTGTTACCCTCTGTTTTGTACCATGTTCCTGTTAAATGTTCTTTCAAACTATTAGCCGATTCCTTTTAGATTAAATTCCTTTTATACCAATACAACTAAACTTGTCAAAGTGGATAATAGCTTTAAATGATGTTCTCTCCTAAAGGCATTTTACACTCTGATTAGCTCTGAATGTCCAGCTGAGTAATGCTGCTTCGCTGCAGGGATATTCAGAGTAAAGGGGTTTTCCCCCCTCTTCAATTAAAGGAGCACACACACACACACACACACACACACACACACACACACACACACACACGCGAGCGTGTCAAGGCCAGTGATGGATACTGCCACTTTATCCTTGGAACACAAACCTCTAATAGAGACTGAAAGACCTCCTGACGGTGCTTTTCCTGGGCCCTGATCAGATCAGCTTCCTGCAAAGATAGACAAAGAAAGATTATATTAACATCATAATATGCATAATCCTATTGAGATATCACTCTGTCGCATATATCTGTCATATCCTTCTACCCATTGGTTTGGTCTTAACTGAAATACATGGACAAAGCACTTTCCTAATTTAAGGACCATGGTGAATGCAGTTTATCTTGAGAAGTCAGGACAAAATTGTGCCCAGATTTAGCCAAACAAGAAATGTATGCAGGCCTGATCACAGCGTCCTTTAAGGTTCATGTGGAATACATTTGGAAAGGCTCTTACTGTACCTGTTTCAGAAACTCATCCTCCTTCTCAACAAAGGTCTCCAACACTTTAGTTACCTCAGATTTAAATCTAGAGAAAAGTAAAGAATGCCAATGATCAGAAGATTAGCAAGAAGAAGAATGATGCAGACTGGTGGTGTCACTGGCCCACCTTTCAGTTTCCTCCTCTGTGATGATGACTTTGTCTCTTAACTTTGGGTCGGCTTTATTGTCCCACCAGAACTTGTGAGTGTTCTTCTTGTGTTCTGGCCTAAAATCACATATATTTGAAATATGAGTATGCAACATAAAAGGCACAATTCGTATTCAAATAGGTAGCTTTATAAACCCTGCAAAAATGTTAAAAACCCTTTAAAATGTTCATGGAATGTTTTATTTTCGCCAATGAACTCCCTAAAAACTTCACAAAATGTCTGATAGCAATGTGCAATCCAGGGTTAATGATTCCTAATAAGCAGAAGTAGGCTATCAGTATACCTCAGGATGATTACAGAAAAACAAAAGAACTGGCATAAAATCTTACACATAAAACCTACGTGGCCATGTGCTCCAACAGTCCTCCATAGAGCACAGTCATGTTGCCGTCTGTAACATTTCTTTCCACCTCAAGCTCACAGCAGTAACACCAGAACGTCTGCTTGTGCTGGGGACCATCAAACTTTTCAACTTGGGGCTTTTTAAGGGTTCGACGAGCCTCCTTCACCTGGGAAACAAGCACAGCCGGTAGAAAAATTTAAAATTAAAAAAAGAAATCAAATTCACGCACGTTTGTAATTTTAGAGGGTGTTGGGTCATTCATCTGCAAAAGAATATGAATCCAGACAGATATGTAAATAAGAATGTATAGTGGCGATTGTTTGTCAAACCAAACATCCAAAAAAAAAGGTTCCTCAAGCCACTAAAAGGCACTGGGGTCCAGTTTCTGTACGCAGGGAAAAGATTTCAAATCCAAACTTGTTGATTATTCTTGAAGGTTTATTGGTTCTTTCTGGCAACAATTTCAGAGTTCAAACTTTCCTTTGTTCTCATTCTGTTCTCTTGCTCTCTCTTGCTCTGTCTCTTGCTCTGATCTCTTGCCCTGGTAAAAACCATAGGCCCCAAACCCATATGCCTGCTGGTCCTTTACCAGGCCCCTATACTTATAGGCAAGTGGACTGACCCACATGACCCATTTCCTGTCTAACTCAAAGAATGAATAAGAAAAATAATAAGACAAGAAATTAAATAGAATCAACAATTATTAACCTGCAAAATAAATACTGTAAAATAATACAAAAAATATACATTTAAGAATTAACTAACAAAATTCAAATGCATAAAGAAATAAAGAATAAATAGCTCCAACAGAATGATTAATGTTAAATACTACAGATAAACAGGAAAGAAAGATGGAAAGGTCAAAAGGCAAGAACCACTAAAAGCATTACTAATAAATTCTTCCCTAATGCTGTGTTTTATCAAACTTATTAATGTTTTGTTGTTTACTTTATAGTAACACTTACAGTAAACACTTTAAAATTCACACATTAAGTAAAATATTAACAAAGCCAATTTTTGATTTATCAGCAACTTTAATATCTATTTAAACCTCAAAGATTTTCAATTTGAGAGTCGAAACAGTAGAGCATTATGTAAAAAAACGTTTTTTGTGGCTAACGTTTACTTTGTCGTGTTCATGGACTAAGATCAGGGCTTTAAACACTGTAAATTTTAGAATTGCTATAAATCTGCGAATCTGAACTTGCTTACCTTCTCTAAATATTTCAAAAGAATCACTCTAAGTCTACTTTGGTGATTTTTTCCGTAGATGTGTTTCTTTCCAGAGAACGTCGTTTGTTTGCATATGGCGCAATAATGTACAGCCATTTAGATGCTGCGATATTAGCCGAACATACACTGAAAATAATCTGAGTAAATATTAGAGCTACAAGCGTACTCCTCAATCTTTATTTCGGTATTTGTATTTCATTTTCTAGCTAGACCGCAAACATGTCCTAACGTCCGTAGACGACAGGAAGTCAGTCCGTTTGGAAAAGTTTCCCCCTGGAAACAGTGGACAAGCCCAGAACAACTTCTCCTTCTCTCATGCCCTCCTCTGTTCACCTCTTATATGTCTCTTCAAATATATGTATTTGTGTTTGAAGTAAGGCAGCTTTCTTGTCTTCTAAGATGCTTATTAACATTATCCCAAGAAATATCAGGCATATCTGAAATTTAAGCAGCTTGTCATTCTGTTTACCTCACAACCCACTGCGACATGTCTGAGACCTATGAATTTTCAACAACAGAACATATCACTACCGTTGCCACTTTGCTTCCACCCAAAATCTCTCCGTTGCTTTTTATCTTTTTGCAGTTACTTTTGCAGTTAATTTAAATGTATTTAAATTTAACTGTTTGAAGTTATCAACAAGCTCCAATCCCGTGAGGATTATTTCTCAATTGTTCTTTTTGTCTTCGTAACACTCCAAACTTGTTTCTTTAAACCTTGCCATACTACTTTGGTTCACAAATAAGTTTCTTCTATCCTCACTCGAAACTTTTTTAAATAAAATATATTTTTTTTTCACATTGTTACAAGACATGCATATGAACAGACTACCCGTATGTAGGACACAAATAACAGGATAAAAAGCCCAATTGCTCAATTTATGGGGCCTCTGGTCAGCTGCCACTAGCCTGGAGAAGGAGCTGATGTGGTGAGCAGCAGTCACAGATGTGGCTAATGAGGCACAGGTGAGGTCAATCCTGCAATCAGGGGACTGCAGAATGGCAAAACTTTGGAGAAAGACAAGAGAAAAATTAGGACAACCAAAGTAAACAGCATGTGGATGGGAACAAAAGAAATATGGAGAAAACATATCTCAGGTTATTATCTAGGATGTCATGAATGCCTGGACCAAATTTCTCCCAGGAAAACAATCCATTTTACTCATATTTTGTGTGTTCTTAAAACTGAAGGAAAATGTATGCATAGACATTTTTCCTTTCTTTTCATGGACCTCCTCAAAGCAGCACGAGGTTCTGGTTTTTGTTTCTAGTAATCATACAAAACTTAAACAACAATTTTTGAATTTTTTGTGTAAAATGTATTTCTTTCAAATTAAGTCAAGCAGAGAAGACCGCATTATGTTTCCGAAAGAAGCCTAAATGCAATTGGTTGATTGACGGTAATTGAAACCGGAACTATATGAGAACCAACTTTAAATGCCGGATCCCTTGTGTGTGACACACTGCGGCTGTAAACAAATAATAATAACAAGGGTGACGCCGTTGTCACTGGAGAGTCATGGAGGACTATTTCAGACGCAAAGAGGCTAAAATGTCCTCTGTTAAGTGCTTAAGACAGTTTGTCAACGAGCGACTGACCGCGGCGGCTGACGAAATCGTCAAGGTGTTCGAAAAAACCATCGTCCATTACGAGAATGAGATCAACCGTCAGCGCAGACTGCTGACCATTATCTGGGAGCCTCAAGTGCACTTACACAGGACAGGTATGTAAAAGCTAACTAGTCTTAAAACATCACAATGTTGTACAATATAGGTTAGACTGTCACAGTTTATAATAAGTGCTGTAAGTAAATGGCAATAAGAACAAAAAAATAAGCTACTTCTTATCCTGTATGTATGCACAACACTGTTAATGCTCCTCATATGTTACTCAACAAAAATTACACGACACTGAAGAATACACCCAATTTTTTAAAACATAATTATTTGTAAACCATCTGCCTTTTTATAGGAGATTTGAATAGCTTTTATGAAATGAAGAATAGATCTTTGAGCCCAATGTTTTGTAGAGTTGGGGCTTTTTCTACCATTACACAATCACTATAATTAAAAGTTACATTAGAATAGTGGAGGGACAAATTGAAAGCATGATTTGGTACATTGCAGCTATCGTCCCATGGGTCCAGGTAAAAAATATATAGATAATTGTATAATAAATAGAGAAATAATCAAATATTTGAAATAACACAATGCATTCAATAGTGGAAAATGCTGGACTTGACTGTAGTGGACTGTTTCAGAGGGATTGTCTATACAAATGGCAGAGCTGTCTTTGTAAGGACTTTTTTTTCCAAATATATCTATTTTTTATTTTAAATACTGCTTTCTCCACTCTTTCTTACAGAACTCCCACAACATTTGTTCAAGGTGAAGGAGGGTCAAACCAAACAGCAGCTCTCTAGCCAGGTGGCCGGCTCAATTTTAGACCAGAGGGACTCTGAGTCTAAACAGGTGAAGGAGGAACAGGGGGCAGTTTGCTCCACCCAGGACAAAGAGCAGGTTGTACTCAAACAAGAGACTGATTGCTTTATGCTGACTCTTACATGTGGCAAAGGTGACAGTAATGGAGATCAAACTCTTTCCATGAATCCTGTTAAACCACAGTGTTTATCGGAAGAGGACTCCATAAACGCCATATCAGTAAATCGTTTGGAGACCTCAGAACCCAGCTCTGATAATCTGATTCTTTCCAAGTGCTCTCTTTTATCAGAGAGCCAGGGAAGGAAACTTGTCGAGTTAGGACCGACTGGAAATGAAGCAACAAAGTTCCTGAAAAGATGTAAAAAAAACCATGACGAACACAATCCGATTGTGGCCAGGACTCCCTTTTACACTCGCACAGGTAAAAAGTGTGATTTTCGGTGCGACACCTGCGGCAAAGGATTCCCATTTAAGTCCAAGTTGATCAGACACCAGCGGATCCATACTGGGGTGAAGCCTTATTGTTGCAACATCTGCGGGAAACGTTTCAATCAGACATCCATCTTGAAGGTCCATCAAAGAATCCACACCGGAGAGAGGCCGTATTCTTGTGACGTCTGCGGGAAAAGATTCAATCAGAAGTCAATTCTGAACTCTCATAAAAGAACTCACTCCATTGAAAGGCCATATTCTTGCCATTTCTGTGGTAAACGATTCACTCAGAAGTCCAAACTGGAGTCTCACATCATATGGCACCCAGGTGAGAAACGCATGTTGGACAGATGGGTCAGGGGTTATTTTAGCTGGTCAGTTAACAAAATGGTTATCATTTGGTCCATTTTAG
This sequence comes from Menidia beryllina, assembly GCA_013363375.1. Lineage (NCBI taxonomy): Eukaryota > Metazoa > Chordata > Actinopteri > Atheriniformes > Atherinopsidae > Menidia > Menidia beryllina. Next base: position 3,650,759 of record JABUIW010000071.1, on the reverse strand, counting down.
TGTTAGAAATTCTGAGATTTGCACAAGAGACCATGGCTGAAAAAAGAAAGCAAGCTTAAAATTGTGTGGAGTTTTAAAGGATGAAATTTCAGTCATACAAACTCAGGGTTTGTCAATACAAATGAAAACATTACTGTGAATTTAGTTGCAATATAGTGAAGTGTATGAGGGCACAGAAGGTAACAGATCAGCAAAGAGATGTAAAAGGTTGAGAGTAATTCTTTCTGCTTAAATACATTAGAAAATACCTGAAAATTCTCAATATTTCTAGATTATTTTATTTCTTACTTGACATCACCAGCACACAACTATCTTACCTTTTCCTTCCAGAGCAATATTTATTGAAGGAGGAGGACATCCTCGCCGAACAGCAGTTCAGCAACCAGGAGAGGAACTGCGCTTTGGACCAAACGGACTTTGAGACTCCAGAGATTAAAGAGGAACAGGAGGCCCTCTGCACTGGTCAGGGCCAAGAGTGGTGCGGGTTGGAACAGGAGAGCGATGCGCTTCTCCTGACTTTTCCCTACAACAGAGGTGACCAGAGCGGAGCCCAGACTCTCAACATGAATCCTGACGTTTGTCAGGCCGCGCTGGGGGAGGGCTCGGAGCCGAGGGTCTCACACTGTGAGCGACCTGAGAAGAGACCTCACAAAAGCACTCGTTCATACAGTCCTGTTCCGTTCCAGTCGCCCTTTAGCTCTTACGTCGCTAAAAAATGCGAGTTTAAATGTGACACTTGCGGGAAGGATTTTCAGTTTAAATCCAGATTGATCAGACACCTGAGAATCCACACAGGAGTGAGGCCTTACTGGTGTCCCATCTGTGGCAAAAGGTTCAACCAGAAGTCTATATTGCAAGTTCATCAGAGGATCCACACGGGCGAGAGGCCGTATCCATGTGACGTCTGCGGGAAGAGATTCAATCAGACCTCCATCCTGAACGTTCACAAAAGAATCCATACAGGCGAGAGGCCGTATTCCTGCGAGATCTGCGGTAAAAGATTCACTCAGAAGTCCATACTGAATGGCCACAGGATAATCCACACAGGCGAGAGGCCGTACTCGTGCCAGACATGCGGCAAATGCCTCCGGAGCCAGTCGAGCCTGCTGGTCCACATGAAAACGCACGCGGAGAAGAAGGGGCGTTCCTCTGAGATGTGGGAGAGGTTTCAGACTTAGCTTCTCCTCTAAACTCTACATGCGGGTGTATAGCTTTGGAGGTTCCTTAACAAAAAGCTCTTCTTTTTTTTTTTTTGTAAAAGCAAAGTTAATGAAGTCATACAATTTGGTCCTGTGTTTTCATTCAGAACTGTGGGAGGGATTGGTTGGAGGTTTTTCTGTGCATTTGCTCACAGACTCCAGACCTGCAGCTCTTTCCCAAAAGGTAAGCCAGCTATGAAACTCATCGTCCGCTGCTAATTCTTTCTCTAAGAGGGTGCACAAAAGAAGAAAAATGTCCCAAATGTTTTATTTTGTTTTTATGTTACAATGAGTGTTAGAAAAAATCCTTAAGGAAAGCCTGGACTACAAGGTGTTTCTTCTGGTATTTCAAGAGTCTTGAAATACTCTCTGGGAGCCGGAGACTCGCACCCCTTTGGTGTTAGTAATGTGGCTGATAGCAGGAAAGAAAGGCAGAAAGAGAACTTTTTTGTTGTTTTTGTTTTTCATTGTGCTATGATATTAATGAAGCAACTCTACTGGTGCTAACATGGGACACCAGAGTCTGAAAAGCTAAAGGCACTCGGTGTCTTGCAAAAACAATTTAAGATTGTTATTAATCATAAGTCAGCTTCTCAACTGCATTTTTCCTTTCAAGAAGACATGTTACACTATCTTTGTATTGAAATGGTCTGCACATACATTATCAAACTTAAGCTCTAGGTTAGCTTTGATCATGAATAAATGGATCTTCTCAAGAGAAATATCAAGTTGTGTCAAATGTTTAGGGAAGTTCCCAAACTGAATAACATCATTTAGGTTTGCTGATATCTCATAAGATGAAATATTGGCTCATAGAATTGCATTTAGTTAATAATCCACATGATAATATATTCATACATCTGTTGGCATATACTTTTGTGTAACAATTGTAGACTTCAGTTATAGGGAAAATGAGATGATTAACCAAAAACAACCGTCGTTATCGCAATAGAATTTTTTTTTTTTCCACAGAGTTTGTTAAGGGATTGTGAGTTCTGTTTTTGCATCAGAGAGACCATTTTTATTTGAGGCTTTTATGTTGTTTTTGGTCATGTATGCTTTTTTCCCCCCATGAGAAGCTTTGCACATGGTGTTAGTGGTGGGGAAAGGTTTCATTTGCAATATTCAGAAACTGATGCAATAATCGTTGTTAACTGCCCACGGGATGGAAAGGTATGTCTTGGTCGGTGCGTGAATAAAAATGAAAGAAATTGCTCAGTTTCAGTTTTCATGTGTTTTTATTTTGATAACTGCATTCAATGAATTGGCTTTTAATTCCAGCAGTAGTTTTATTTCATAAATACTTCAGATCTCACTTAATGTTACAAGTAAATACGTCATAAATTGTGTCCTCCATCTTTGATGAAAAAGAGACTAAACTAATTCATGTTCTCTGTGTATTTACAATGTGAAATAAAACAAAAGATGACATGGTATAATCTAAACTTCTCATTTTACTCAAAAAATGAAAGAACGCATGTTTAAGTGCACACTGTTCATTATAGACAGGGTCCATCCTCTGGCTGAGGGAAAACACAAACACTAGAAGTAATGTGTTAAAGGAACGTCTCTCTTGGGTTTAGGGCACAGCCTCCTTACCAGGGGTGAGTACCTTTACACAACACCTGCAAATATGACTGTATGGCCTTCCATTCTCTCTGTTGGATCGATCAAATAAAGTTTTTTTTTATTTTTTATTTTTACCTATGTTTGGTTTTGACAAGGGCCCAAGGGGTTTTCCCTGTTTCTGTATGATGACATGTTAGTTTAACCCATTTTTTTCTCGATTTGTCATTTAATTTGCTTGAGGCCCGTAGAATAATTTTAGGATTGGTTTCTAGAGAATGGGAAGTGATTATGGTGAGTTTTAAAATGAGCAGCTCGTTATGGCTGTCATGAACCGACATTTGGTGAGTGTCTAGAATGCGGAGCCAGCAGACGCGGGGGTAATTCTGTGTGCTGCCGATAGTTTAATGAACATCTGCTCTTGTGCACACACCACATACCAAGAATATAATGGTAAATAAGAGTTTAATCAGTTCTGCTCAGGAGCTGCTCCTCAGGGGATCCCACTGGAAACCAAATGTATTAATCAGTTATCTTCAGTCAGCAAGTATTGTTTGGTATTTTTTCAAAATCACGACAGAAATAATCCATCATCCCTTTATTTCGCTCATCACAAGGTGACATTAATAACATTTTAAGCTCAGCCTCTCAGAATGTTCCTTTTTTAAAATAGGAAAAGTGATGTGAAATACACAAGTTTTTTAAAAAGTTATACCTTTTTTTGTAATTGGCTTTGAGGATTTTAAGTATCTTTAATTTAATCAAGGAGGATGATACATTTTAAGAAGAGATTAATATTAAATTGTTATTGACAAGCTCTAGGTTCAGTTTAATGTCTGTAAGGGGAACTCCACATACAAAAGAGACTAAATACTCAACGTGTACGTTAGACTTTATTGAAATCACCACAACATTATGTGAAACTCATAATTTGAAATAAAAAACGACAACTTCAAACTCTTGGTCGAAATCTTGAGCTAAAGTGCCCCCTCTTTAATTCAAAATCACCCATCACTCTAAACGTCCTTTTGCATGGAACGTCCCAACTGAAAGAAAAATAAACCGACTCTACAACCGACGCAGGCCTGGGGGGTGGGAACGGAAGATATTTGACTGTGCAAAGCAGCTCAGCCCGGAGCTGGGACGAAAAAAACAAAGCTAAACTAAACAGAAAAAAAACCCCAGAAGCTCACACGTGACGGTGGGAGTGACCCGCGGTTCAACATCACACACGCGGAAGTACACGGAAAGACACCTCACGAGCGCGAGCCCGGCGACCTCATAGTCACTTTTTATTTATTTTTCATTCGCCTTTTTTCTTTTATTATTTTTTTTGTTGCATCTCAGATTCAACGATGTATCCCGTACAAAGTATGCGCAAGTTCGTCTGTGACCGACTGACGGCGGCTGCCCAGGAGATACTGGGAGCCTTTGAGAAGAGAGTTGAGGACTACGAAACGGAGATCGTCCGTCAGCGCAGGCTGCTGGACACGGTGTTTGCGTCCGAGACCAAGCTGCACAGGACAGGTTTGTGTGCTCGCCAACCTCTCGACCGGCGGCTCTCAGCGTTGAGCTGTCCACTGCGGGGGGTTTTCAGTGGCTTTTTTTGTGTTTTTGTGTTTTTCCTTAGGCTAACCTTATGGCGTCGGACCGTTCCGACTCATTAACGTTTACTTTCGAAATGGCAACGCGTCTTAAGGTGCACCTTTTCCTGGTTAAAGTGCTTTAAAATGCGGAAGTTTTCGTGTTTACGGTAATAACTCTCCTTAACCCGTTGGACTGCACGCGCGCAGAATTCCGAGAAGTTTCTTTGAAGATCCTCGTTTTTGACATATGGATCACAAATGCTTGGCATGAAGTGTTGAAATTGTACTGTTTCAATCGTTAACAAGCATTGTTCTTTTCTTTTTAAACCACTTAAACTTTAGCTATGGGAACAAAGAGCATATTTATTTGTACTATAAGGATTGTGAACTTCATAGAGACTTCTTGGATGGGTTTAAAGACATGAGCCACAAAAAATATATGGTTTTGTTTGAAATAAGAAGTCATTAAAGTGGCTCACTGACATGCACATTTGTTGCTTTATTTAACCACAAAATACTGGTATATTTTAGCATTCTAAAATGCTTTAATGATAATTGTTTTTCCTTCTCTAAAGATTTAGCGTCCTGCAGCAACGAGGACCGGGACCTGCTGAGTCAGCTGCAGCGTGGGAACGGTGCCCCGGGCTCCATTCCGTTTTCACCCCACACTCTAAGGATTAAAGATGAGCACGAGGAAGTCAGCATCAGTCAGGAGACCAGGGCTTCCAAGCCGACTCCGACGAATGACCCAACCGTGTCCAGAGATCCGCCCCGCCAAGACCCCGACCCGTCGGCTAAAGACAATCCTCCATTGGGCGCTCCAAACACAGCTGGAGATACGGGCCCTGGCAGGGACGCCGCTTTAGCGTCTCCTGCTAACAGCGGCCACCAGCTCCTCTCTCAAGGCTTCTGTGAGGCCCAAAACCAAGATTTCCCAACTTTTCACGAAGAGCATGTTGATTCGCTGCAAAACGAGGAAAGTGAAGCGTCCACCTGCAGGTCAGAGTTGACGCAACAGGAGGGACGTAGCGCTGTGCCGGAGCCAAATGAAGTGAGTGGCGTTGAAGCCAGAGTTGCGGAACAAGGACACGATGAGAGCACAACTGAGCCAGCCCCGATCAGGAAGCAAACCAGTGGCAACCTGACCGCAATGGAAACTGCATCCTTTGACTCAATGCCAAACACGGAATGCGACGGGCAGCCGAGGGCAACCGAGACGACTGAGGAGCCGAGACCAGCCTCCCCTCGCATGGTCCACCCAGTTACACCTGATGAAAGCCCACAAGGCTCATATAACGCCCTAACACCAAACGATATACCAAACTCGGCTGGATATGCAGAGCCGGCTTCATATCAGGGGGACGAAAACGTCAGGCCGGAAGAAAATGGCGACGATGACACATCGGTCATTTACATTGAGCTGACACCCGTAACTGAAATTGTTGAGCCAGGACCAGCGCCAAAGAAAAGAAAAGATAAGAAAAGAAGCAAAGATAAGAGCAAAACATCAGCAACAAACCAGAGAAGTAACGAAGGCAAGGCAAAGACGGGGCAAATGACAGACTTTAGCGCTCACAGGAAGTGTGACGATGGGGAGATGACGTCAGAAAGAGCTTCTGGTCCAACAGCAATGAGCCAGTCCAAAGATGGAGAAGAATCGAGTTCAAGTGTTGAGACGAGGCTGTACGAGACAGACCAAGAGGAGAGCTCGGAATCAGAAGGATATATACCTCCAAGCCCCTACGATGATCCAGCAGCTGGCAGCCCTGAGCCAATCCAAGGTGAGAGTACGACATCAAATGAAAGTACAGATCAGGCCACAGCTATGATCGCCCAAGAGGTGGAATCAAATGCATCTTCGAGTTCCAGGCCGGCACAAGATGAAATGCCAATCCATGGGGTCGTGGCTTGCCCTGAAAACGTGGAGGCGTCGAGTAAGAGTTTAAGTGAGAAAACGGCTGACCGCGGCAAGGCAGCGCCAAGAAAGGGAGCCAGAGATGGGAGAAGGGCAACCTCTGGTTTCAAAGCGAGAAGGAAATCTCGGGATCTCAGTCCGACGTCGACGACGGGTAGAAAACGCAGCCGTGAGGATGCGGCCTCAGGGAGCAAAGAGACGACGTCGCTCCCAGACAAGGCAACGGGGGATTTAGCATCAAGTGAGGCCTCTAGTCCAGGGCATAAGAAGAAGTGCAAGGATAAGAAGAGCACTCCAACCAGAGGTACAGATGAAAGGCACAAGCAACCCGACGAAGGGGAGGCTTCGAGCGAAGCCCCGGGCCTGGCGCAATGCCAGAGTGAGCAGAACTCATCTGACGAGGAAGCCGAGGAAGAAGAGAACCCCTTCAAATGCGACAGGTGCGGGAAGGTGATGACCAACTTCAAGAACTACAAGTTCCACATGAAGTCGCACACGGTGGAGAGGACCTTCAAGTGCGACACGTGCGGGAAGATGTTCCGGGAGAGCTGGGAGCTGAACAAGCACCTGACCGTGCACTCGGAGGTCAAGCCCTTCAAGTGCGACGTCTGCGGCCACGGCTTCAACCGCCGCTACAACCTGGACCTGCACGCCCGGGTGCACACGGGGGAGAAGCCGTACAAGTGCAGCACCTGCAACAAGACCTTCAGCGCCTGCGTGAACATGAAGAAGCACATGCGGATCCACACGGGGGAGAAGCCCTACAACTGCAAGGTCTGCGGCAAGGAGTTCGCCGACTCCTCCGCCTTCAAGAACCACGTGCGCGTGCACACGGGGGAGAAGCCCTTCAAGTGCACCTACTGCAACCGCAAGTTCACCATCAACACCACCCTGCGGAGGCACCTCCGGACGCACACGGGCGAGAAGCCCTACCAGTGCAACGTGTGCCACAAGAAGTTCGGCCACCGCACGGACCTCAAAGGCCACATACGGACGCACACCGGGGAGAAGCCCTACGAGTGCAACAGCTGTGACCAGCGCTTCTCCACCTGGACAAAGCTCAACAAACACAAGAGCGTCCACTCCAGTGACGTGCAAAGCTCCACCGATTAACGCATCGGAGTGCGTCACAGTGCAGGTGAACAGTTAAGACGTGCTGTTAAAGGACCTAGAACCAAAGACGGCGGCCATCTGAGGCCTTTTGGGTCCAGTCCGAATATTGGATCGGTGGGTGTCTTAAAGGCACCACCGTGGTTTAGAAAATCCCGCTTTTTGGCGACAATGATGATTAAACCATTGCAGATTTGCACTTTTCTTATAACGATTTAATCCTCTCTTTTTGTGATTTTTTTGTTTTGTGAATGCTGCTCTTTCCTACAAATGGTAGCCTTAAAGCAGCTTTCTGGTGTTATATGTGTCTAATGTGATCACAAAGGAAGATATTTTTATGTGGATTTTATTTTCTTATGCTGTATACTGATGTTTGGAAATCTGAATGTTTGACAGAACTTGAATATAGATGTATTTAAATCAATATTTTTACGGTGGAGCTATGTATTTAAATAATGAAGCAGCTAAAAACTGTGACTTATTGGTCAGACCCTCTTATGCAGAACATGAAAAAGGAATTCTTATATCAAGAGAGACGATTTCTTAAAAGTTTTCACCTTGTCGTAAACATTGTTTTAAGCACTTAAAAATGTGTAATATTGTTCTCTAAGGATTGGATTAGTGTAGGAAATGGATGAATAAAACAATCTTCGTAAATGGAAAATGGCTGGATGTTTTGTAAGGCGTTGTTGAAATCGTAATGTTATTTAGCAAATCTTCTACTGATTGAAAATATTTTTTATCCAAAGTGTTTTATTTTGGGGAAATTTGTGTCTTTTCTGACCGGCGTCTTTCTACTTTGGGGAGAGGGGACCTGCCTTCCTTTGATTGTCCTCAGGTTTGGCCAACAGCTTTGACAGGAGGGCAAACCGACAGCCTGAAGCAGACGATCAAAGAGGAACTCACAGCAGGAAGTAGTGAGGAGACCACAGTCAGAGGAGGTGGGGGTGTGAACCGCCACAGCTTAGTGTGCTGACCAAACTTCTGCCTTCAGCCTGTTTCTGTAATGTTAAGCATAAACATATAAATTAAGCAATCCTTAAAATGAATGCCATTTTATATAAAAAATAGCGAATGAATATTGGTTTATATAGGTAACCTCTCTATTTAACATTGACTTTTTTGAGTATTTTGACAGTTTCCTATAAAAATATTAAAGCCAGGCGGTAAAACAGGATGCTATTCATAAGATATTTTTAAACATGTAAATGAAAGTCTTTTGCACAGTTTTTTTTTTTATAGCTACTGTATCATTTGACTCAGCCATACTTCTATAAACCCAAAGAGGCTTATCTGTGTTGAATATTCTGATGCTTCCATGGAAAGCGATCCCCGACAGAGAAAGTTAAGGGGCTCTGGCCCATTCAGTGACTTCACATTCAGTAAAATGTCTCTCAGTGTTCTGTTTATCTTTACTTGTAGTTTTATGATATATTTTATGTGGTTTTCATTTTATGGACACTGAAAACAGTCAAAAGGCAGCCAGTTGCACTGGCAATTTAATTTGTTTTAAACTACAAATTGCCATTTAAAATTAGTGTAAAATATGTCTTGCGTGCCTCCTTTGTGTCAACATTAGATGTAAGGCATTTATTCACATTAAATAGGCACCGGTCAGAATTCTGATTATACTTAAATTCAAACATTCAAACTAACTTTTTTGACCCTTTTTTGAGTAGAATCTCTTTTTAAAATAAGAATTTTGATGTCAAATTATGTCATTCAAATGACTCCACTCTTATAAAAGTAACAGTAACCATAGAAAGACATATTTCATCTACACTGACACTCAAACTGTTCCGGCCTCTCCATCTTTTCCTCTCTTCTTCATATGTGCAGACGCAGTCAAAGAGAAAATATATTATTGTTGTGCAGATGTCGCATTTGCATATTTTGGCTGTAGTTGCAAATTGATTGAAAACTGAAAGAAAGCTATCCATCTGTCTTGCTTTTGGACCACCCACCAGCCTCTCTGTGCTGTATATGGGGCCGTGCTGCAGTGGTTAATCAGTGAGTCGTACTTCCTGTGCCACAGTGCGTCCTTTGTCATTTCGGACTCATAATCAGCTCTCAGGTGGGGCCACGAATCGACCAGATTGTGTTTGAACAGCTGGCTGCAGCCCGCTACTCTCCTGACTCCAACCTCGGCGTCAAATCAGTTTCCCACCGGCAAATATTTGTTATCATCTCGGATGACTAGACCCTGTAGTTTAAAGATATGAGGGATTAAGAAGCAGCTTAAGGAGTGAAAGGCAAGTGAAAAACTGCAAAAAAGATTAGTAAAAAAAAGAGGAAAATACATGTATTTTTATATTTCTTTTGGAATTAATGGTAGATACTAATCCGTTCCCAATTTTCTTTTAACTTAGGAGTCATTGAAACAAAAAATCTGTGTTGCATTACTGGAATATTGCTTTTCCCACAGCCCATTAATAAATAGATGTTAACATATTTTTAGGACTATTGAGTGCATCTGAACTTTAAGAAGGGTTAAAAAATGTACATACAAGCCACACATGCCCAGATATTTACACAAAAAGATTTTTTAAAACCTTTAATTAGCTTTTTACGTTTACATACACAAATGTACATCATAAATGCATTTTCCCTTTTTTTTAACTCCTCAGTCCATTGTTCTGATGTCCTTCCTCTGATATATGAGTATAACTTAAGCTAAAGATCATATTTAAAAGAAATGTAGTTATTTCACAAACTTTTTTCCTAGTTTTTCTTTGGTCAAAATTGCGCATAAGAAATTAGAAACGTTTTCATACGTTTCAATTTGAACTTTGTAGTGCAAGCAGAGATAGGATTTATCATGAGTTGTTTGCTGTGAAACTGTTCGGGGGTGCAGCAGAGCAGGATGCACATGAAAGGGTTCAGCTAATTAGTGGCTAATTAGAGATGAGAGATGAACTTGCTCAGACCTTTACAGAGCCGAGGGCTCAGAGTCAGCTAAGAAGGCTGAGGACCATCGCAGGGATGCACTGGATCACACCGGCTGTGTGCTTTCAATCCCCTCGGTGAACGTCATATTCATCTCAAACACTTTTGCAAGAATCAGCAATATGTCTTTTTTTCTTTTTTACAGTAAAAGATGTGTTTCTGAGAATTGTGAGGAGCTCTCCCAAACAGCCAGAGGAAGGATGCCAACGGAGAGAGTGGTGCTGATGCAGGAGCGTAAATATGTCCAGAGCCTGTCAGACACACTCAGAAGGAAGCGTGAAATGCAGCGGCTCTGACTGAGAGCCGGGCTTCTGCAGGGACATCCGTCAGACCGGTTAGAATCGGATCAGGAAAGAGAAGAGGAGGAGAGACCAAGAGCAGTGCAGAAAAAAACTCCATGAAACTCTGTCTTCTTGGAACACTAACATGGCATAGTGACCTGTTGCAGGCACATTTCCACTAAATTATTCAACGCAAACCACTGAGTGGCTCAAGGAATC
>JABUIW010000071.1:3624316-3639927 GCA_013363375.1 Menidia beryllina | reverse complement strand
CACACTGCAGAGTTTCTGTGAGAAAAAAAAAATCAATGGGAATTTCCCCTTTTTATATAATACTTTCCAACAACTTTAGAGGGTCCAAAATGGACACATAAAAAGGATTCTGTATATTTAACCAAATTACATAAAAGCTTAAATGGATTTGTGATCAAACCTCAAGCTCCAAAACCATGTCTGTGAAATCCATCAAGGTTTTCACAAGCTTTCCCCAGCGTATAGCACTGGCTGGAGTACTGGCACGCTCTCCAAATCAAAACCATATTCACTCTGACTGACACGCTTGTGTGCTCTCAGAGAGTGTCTCTGTTACTAACCCCGCGATTTTTAAGCATTTATCTCGCCACAATGGCCAAATCAAAGGCCTGGGAAACAGGAACGAATTAACAGAAAGGTATTTAGCTTTTCTTAGGTACCTAATTTTGAAAACCACAGTATTCATGAACCAGCGCTGCACAGTTGTGTTTTTATAGCTGTATAAACTATAAAGTTACCTTGTAATTTGATGGCTACGGACATAGTAATTTTGGGACCCCAGTTTTGCTTGGGCTTTGTTTGTTTTCCTTCTTGTGTATGGAGATATTCCTTTTTTTCTAAAGCGGAGGTCTAATTTTCACAGGGTGTGGGATTTTTTAAAAATGTTACTTTTGTCCAACAGGTGTCCAGTGACTCTTTGTGGTCGTTTTGAGGACTTTGAGGCCTTTGGTCATTTCTCTGGCTCCATCTGGAGGGAGCTCTGTATTCAGACTGTATGAGAGCTTTTCTACCAAAAAAGAAGCATGTACAGTACTGTGCAAATGTCTTGAGCCACGCTTAATTTGATTTTTAGTATACTTTGAAATGACTCAGGCTTTTGAAGTGGTCTAGAGCTACAGGCTTTCTGGAGGTCTTGTGGTGGACTTCTCTGTTATGTTGCCTGTTTTAAGTGAAAGCTATAAATCCTTGATTAGCTGTTAAGAAGTCATTGTGGGAAAAGGATGAGCTGTACCGAATGATGCATCAACTGGACTGCAAATCAGTGGAAACTGATCTTGTCTATCTCTCACTTTTGTGATGAAGTATATGGAGCAATGGTGGATGGCTCAAGACTTTTGCTCAGCTTATCCTTTTTTTGTGTAGGGGAGAAACTGTTTTCAACAACAATGTAACTCGTATGGTTGCTTTTTCAGCTAATGCCGGCAAACATCCTGCCAACATTTCCTCAAACGCAGGTAATAAGATGGTGACGGTGGTTAGTTATTTTCATATGTTGTGTCTTAAATCCAGATGATGTTTTTAACGGTATTAATCTGTATTTAATGCCAGGAATTGTTGATATGGATGGATCTCTAGGAAAAGCTGAATTAGGGGTTGCTGGTGGGGTGGACATTGGTTTGTGTGGAGGGTGGCGGCCATTGTGTCAGCAGGTCCAGCTTTGTTTAATGGCCGCTTGCTACATGTATTCCTGTTTCTCAACACTGTATATTAAAGGCCATTGGAGGGCTGAAATCCACTTGGACCACAGCCTGGTTCTCAGTTTTACAGATTTCCAGCGGTTTTATTGGAAAACATTAAAAGGCCTACAATATCCCAGGAATATTTCTCACAGAATATTCCCATGATCTCAGTGTAGGCTAGAAAAAAATGCTGAAAATAAGTATGATGGAACAGAAAAACAGAGCAAGTGTTCTGTCAAGCTGCCTGGTAGCCCCTCCTCCTTTCCCATCAGCAGGGAGGCACCAGGTGAAACAAATCTCCCAGCAATTTGGGCGTGCCAGGTAAATATGAAGGAAAAGACCAAGAACTGCTCTGTGTGGAGACAGCAAAAATTCAGCTCCGAGAGTGTGATTGTGCAAACAAGTCCTTCTACTCAAAAACTCCAAAAGACAACCGGTAAGCGCCTAAATGCCCTCGACTCTGGCTGGACTTTGACACCAGACAACTTTATTAAGATAAAGAATGGACTGTGGTTGGACTGCTGTGGGTTATTTGTGGGAAAAATCTGTGATGGTATGTGACAAATTGATTTAAAGAAATGATAGTTTAATAGCTGCATTTGTTTAGAAGCACATTTTGGTTTCTTAATTTGTATAAGATAACTTTAAAAGCTTTCAAACTGTAGAAGTTAAAAACTATAATTTGCTAAAATTTTTAATTTAGCTAAGAACATAATATTTAATCTATTATTTGGCTAAACTGTTCAAACTTTTGCTAAAATACAAGATTAAATTGGTTAAAAAGTATAAATACGTGAGTTAAAAATATCAGTTGATTTGTTTGGGTGTAATCTTAAGATAAAAACATGTATGACTAAAATGAATTTAATGGTTATTATAAGATCTTTTGGTTAAAAAATACTGTTGAAGACAAAGTAAAAATATTGGTTAAAACTTATTTAAAAACATGTAAAAATAATTTGGCAATAAAAAATATTGATTTAATTTATTTGGCTAAAATCTATCAACTTAATTTGGCTAAAAAATAAGTTTAAATTGATGTGTTTAAAAGATATATATTTTGTTAGAACATGGTGGGAAATATTTTATTTAAAAAGAGCTGAAATGCTTAAATTAATGTGTGATTTTGGATAATCTGAAATGATTAATTGATTTTGTGTGACCTTCTTTTTTTGAGGTTTTTCACCTGCCGACTGCCAGCTTTCAATTAATAAAAAAAATGAAAGACAATGAAATGGCTGTTCACTGAGTGAAATCCAGTTGGGATAAGGAGGACTGTCCCTTTCAAGTGGGGAACTGCACAAAACAATCACAAATACTTGACAGCAAGTGTTTAAATATAAATGATCAAACATAATATGTCTCTGTTCTGCATTCAGCAGACACTTTTTTCCAAATCAATTTACAATACAAACAACATTACAGTTAACATCAACCTGACAATAAACTACCTGGAAGAAAATCACTGGCCAGCCTTGAGGTAACAGGGGTGACGTTGAAGAGATAGAGGGAGTACAGAAAGAGTGGTAGAGGGGTTGGGGAGATACAAGGTAAGGGTTAGGGGAGGAGATGCTCTCTGAAGAACAGGGTCTTTAAGAGTTTCTTCAAGATAGACAGGGATGCTCTTTATTCTTGGAGCGCTGGGTAGGTCATCCTGGAACTACACCTGAAGAGTCTGGATTGTCCTAAGCGTGTTGTAGGCTAGACGACAATCCATTAATGACCGGAGTGACCAAGTTGTGAAACAAGCCTTAGCAAGAGTCCTTTGTTACTCGAATTTGAATTAAGCACAACCTTTTGAGCAGTGAGCCAAAAAAATATGTCAAACCTTTTTTCCCTCTTTTGATGTGCTTCAAACTTGATGGTTTTATCTTCTTTTATATTTAACTCTGCCAGCAGTGACCGTAGTGAACACGTGTGGCCAGCAGGTGGCATTAGTTCACCTGTTAATTTTGACCTGTACTGAAACTGAAATCCACTTCTCTCTACAAACTGAGATCTGGTGTATGTAGAGTGCATGTGCGAGCTATGTATCCAAATAATTGAGGTTTAAACCCATTCACTGTTTTTATTTGTATTTTATTCATATGCACAGAACACTCAATGTATAGTACTCGTGTAATCTATGTCTTGGTTGAATGTTAAATCCTCAATTTGTAATCCTCTTCTATCACATTGCACTCAGAGTTTGTGGTAAGTGTGTAACTGGTGTTGTAGTTCGATGTTAAACCTTCTTTTTGTCAGTCGCTTTGGACAAAAGTGTCCGCTAAATGCAGAAATTTACACTTGAATAAAACGTTTAAATTAACTCTGGATCAGTGGGCTTTCGTTGTGCTCATTCCTGTGAAAAAAACTATACTAATGTAGTCTTTACTATTGTAGTCATGTTCTCTGGCAGTGATTCTATTAGGAAATCCAAAACTTTGAGTATGTGCGTAGAAGGTAGGGTTGTTGGAATTTATGTGATCCTTTATCAGCTCCCAGGCTGCGCTGTCACCTTCACATGGTGTTGAAGCAGCTGTGGGGAAGCAGAGGTGTGCAGCAGGCCTCGTAAATCTTGTTGGCCCACAAAAGTGTTGGCTCACTGACCAAGTGACACAATTTCAAAGAGAACTCCGTCTTCAAATGAACTTGTTGCCTGCATTGACATAAGTTTAGCTTGACCAGCTGTTTTAACTGTCTGTGTGTGAGTGTGTGTGCGTGTATGTGTATGTATACGTTTGTGGGTTTGTTTTCAGATTGTCTTCCATAGGCCACCAACTAGGAGCAATGACTGACACCTTTTGGTTGATGTTTGGAGTGTGTGTGTGTGGGCCAGGACAAATGATGTGCACATCTGTGTACTCATCCTTCCAAGAAGTTACAGATTCCATTGAACTCCCTTTAAAATACCAAAATGATCCCTATTTGGCAGTGGTGACTGCAGGGATGAGTTACTAATTGGGAAATAAGCACTTATGTTGTTCCATCACACATTAAAACAGAAAAAAAGGAAGAATTTCCATCAGTTATGTAACATCACTAATGACAGTTTGACTGGCTTCTGGGAAGGATGTTCACTTGATGAAATTAGCTTATCTAATTCTTTAGACAGATACATTCCCATTATTTTTTTTTAATGTTTCTGATGGAATTGCTTCCATAAGACTCTGACTCTGAACTGGTTACGAGTGAAGCTCAACTTTTCACTTGCCATGAGGAACTCTGATCTTTAGCGTCAGAGTTTCATCTCCCCCCCATTTGCACTTCCCTAGTTTTTTTTTTCTTCCTCTGCCCTTCTTCTTCCCATCTTACAGGTTGGTTGTCTTTCCGTGTCAGAGACTAAGCAAACAAAGTCGTGTGTGAGCGGCCCCGTAACTTCCCGTTCCTGAGAGGCTGGGGGGTTCTCAGAGCGAGCGCAGCTGTGTCTTCATTTGTCTGCCATGTTCGGCATTCTCCAGATATCTGGAGGAGGCTCCTGGGCTTTTTCTGCGTTCTGGTTTGACCCCCCGTGCCCTGTGAAAGACTGAGTGGAATTTATGAGCTGGATTGGTAATGGACACACATGATTTGGGAGAAATTTAGTAAGTTAAGTCATCTGTCACAATAGGTGAAATCGATCATATTGCAAATATGAATTAAATCACATGTTCATCAGTTTTAGTTTTTATGGATGAAGAATTGAAAGCAGTGTGTGAAACAGTAAAATGCTTGGAAAATAAGGAGGAACACTAAATGAAGGGTGAAAACATAGGAATGAAAGTGAGGAGGCCACTGTCATGACTCCAACAGATATCACCGTGATTCCACCCGCCACCATTTTGGGTGTGAATGATCACACGCTCACATCTCGATCCCCTCCCTCCTCACCGTCCGCCTCGTTTCCAACACATCCCAGCGTCCTGTATTCGCTTTATCGTTCACTTCAGATGTTCACAATCAGGGCCCGTCTTTGACACTCTCCCGTCTGTTTCCCGGTGCATCTGGCAAACATGAGCTGTGGAAAGACGGGAGACGAGTAATGGGAGAAGTGTGTGGGCTGGTGTGCGTGTGTGGTGTGAGGGGGTGGCAGTGTGCATGAGTGTGTGTGTGTGTGTGCGCGTGTGTGTGCACGGATGACAAAGGCAACTCTATTCCTCTACCGAGGAAAAAAAAACAACATCTCAGTATGTTTTCCTTTGAACTTTTGGCACTGGATCCACACTTCAGTCAGACTGTGTGTATCCACACTTAACTGACAGCCGCAAAACCACAGTCACTCCAATTGCTCAGCCGTTGAGCAACAAAAATTGGAAATGTCATGATGCAGCAATCCCTCAGGACATCATGAACACAGCACTGGTCCTGTAAAACAAAAGTGAAAAATAAATACTCGGGTCCTGGGATAAAGTCCAGTGAAATGACCAGATAGTTCAACTCAGTTGAGCTCCGACTCATAACAAATGCAAACTGTCATTTGGTTTTAGTTATTTTTTGTATCTTGTGCAATACTTTTGATGGTTATTGGATTTGGATGTAGTTAAATATGCACAAAAGGTTTCCTGTACTTTTTTTCTGTCTAGCATTTTGCTGACTGACAAAGTTTCCTATTTGGCTGACATGGTTTCTCAAGGTCTTAATGGGATGTCTTGGGAAAAAAAGAGGAAAAAACGGTGCACGTCTCCTTTCTTAATCAGGATTTCACACTTGTATCCATGTGCATCAGTCATAGGGCATGACGTTGCATATCACTTCACCCGTGTCTCCGTTTATCATTTTTATGTGTGTACATACATCCAGTTGTTCAACTTAAAAGTTTATTTTCTTGATATGTGTTTATTTAAGAAATCTCAAATACCCCCATACCCTCACTGGATTATTCACATGCCGCAGGGAATTGTCGGACAAGTTGTCACGAGCACAAACGGCCAAAAGCGATGTCTATAGATGTGTGGAAATCCACCAGGAAAACTCTGACTGGTGGATTGTTTTCTTGAGACTGCTTTTCCCGTCTTATAAAGTAAAGAAGTTCCTTACAGCCATTTCCATGCTTTCAAACTGCGTGCACAACTATTTAAACAGAATTTTCCACTTCATAAATTCAAAACACTGAAACGCCTCGGGCAAAATATCATCTTGCACTAAAACACATTTTTGCAAGGTAAACAGAAGTTATAGGTATGTTCAAAATTGTACGACCTAATAGTGAAATAGTGATAATCTTTTCAGAATTTGGTGTTGTTTAAACGTAAAAAAGTGTCTGCTAAAACTGCGACTAACTCATGAGACTACTGACGAATCACATTTGGAAAGTGAATTCAAGCAAAAAAAAATCCTTTCACTTTTTTTTTTACAAGGCTGCTTTACAGAGAACCCTCCTCTGACGTGCTGCTGAATGAATGGTGCGTTTGTGGGTCGGATCACACAGACGCCAAGTGCTGGATGTTCAGAGGCTGTCTTTGCACAGTTTATTTAAACTATGAGTGTTATGATGACCTGCTGGTCTAATTCATGAAGAACCAACAAACCTTTTTTTCTTTTTCGCTCTTTTTTTTTGTCCGCTGAAGGTCTGAAGTGTAAAGAGGTGATTTGATTCTGTGTGAGCCAGGCTGGTGGTTTGTACTTTCAGCACACCTACAAAGCAACACAAACCATCAACCACATCTCTTCCATCGGGCCTCACTTTGCCTGAGGTTTCCCCCTTTAAAGTACCTTTGCTAGCACCTAGCAAGCCACAAAACACTAACTGACACGGACCTGACAAATTGAGGGTTTTTTTGGCAATCTACTGGTGGTGAAACATGTCTGTTTACATGGGTGGTTCCCACAGAACCACAAGAACGTCGTGACAGCCAAACAAAGGAAGAGTTGGAAATGATGGGAGAGCAACACGGAGAGTGAGGAGAAGGGGAACTTAAAGGGGAAGAAAATCAGAATTTCAACAATTGCAAGAAATGAATTGCAAGTCTGAGTTGTGTGTTGTGGTTTGAAAATTTGATTCAGTTTATCTGGTCAAGTGCATCCCATGCGGGAGGCCAATCAAGATAATCAAAATACAAATTTTCACATAGAACAATGTAAAAAAAAACTTCAGAGAAGTTATTTGAGCGTGGTAACGTGAACTTTCATGATTAAAATAGTGACAAATTTGCAGCTAAGTACGGGCATGTGACACATCAAGCCCCAGAGTGGCTGGCTGTACTTGTGCTTTGTAGATTGAATGCTGATTAGATCCGAAATGAAATACAACTGTCCCTCTGCCAGCAGACTTTTAAAGGCCTTTGCATGTGATATCTCAAAGCCAACAAATTACTGAAAGGCATTGTCTTGACTGCAGAGCCTACCATGGAGCGGGGCTCAGATTTCCCAGCCAAGACGGGACTTTAAGACACTCTGACAGAAAACGTCTGAGAGTGGAGAAACTCTATACTGCACATGTCATTGTAATTTGGGAATATTGTATGATTTAGAGGGTGGAGAGTTGGGGCAATGGAAACACAACTCAGTGGCAGGAAACACAAAAGAACGTCTGTTCTTTGACAATGAAAACCTTGTTGGGATTTTCTTATTGTTTTTTAAAAGGGTGAAAGATTAAGAAAAAAGTTTTCTGTACCCATGTCTCTGATGAGAGTCCATCTCTGACTGTCTTTTTTCCTGGAAACGTGTTGAAATTGAAGCTATTAAAGACACATTTTTCTTCATTACTGAAGTTGTCTCAGCGTCTGTATTGTGCTTAACTGTAAAGCCAAGCCATAAGATTACAGTGAAAATCGAATATGATAATCTGTTCGTATCCACTTATAGTTAACAATGCTTGGTAAGTAGTGCTCCAGTCATGTTGTTTTACCTTCACTGTACACCATGGAGTTGGACGCCAGAGGAAATCTCATACAGATTAAGGCATTTTTCCGCAGGAATGACTTATGAGCTCACAATTTGATCTGTAATTGAAGTAGAAGCTGGAACCTGAATGTCTGCTCTGTAATAATCTCCATGAACAAATGCCTGCCTGTGAAAATGGACGACATTAGACTTGAAAGAGGCATTCTCATCAGGGAAGATTTCCGGTGTCTGTTTTAAACAACCTCTGGTCAAATGTGAAAGAAAACAGATCTGTAAGCAAGAAGTTTAATAGAAAAAGCCAGCTATATCATCATATTGTCATGTACATTTCATTGCCTGTATTGATGTATCTTTACTCAAACAATGTCTGGCACATAGAGCAGAAATACTTAATAGAGATATCAGTTATCAAGATATTCTTTTTGGGTTACAGTGGAAGCTCTAAAACAATGGTTACAGAGGAAAAAATGAGAGTGGAATGCAGATGCCATCATACATCTACTATAACTTTGCACTCACTTGTGGTATATAAAGTGTGTTGCACTGCACTCAATTGGCCGAAAATTCTCCTGTTTTCTCATATTCTGATCTTTCAAACTTTTTCTTATTTCAGAATCCCATTAGTCAAATCAGTTTGTTGCTGAGTTGGTGCAAGAGCATGATCTTCGGAGCTTAACATTCACTACAACATACTGTTCTCTTTGCCAAAGGCGAGGAAAAAGTTTATTTTTAGCTAAAGCTGCTTAAAAAAAGGAAATAGATTAGAGAATTAAAAAAAAAAAAAAAGATGCACATGACATTCTTCCAGCTCATTTTTCTGGGGATCAGAACGGTTCCTGGAAGCGGTATTAGCACTGTAAGTATATCCACTGCTTCACCATCTCATTCATCATCATTAGAGGACTTCAAAAACAAGCCTGCCACATTCACAAGCCGTTCTTAAAACAGCTGGACAAACTAAACGGCTTCTCTTTGAAGATTTGTCAGAAGCAAACAACACATGAGCTGACAAGGATTTATGACCCCTCCAGATCACCTCTGTTTCCCTGCAGCTGCCTTTACGCACTTTACGGCCGACGCCCCAGCTGGAAAACGGAGCATTTTGCATCTTCTTAAGTTATAGTACAGGTCACTCCATGGTATGAAGGAAACAGCTGGGGAATTAAGCTTTATAGGGAAAGGAGGAAAGGAGGAAAAGGTGCCATATTGATACTTAACTGTTGTCCCCTGTAACCTCTGATAGCTTGATTTTTCATTTTAAAGAGTCGAGCGGGCTGTGGAGTTTTGGTGATGGTTTTTAATCTCAGCTGAGGCAACGTCAGTGGCGTAAAATATGAGAATTCCTGTGCAGACTTTGTGTTATTAGTGGAAATGACAAAAAGAAGTTATCTCGCTGACATTTTACTGGATTACCAACAAAGTCTTTTTCTCAATTCCAAAATGCTCTGATCGAAACAAAGGCACTAACAGCTGTACACATGCTGGAATGCCAGTCAGTTCTTTTATATTGCAGTGGAAACGACTAGTGCAATATAAATGACACCCGAAGGCAGCTATATAGAGCTGTCTACCTTACAAAGTACATAGCACCACATGTGGCAAACAGGGAGCCATATAAGCCAGTAGAAAATCTTGTTTCATAAATGCAGAAGTATTTTAGAAATGACATGGAAATATGGATAGTTAGTTTTCCTGAAAATCCACATGGTAAGTTTAACTTTCGAATAATCATTTTTATGTTGGTTTATTCATAAGTGAAAAGGCCATGCAGCAACATGATGATATTTAAAGTTTCCTAGAGGTCTAATAGGTCTAATATGGTCTAATAGTTTTCTTTTTTATTCACAAACATCTCCTTTCTTCTCCAAATAACCGGAGAAATAGATGCATGTGCTTGAACATAACATGCATATCTTAAGAAACAGATGTTTCCCACTCGCAACTATTTTGTTATCCTTTCTTTGTCTCCCATGATGGAGCCATTTAACTTGGAGGGAACAGATTGTCATTTAAAGAACTGGCCAAGGCTTAATCAACTTGCTCTCATCTAGATTACCCAGCGATGGACCAATCTGCCCACCAATCAGAGACAATTAGCCTGGCATGGAATACAATCTCCTTCTTAACCTCCAACATGCTTTTTGTCCAACTTATCAGTCTGGCCCGTGCACCAATTGCAGAGGCTCATTCAGGTTCCTGTGATTACCTTTGGCGTCATCTGAGCCGCTATCTCCTCTCCTGTGTTGTGAGGCCAAAAATGTGCAGGCATTGAAGACGGCCTAAAGTGCAGAATTGTGAATGACCCAGATGGCTGTGGACAACAAAAAAAAATGTAAAAAAATTGGCCGAAGCAAACACTTTATCCAGGCATCCAACTATAACAGCCTCCCACTGAAGTAAAAAGCAAAATTTGAATCTTTCATTTCGATCTTGACAATAGAGGGGAAATAGAAAAAAACACATTCCGACATATAAGTGGAACCATTCGGCAGCTATCTTACTCTGGTTTAAATAAAAAGAAAAAAATAAATAAACAAGCTAAAAAGAAGTTTTGAAGTAGGAAGAATCTGCAGTGCTTTAAAATACAATTCAAGTCTTACATCTTCAGAGTTAAATCTACAACCTTTAATTCACAGGAATCCTGCAGATATACTGCATGAACATTCATTCAATATTCCACCGGATGTGAGTATTTGTGGAAACACAGCTAAAGTTGTATATCATTTACATTTAAAAAAGTCATCAAAGAAGTTGATCCTTGATTTATATCTGTAATTTTGAAATGCGTTATGCTAGACATGGACCTTGATATGTCAGTAGAATACCCTGTATTTTATTGTGTTTTGACTTATTTTCACTTATCCAGTTATCTGGATTTTATGAGATACTGATGCAACTATTACACTCAATTTGACATTTATCCCCATGTTGGAAAAATGCTTTTTGGGAAGGAGAACAATGTAGGAATGAGTTTTAGAAATTTTATTATTTATTAGCAGAAGTGACTAAACATCAAAGAGCTATCCTACCCATGTATACCACACAGCGAAATATGCTAATTAGTAAGCTTTGCTTCAAGTACTTTTGTGACCTTTATCCTCAGAGGACAACAAAAAAATACCACAAACATGTATATACATTCAAAATATAAAACTTTTGTTTAATAATGAAAGACTTGATTAACATCATTACTTTGGTCATCTGGCAAGTGAAAGAAGATTCTGAACATTCACTTTTAGTATGTTCAAGTCATATAAACATAGCAAATAAAGAGTGAATGAATAGCAGATGGTTTGCTGTGTAGTGCAGAATAATTTCCAAACATCTGTTCCAAATAGCCCTGGAAAAATAATTGTGTGTTAGTCAAATAGGGACGAGAGAACAGTTTAGACAGAGCTTTGATTTTATCCAGATATTAACAATAAATAAAATAGCCTGTTACTTTATGAAGGTGGCATTATCAGTAACAAAAGAACAACTGTCAAGTCCCAGCACAAAAACTGAGGAGTACACGCAAATACACTGATTTGAATTTCCCATTTGATTTAACTATAAAGCTAAACTTTGCTGGTATGGAACAGTCGGACTTATTCTTAAGGGTCATTAAATGCTTGAATATAATTCTGGAGCATGAAACACATGCCTGGACCTGCTTGTTTTCAGTTAAAACTGATCAGAAGCATTTGTCTTTACTTTACCCTTTGGCTTCTTGTGGGTCAGTGGAAAGTAAACACCCCTTTTTGTGAGCCAGCATCATTCTGGAGAGCTAAAGTAAGCCTTTAAATCATTGCATTCATACGCGGGTTGATTCGAAGTACTTGCTAAACCCACTAAGAGTGAACTTCATGTATGAAAACTACGACTGTGAGAGTTAATCTCCATCCCAAAGCGATCCCGCTATCTGCACCGAAAGCTCCCCAAATCCTGTTAAACAGGACTCAGGGTGAGATGAGTCCAAAGATAGAAAGACAGATTTATGACACCCCAGATGTGCTTGATTTACTACCATTGTTTAATCTCCAGATTCCAACCACATGAAGGTCTTCTATTTGGAGCCATAATTTATTGAGCCCAGCCTTAATGTTTTCTCTCTCTGTAGAGTAAAAGCCCAGCGCTGTGACTCAGGCAGATAAACAGATGCTTGCTTTAACATAGATCTTATAAACACATGTGGAGTAAGGTTATCTCTTAAACATTTGTTTTAGTCGACAAGAAAACGCTCTAAATCCCACCGAATCACTGTGAAAAAATGTTCCAATTATTAATTGTGGCACGTCAAAAAACACGCCATGCCCCAATACTTTGGAAAGTCTGCTATTTACGTTGAGATCCTCTATCAAGTTTTAAGGTTCAGGTTCTATTTTTAAGAGTAATTTCCAAACCCAAGGCTTTCACGCAACGGGATTTGAGAGCTGGAGGGCGGCAGGACTGTGAGAGACGTAATTATACATCATAATGTGTCTCCCGTTTTCTTATCCCCAGCCCTCGGCGTCAGTTCCCATAACCAGTTGAGCTGAGAGCCCCAAGCTGCTGAAGTTTCTTTTTCCTGCTAGCTGGGGTTCCTGTGTTGTGGTGGGAGGGTCGGCAGAGGCGACGCGAGCAAACGCCGCTGTTTATTTCCATTCTGTTATGTGTGTGAATCTGATTACAGGTCGCTAAGTCAATATTTAGCTTCTGCGGACAGCGTCACCGTCGGCCGGTTTATTTTTCCTGGGCCCCCGTCACATCTGCTGCCAATGTCATGTGCAGTAGCCAGCGCGCATCGCTACCAGGAAGGGAAAGCAAACAATGAGTCTGCAGCTCTGATCAAGTGAGTCGGACAGACAAAAAAAGAAAAGAAAAAAAAAAGTGGCAAGTGTGAAACCATGATTTGCAGAGTTGTTATAGGACGGTGACGCTTGCAGCGGTTTGAGGGACGCCCTCATGGATTTAGTGAGGGGTCACAGAAGTTCACGGCAAAACACTTAATTTCTCCAATTAGCTTTCTTCATATGAGTGAAATAAACTAGAGAAAGCAAAACCCAAGACACACGCTTATAGGAGATCTGAAGGCGTACGTTGTCCAGGCCCCTCCTCATCAGTCTGCTTTGCTTTTAGAGCACGGACTGTTTTTGATGCACTTTTTGTTTCATGCCCCATTTCTGAGAATCTTCCACGGAGGCTGCCACTTTATTCGGAGCCAAGAAGAAAACATGATTGAGGCTTCTTTTCCTCTGGGCCTCTGGCAAGAAGGATTTGATATTTATTAAAAATGGAGAGCAGTATATTTCTTCCAGTCATGACTTCATTACCTCAGGTTATTCCAGTGAAGCGGACCACACACAGTCACTAGATCTGAAACATCTCATCGGCTTGTTTGCCTGACCTACTATTTGAATTTCAGCGTATGCAGAATTGCTAACTTTTCTGTGCCAAAGCGTGCAAGTCAGGACTTCATTAGATATGAAATCTTCCCTGAGTTTTACTCAAACTGAATTTGCACTCCTATGGTTTGTATGGACTTGCTCTGGGTTACAACTATTTGGGCTGTAGGTGTTGGCTGATACACTTTTTTCTGAATTATTAATCTGTTTGTTCCAGTTAAACTTCGTGTGAATGGCTTATTTGAGAAAGTAACGGTGAAATGTCTTGGGACTGTACTGGAGACCTGCCAATGTGTAAAGGACCTATGCTGTTTTCTATGTTGGCAACTTATATTCATTATGCATACTGTAAAACAAAGAACAGCTACTTGCAGCCAGCAGCACCCCTCCACCCTTCGTGATTTTTTCTTTAGTCTGCAAAACATCTGGAATTCATTGAAAGGAGGAGGTTATGGGGAAATGAACTCCAACAAGAGTCTGTAGATTTAGGTACAGCCCCCTTCTTTAGGTACCCTCAGATGTTTAAGATAGGACTCAAACTTATTGGACTTTCTCTTATAGACTAACCAACCCCACCCCGAAAACAAACTTGGATGCGACAACAATGGAACTTTTATTGCATCAGCATACCCATAAAACGCTGAAATGTGTGATTGTCCATGCTTACTTTATTACGGCATTAAAATGAGCAAATCTATGCAAGAAAAGTTGATCCATAATGGTACTAATTCTTGTTTCCCACTTGAAATCTTTGGTTTGCATATGGTGACTTCATAGGAAATGTTTGGTAGAGGATGACTTGTTACCGTAACTCCTTGCTTTACAACACCAGCCTCCATTAAAAATAATTGTGAACCTCAAAGACTTGTTGACTTACCCCATTAAATACTGAGTCATCCCGTTGCTCAGAGTGACCACAAACAAAAAGCTGGAAAACGGGCTGGTACTCGCTCACAGATGTCAGTGGTCAGCAGCACAATGTTCAGTCAGACCAAAGTAATCCAACAAAGAAAGACATCTGATCGGGGGACTCTTCAAGTAGACATTCTTCATAGAAAGTTGAAAAACTGAAAACACTTCTTCACATCTGAGCAGCCGGGAAGAGAAAAAAGTCCTATTACAAGACTCTTATCAGGCACACGCTTTGCCTTTTCACAAAGAGGTCCTTTCAGTGGTGTGTAAATGAAAGACTGTCTTATGTATGGCCTGATGCATTTGTCGTAGATTTGTGTTTTTTGTGTTTTTTTTTTGGTGGAAGAAGTATGAATGCTCTAAATGCTGTTAATCAGATATTAGAGGTTTGGATTTCCTCCCAAGACAACCGTTACCTTTACTCTAAACTACTAACCTCCTGTTTTGGTCAATTTCTTTTTTTAATTTCTTTTTTTTTAGGGGGAGGGTGGTTATTACTTTAATAAGAATGAGTACCAATCCTTGGAACTCCTTGTTAAAAGAAAAATGCATGTAAGATTGCCTGGAGCAAATAGTTTCTCAGTAATACATGAGTAGAAGCTGCATGGTGGCCTCTTTATGAACAGAATTACATCTGTTTTTTGTTGGTCTGAGACATTAATTATATCCTTCTGGAGATGTCTGTGGAGTGTGTTGCTGTAATTGATAGTGAGACAAAACACTGCAAGCAATACTTTTATGCTTTCTCCGTGAAAGAGTTTTTTGTTTTCTGAGAATGTAAATGTCTTCTAACAGTCGCTAATGTGCACTTGTAAGAGTTTGGCTGTGGCCGCAAAACCTCCCATGCCCTCGCGTCCATTTATGCAAACCAGGTGCTACGTATACGCTGGTCACCGTTAGGATACGAAGTTGGAATCATTTGCAGGTCTTCTGAGATACATTCTTATTGAGTCAGAGTTTTGCAGAAGTAGGAAACGCTTCCTCTCGCTCTGGTCAGATTCAGGTAACACGTTTAGTTTTGGAAAGCAAAAGAGTTCTGTTGGTGTCAAACACACACACACACACACACACACACACACACACACACACACACACA
>JABUIW010000071.1:3596264-3624306 GCA_013363375.1 Menidia beryllina | reverse complement strand
AGTCTATGATATCCAGAACTGAGGCTTTATCAAATGGAAGGAATGCTCTGTCAGCAAGTTCAGCAATTGTTTGAAGAGCACAGGTGAGAACCTCCAGGCCAAAATTCCCACCAACTTTCATCCCTGATGCTAAAGCACAAACGCCATGCCAGGAATTCTTTCTCATCTTTCCACTCTTTCATGTGCTCTCTCCCCATCTCGTTCTGGATATCCCCCTCTTCGGGACTTCAACTTCAACTCTTAACCTCTCAAATGGACAGAAAAATGAAATCTTTAAACGCTTTTTTTTGCGCTTGCTTCCGTCTCCTAAAGCGTGATGTCGTAAGAGGTTATGAAGCGTTTGAGGAGTTGTTGGTGTTCAGTAGCTGAGAGGGTGGAACGCTCCGGATTATCATCTAAACCCCCCCAAACAAAGCTGATAGCTGTGTAAACAAGTTTGGCTTCCTTTTCTTTTCTTTCTTTTTTTTCACTCATTCCATCTATTTGCTTTACTTTTTGGCCTTGATACTAGAAATAAATAGCCCAGGGACTGGGGTTGCTCTACTGAGGATTTGTGATTTATCTGTCTCTAAACGTTTGGCCCTACTTGCAAATAGTAAACAAGGAACAATTTTAGCCTGGTTGTCAGCCAAGGCAAATGGTTATATTATGATAACAGGCTTATTTCCTGTAGTTAAGATTTTTGTTGAACATTAGGCCCCACTATCAGCCTGCGACTGGCAAGAGAGGCCGGCCTGATTTCGACACTCTTAACCTCTGCCTCAGCCCTCTGTCCAGATGTGGGCTCCCTTAAGCAAATTATTAGCAGCTCCTAGTACACACAGGTTCCCTACTAGGTGTTTCCAGCTCAGATTTGGCAGGACACAGAGGAGACATTCCAGCGCAGCCACATCATATTTTCCCTTCAGCATAGTCATAGCAACTAATTATTTATTGTAAAAAACTCCATGTATATTAGTGTAGCTCTGTATTGGATTGTAATGACTTTTTCTAACCACAGTTTAACCATTTATGAAGGGAATACAACATAAGTGGTTAGCCATGTATATATTTGCATGCAACTTTGCCATGAGAGGAAGATTTAACATGTTAACGTAAACTTATCTTAATCATGAAGGAGCTTTTTTATACATTTCCACGGTCATGCAATCTGTTCTGATGTTGTTAATTGTTTATTATTAATTGTTAGTGTTATTCCAAAGCTGACATTTGATAAGGTATAAAACGATCCTGAGCAGCAGCAGTGAGGGGGGTAAATATTCAATCAATTTGATGTGTATTTGTAGTTCAGGAACTAGTTCAGGAACTAGTTCAGGAACATTTTGAAATGACTTGATGCTTAAATTAGGACAGAGGTCTGTTGCTTTGTCTTTTGTCTCATACTTTTTTTCATACAAATTTGCTACTTTGAGCATATAAATACAATGACGAGTTAAAACTTGCCATGCCCCATAAGTACCCCTATTGGTTTGCCTATGATAGTCCCAAAGTTGACCGTGGAATATTGCACATTTGGCTTGCATCTACAACAAAAATGGTTTATACGATTCATGTGCCTTTTTTGCTCTAAAACTACTTAAGTTAAGGGATAAAAAACAATGCGGTTGGGGTAAGAAAATATGATGACCTCACTTATCACTTAAATCTTTACCGCATCTCTGAGAAACCCATTTTTGAGGTTTGAAGTTCCCGAATGCATGCTGATGACTTTACATGTAACAGGAAAAACTGAGCAGATTGAAACAATAATTTTTAGTGTCAGTACGACCCCTTTCTACAGCGATGTTTTTAAGTAATTTCCATGAATCACCGATTACTGGTTTCCATGATAACTGGTTTAAGAGGTTCCTTATACCTGTGTAGCCCACAATGGCAATTAACTCCTCCTAAAGATGAGTGCCTTGCCATGATTAATTCAATTAGCGAGCAAACAGAGAGTATTTTAAATGTCGGAGTGGTAAACCTGACAAGTAATCTTCACCAGCCCCTGATTTTTCTGTCACACTAGTTATACCCCCGTCTAAATTTGTCTAAACTCACTCTCTTTTTAAAATGTGAGAGCCGGCAGGGAGGGCAGCCGACAAATGCACAGTGAGGGAAATATTTACAGTGAGAGAACACTCGCACATGGTGGTTGTGTCTCTCTCGCCTGAATTGATGTCTGCTGAAGGTGGTCGGTCTCCTGTACGAACATAAACAGTGAGCCGAAGCGGGATCTCAACTGGTACAAACGCCAAGCTCTTCAACGCATAAACACACATCATTCAACCCCGAGAGTAAGTGGCCATGTAAGTCTTCACCGAGCACACCAACATGCAGAGACTCGTAGTTTAAGAACAGCAATGTGTTTTTATGACATATCGGGGAAATAAGGAGGTGCCGCTTTGTTGTTTTTGGATTACTGTAGCTCCATCCTTCTGTCCTAAGATGGCAATGTTTCAACACCTTGTTGGACTGTTTTCCATTCTGGCTTTACTATAGGTCATTTTAGAGGAAGCTTTGATAATTATATTCCGGTCGGCTGGACCTCCCCCAAGCAGCACCAAACCTGAACACATTTCACTGACAATAGAGCAGAAAATATATACATTACAGGTTGAAGGTATGGTACTTTTTCTTTTTTTTTTTAATTATAGATTGAAAAAAAGCTTATCTTGAAGTTTGCAGCAGCAACACATCTTTGAAAAGTTTTTTTTTTTGGAGACGGGTCAATACCATGTTTGATGTAAAAGAAAATTGTGTTCTAAAAATGACTATAAAATCATAAACTTGTTTCCATCACCGATAGTGCATCACATAATCAAAAAAGTCAAAGAACTGGCAAAACATCTCTCATATTTTTTAGAGCAATTTTTTTTAGCCACTTTGCATTGAGAGATTGAGTGTTTTATGGTAAAAAGGCTCCTCAATCAAAGGTACTGAATGTGTAATTTTGCTCAAATTGATAACAAAAAATACTCAGGCCTTCTCCCAGGTGTCAGATTTGGTCCAAAGTTTTTCACATTATGTTGGAGAACTTTCAGCAGACTTAATTTATTCAAAGATGTTTCAGGCAGATTTGACACTGTTTATTTCTTCCTATTCACACTTTCAACTTCTGCTTCGAACCATCAAGTTTTACATCCAGACCCAAGATAATACTTTTGCTGTGTTTGGGATGGGAATATTCCCAAAGCAAAAAGCCGGGCCTCTGTCTAATTGCACTCCGAGCAATGACTTCCTGTGGGGGACTCCATGAGGGATGTTTGGTCTTGACTCTTCAGATGACCCCAAACCAGAAACCTCAGCACACATTCTCCTGGTTTATGAAATGTGTTTTAAACTTAAGCCACTCCCCAGTGGAACATTAATACAGCACTTTGTCTATGCTGCCAGCTTTGCTTTCAGACACTGTCTTCTAAAGATAAGCACGCCGGGGTTAATATAATCACAGCAATGGAGGGCTTGTTCAGCTTAAATGACAACAAATGTTGCTTCATTTCATGTTGTTTGAATTACACAGATATTTTTGGCAACTGAAAGATGTTCAAATGTAAAGAGATAGTCTATTTTGCACTTTGTTTTTTTCAGATTTCTGGGTTTGGACGACTCCCCGTGCAGTCAATCATCTTGCTCCTGCGAACTAACCCCGTTTGCTTCGAGAACACAGTAGAGCCCCGAAGCTCTAAGACAGATTTGCATAGTCAGCTGGTATTTACATTTGAAATTGTTCTGAGTGCAGCTTGTCTCTGTGGCTGCCAGCAGTGTGCACTGTTTAATCCAGAAACACCAGATGAATCACAGGCAGTCTGGACAACAAACCGGAATATTTCTACCAGGATCACAATCTCATCTATCAAGTGAATGACTCATGAAAAAAATACAGTCAGACCTATGTTAAATTAATTTGTTAAATGAGTAACGGCCACCAAAGCTTAGACGTTGAATAGTACCAACCCGTTGCATTTGCATGTTTGTCCACAGGTTCAGTTGTTCTGTTTGGTTCAATGCCCATGTGTAATGAGGCCATATGTAATTTAGAGTCAACAAAGAACATTAAAGGAAAGTGGAAAATGTGATCAGAGTCCAGTTGGGCTTTTTCCTTTTCTCTATAGTTACATAAGTATGATATATGCTGTGGACAAATATTGATATTCCATTAGGATACTGGTTTGAACTTGTCAATAATGTTCTTTCTGAACTCAAATGTAGATGAACAAAAGTATCAATAATAACAGCGGGGTGATTATGGTGCTTAATAATGGGTCTGTTAGACCAGTCTCCAGTGAAATGGAGTTCATAGTAAATTTAGCGAAATTACTGATCCCTGAAATGTGCTTTTTCCATATGTTTGAATTTTACACTTTTTAAACCAACGCACAATGTCACCATAACTTATTCATATAGTTTTTTGCCCAGCTTTGATCAGCTATTTTATTTTCCAACCATCAGAAGAACAAAAGAACAACTTGAGTGAAAAGGTGATCTGTGGAAACCATTATATTGGATGTCAAAGAGAAATAGTTGCATGTGTTAACCATCGATCCATCACCTGAAAGCCTGTGGGCTGATCCAGCCACCAACTGCAAACTGGGTGAACCTGTTTTCATTGCCCCTGTTTCCATATATGTTATGGATATATATAAATATACACTTTTATCAAAATGAACACTGAGGGACTCATCACCTGGAAACCATCAACATTTCTTGGATCAAAGAAAACTGGGAGTTATTTCCGAGCCAGAACATGGAAAACCGTGATAATATATAACAGTTTTGATAAAGAGACCAGACCACCCTCAAAGTATTTGGTGTAACAAGGAGCCTTAAGTGTCCTTGCAATCTTTCCAGCTAAAGAACACAGCTTTATTTAGAGTGCTGCAGGTGGATTTGGTGATAAGGTGGCTAAATCTAGTGTGTTGTTTGAGTTACAACAGAGATAAGTTGTCTTTTGCGCATTTAAGTGAGGTTTGTTGGTTTCAAGATCTGTTGCCTGTCTTATGCTTATCTACATGAGTAGATATATAGCAGGTTGTTCTTGACTTGCAGAACGAAAATGCTTTTTTTCTCTATTTGTTGATTTAATTAGCAGGTCACATTTTAAATACATCCTTTGGGTTAGGGTTCTTCTTTCATTCAAATCTGCATCCTGTACCAATTCTTCCTACATTTACTTGTTGAGAAAAGGTTTCACCTTTGCCAGTATTGCATCATTGTTATTAATCTTGACTGCAAACACAATAAAAGTAACAGGAAGGAAAAGATCTGAGTAAGAATAAAATATCATAGAATATATCCCCATGTTGTTGAGTTCCTCCTTTTTTACCTGCTCTGTAGCATCAATGAGTTAACGCAACACATTTGATTAATATGTGGTTCAATACAGCAACAAATTCAGATTAATTGAGAAATATCTCTGAATTTTACCGTCTTAAGTTTGTGTGAAAATACGACATAATTTGTATGGAATTCATAATATCTGAGGAAGGGTATCTTAGTAAATTCCCATTTAGCAATATGTTTAATTGTGCTTTTAAGTTTTAAGGTTATTGGAAAATATCTCTTGAATTTTCTGAGCAAACCGTGAAAATGATTGTGATTTACTCTAACACCTAGGATTTCACCATCAGCTAAACTGATATCCCATAAAAAATGAAAAAGTACTGACAGAATAAAAAAAAAATTCTGGATTCACCATGACATGATGTAAACTGACATCTGAAGGATTTTTTCCCATATCTTGGCTGCTCATCATCATCATTAAAACAACTTTTAATGTCTCATATTTTCCATGACTGCCATTCTCATCTCTGGGGACGGTTCTTTATACTCCCATAACTCCAAAGAAAAGGACCCAACTTATCACACAAGTGTGGGGGAGAAAAGATTTTACATTGAACCAATATAGATTTGAAGTGTTTTGTACATATACAACACTGTTAATATTAGGAGACAAGAAAATTCTCATGGTCTAAACTCCCTTCCAGGCTTTTTTTTTTTGTCTCTGTCTGATGTTCCTGCCTGAGACACGAAATAACCCCGGACCACCTGGGCCCCAACTCTCACTCACAGGTGGGAATCTTGTGTTTCGGCTCAACTTAAAAGTGATGATTGTGTCGAAACAACCCTGTCCACACACTACCATGTCAAATAAAGCTGTGAGGTGGGTGAAAATAGCCAGCGATGTAGCAGTGCAGCAGATCCTTAGGCCTCCGCTGCCTGGCTGCCCGCCTGCCGCTTGATGTTTAACAAGCCGGTCATTTAAACACCACTAATAAAACATCTCCTGCTGGGGGGACAGGCTCTTCATAAACCTTCACTCTGCCGTGGTGAGAGCACGCATGCCTCTACGGCCATCCTATCTCCTCCTCTGTGTCTTTGACCAGTGCGTATGCAAACCGGCACTTGCACGAGCGTCCTTTAAAATGAAAAAAAAGTATAATTGGGGTGATAAAAGTGAAACAGCCAACACATTATAGCAGCTGTAACTCTGGTCTGAACAGACGTAAAGGTTTAGGCACTGAAGGGGAGGTGATGAAATGGATTAACACAGTGCGAGTTATTTGACTCCAAACAGGGATTCAGTCCAGTAGGAAGTAAGTGAAAGGAATAGTTCTATGATTTATGAAACACTCTCAGTAAAATCTTGCGGATAGGTAAATCTTATTGGTTTATATGCTGTTTTAATTCGCCATTAAGAGTGGAGAAAGGGAAACCAGCTGTACTATGGTTTTAAGAATAATACTCTCATTAGATGGAGCGATACCTCTCTTCTATTTCCGAAATGACTATTGTCAAAATTCAGAATAAAAATTCTGCGAAAATACCGAAACACATTTGTGCTACAACCCCGGTTCAGCTCGTTCCCAAAGCTGTCGAAGAAGACAAACGTGAGAAAAGCAGATGCAATCTAAAAGATCTGGCAGCAGACTGATAGCATTCTTGAGAGTTTCTGTACTCCAGGACTCGTGGGGTCAGTCTCCCTGAGAGACTGCAGGTTTGGGTCACATCCAGGGAATCAAGGCTGCCTAATTTCTGACTCATGGTGCGTGAGATTAAAGTATTTCATGATGCAGTGTCATTTATAGGGATAGTTTAAGTTTATTGTTTTTAAAGTACATATTTTGACGTAAAAGATTTTGTCCCAGCACCCCTTTGTATTTAGCATTGTTTGAATTATGTTATAAATACAGGATATCAATAGGTCCAGTATTATCCAGTCTATACCTTTTTGATGTTCTTGTAAATAAAAACATTCACAAGCTCAGATATGTTATCAGTGAAAACCAAATTTGATTTATTAGAAAGTGATTACTTTTCAAACAGAGATTATTTATAACTTGCCTGCTGTGAATTGAAGTTTTTTTCCCCCAACTAAAACTGCACAAATAATTAGAGCGAGACCTCGTGAAGCTGTCCACTAAAACCCCCCAGGGCAGAGAGGGGGGGATGGGAGATACTTTATTGGGGTGGGGTGAGAGGAGGGAATTCCTTATATTAGGTTTCCTTCAGTCCAGATGCCACTGCTTTTGCAAACCTGCAATCTGTGGACAAAAGTTAGAATCCAATCTTGAGCTGCAAGACTCTAATCAAAGGGCATCTGTCGCTATGGGAAGCTTTGTTTCATATATTGAGTGAAAACTGCATTTGTGAATGCTTGTGCATGCAGCCAACTATACATGACAAATGAAATGTCCAAGAAGTTTATAGCAAAAGTGTTTGAATTCTGCAGAAAGGGGTTTCATATAACAAGATCATGTCATAGGCTTCCAGTATGAACTCAAAACACACCACAGCTTTGGCAAAAGGGGCTTGGTTAATGCTCCACTTGCTTTGGCTTTTCACACCCAAGAACCTGGCACCGAAAGTGATTTTATTTATTTATTTTCCCTCTTTATCTATGTGGGTATTTAAAAATGGCTATCAAGTTGCAGTTCTGTGAAGCCCCCATCCGTTTCTGAACCCCTACCATCATATAGTCAGGTTGCAGCTGCATCCTCTCGTTCCCTATTTATCTACACATCTCTATCACTCAATCACGCATTCTCTCTCTCCCTCTCTCTCTCTCTCACACACACACACACACACACACACACACACGCACGTAGCATTCTCGCTCTCGCTGACCATCTGTCCCTACCAGAAGTGAAGGTGTCCAGTTTCACTCGAAATATTTGGACCTTACGTACAGATCATAAATGTGAATGACAACATTGAGATGGAGAAACAGCTGAATAAGAGAAAAGGGAAACGCTGCAGCAGCAGGTTTAATTCCTCTTAGGTTGGCGACCTTATTTATTTAATCAGTGTTAGCCAATACCATGAAAAACAGCCAACATGCAACCTATCTTAGTAACTAATACAAACCCAGTTTCCAAAAAACAAATGTATAAAATGAAGTGGAATTGAATTAAATGACATGTTACAGGATTACTTGAGTGCAAACACTATATGAATTCATATGAATTTTAATGAGTGCCATTTGCCCCGTGTTGCTTCACTTTTGACAGCACTTTTTGGTGAAATATTCTGCTACATTGAGCATGACGTTATTGGATTTTGGCTTGACAAAATAGTTAGTAATGCACACGGAGTTGCTGATTGTGTGCTTTCTCTTTATTTCATAGTGTTTAAACCTTTTTTGGAAGGGGAGTATTGCCAACGCTATGCCCCTTTTCAGAAGCTAATTCACTTTTTGAAAACACATCAGTCACAAGCGCCTTTGCACAGGGTGGCATGCTTCATCATGTTGACGAACATGACCTCCAAAGTTTATTTAACCAAAGACATCAATAAAAAAATGACAAATGTGGTTCATCTGCAACTGCCTCTGTTCACTTGTATTTGGACCAACAGCTTCTTGCCTTGAAAACAGAGCATCAGTATAACTATTACTGGGTATGAGGGTGTCAATGTGAGCTCTTATTAGAGACGAATGAATCCGAAATGCACCCTCAATCTTTCTGTTGCTCTGGTGGATGCAGGCAGAGGAGTTCTCATGGAGGCCCTTTCATGCGGGTGTGCAGCTGCTTGTAGAGTAAAGTTGCAGCTTGAAAGAGTCATAGGCTGCAGGAGGTGAAGCTACAGGCTGTTTTTTTCCCCTTTTTCTTCAAAGAGGACAATGTCTTTGAGAGGTTTCAAATAAAGACAGAGTCAATTGGATTTGGATATCTTCAAATTTGACAGGGCAAAACTTAATGTATACAGCTTCACGAACCTATTTTGCTGACTGGTAAAAGGGCAATTAATAGGTTGGCTCTACTTGCTGTCAAATCCTACATTAGTGTAACTATGAATCACCTCCTTGATGAAAGTAAAATCCGTTTATTTCAGGTAAAACCCACAAGATTAAAGTTCTTTCTAAGTTCGGAGAAATATTCCTCTTTCTGCCAAGAAACCACTTAAGCTTAAAGGCAGTTTTGACCTGCAGACAATCCAGAAACGACTATATAGTTTCTGCTCTTTTTTCTGTCAACTTTGAAGAAACCTGAAATTTGTCTGTGGACATTTGAGAATGCTTCTCTTCTCTTGTGTCTTATGTCAGTAATCTGCAGGTATAATTTAGTAAAAGCATGATCGGGAGGGCTGGAGATATTCTCACAAAGAGCAAGCTATATGTCATGGTGCCATAGTGTCTGCATGGTACTATATGGGTGTGTGTGCTTTGTTTTCCTTGTAATTTGCCAACCATCTGAAGTAAATGGCGTTCTCATGACTGCTCAGATTGTAATCTCTGCATGGCTAACATGCTGTGGGCATTTCTGTTTTTCAGGGCAACGCACCAGATTAGGAAATGCCAAATAATTTGTGCTGATGTCAGAGAGCGATATTATTTTCATCATTGCTTTTTTTTTACCACAATCAGAAGTAATTGAATGCAGTATTGGCAGTTTTGGAATCGCTTTTGAAGGCCCCAGGGATTCCGGGACAACAGTTCTGTTGTTCCATATGTAAGCTTTTGACTTGCAAAGTATTGATGTATTCATCAGGATTCATCATAAATGGGGTTTGACTCTCTGTCTTAGAGGGCAGGGCCTCATTCTGAATCTTCCGTTTTCCAGGACACTCCTATCTAAAACTATTTCTTTTTCAAAGATTTAATCTAAACTGTTCGAGAAGCTGATGCAACAAAAGAGTTTTTGAGTTGAATCCCTTGTTGGTCCCTAGTGCAGTTCTCCCTAAACAGGCCCCTCCACTAATTTGATCCAAGCAAGAGGAAAAAGCAGACACAAATCTTCCTGTAAAGCTGAGCTGAGAAACGTCCACCGTGACTTTGTAAGCTGACTTGTTAAGGCTCTATTCCTTCTTTAAACAGACTCCAATTACTGGAATATCTTGCCATAAAAAGCTGTTCTCATTTTATAGAGAAAAAATATTGAAAGGGCCATAAGTTTTTTACGGCTGAAGCATGGAATGATTAGAAAATATGGAACCAGCTAATCCCGCACACTAGTGTGGATGCACGGAAAAACAAAATAAATGGGAAATCAATGTGTTCACGGTGTAGGTTTGGAATTTTCCTCCCTATAGCGGTGACAGTGATACGTTTATTTCGAATATTTTCACGTTGACCGAAATGTGTACCGTGCCTATCTGCACATCAAAACCAGGCCCTGGAATCGATGCCAGAAGTTCTCTTGCAAATGACTCCCATATGGTTTCTACCAAAACAACTCCGTGGCCTCGTCTGAATTTATACAACACTGCTGTAACTTTGTGGACTACACAGTAGTCTGACTACATGCTTGTTTAAATATGTTTGTGTTAGTGTTAGCACTTCTCAACAGCAATCTTTCACTATATGTAGTTGTTCAAATACTAAATATATTACTCAGCAGTGCTGTAAGTCATCCTCTGTGGAGTGTGCAGTTTGACATTTTGGGATAAGTGGAGCCGGGTTTTCATCTTCTTTACAACTTACTGTACTGGCTAAACAACGGTAACTTGCCCAGGTGTGTTTACAGTTAACCAGGCATGTTCTGCTGAAGCAGCTTCCTCCGTGTTGCTCAGAAAAGTTATAATTGACTCGGTTGTACTAACTTTCTCACGCTCATGTTTAATGCATCAGTGCTTGCTGTCTGTCTGCTTTTGTCATTGATACTGAGAGCAGCCTGCTGTTCTCTGCCTGGAATGGCAAGAGGGCTTGAGTTTCCTTCCCGCACATCCCCAGCCCATTACCCTCAGGGCCGCGCAGCTCATTCCATGGCCTTAACAAGACCTTGGAGCGAGTGTGTTGGATGGTTGTGCATTTGAAGTTGCTACCCGTTCGTGCCATTATGGGGAGGTGATTTGTGACAGAGGTAGTATCAAACTGTTTTTCGGTAAGCAGACACTCGCAAATCAAAAGAAACCATTAGGGCTCCTTATTGTGCAAACACACACAGCCGTGCAACAGTGTGAAAGAGCTCCATTACATGCAGGAGTTCAAAAGCAGCTAAACTGAAGGATGACTCCTTAATCTTTTGACGTTATGTAATTGAAGGATGATAAATTATTGAATGTATTATTTACAAGTGATGCACTTTATTAAAAAGTTATCATAAGTTTTATTCATAGCTAATATCTATTTATGCAAGGCATAAAGTGTGCAAAAAGGCTCACACCCATATTTTTTTCCAAAAATTGACTTATAAAGCTAAATATTTCCACTCTGAAATGAGTTTTAAGTAGCAAACAGTGTTTGATCAAGTTAAAAGAAATGCCTCCAAACTCAGTTGCCTTCCACCACTTGTGGAGTATGCGACTATAGTATATATATATTTATACATACGAGCGTAAATGCTCAGGTGGTGCATGCTTGCCAGCCTTGGTAAAATTAGACCGTCATAATGAGTGCTGACAGAAATGCTGAGAGCAGGACAGCGCTGCAGGAATTCTGGAAATGACATGGCCTATATGTCATGGGGTGCAGCTGCTCCTGTCAGGTAGAGGAGATGGCCGGTGTGGGGAAATGGAAGATGTGTAAATCAGGAGTTGCTTGTCGCCAAACTCTGACCAGAGACTGAAAAAAAAGGCCTGATGGAAAAATCAGGCTACTTAGAAGGAATCCTTTGGACTCCCAAGGATTTCCTCTCAAGGAAAATTCATCCTCTGCCCGCTCAAACGAGAGGGAATCTCAACTTGAAAGAGCATTGTGACTCATTTTCTCATAAGCACAATATCAATGTGATGGGGTTGATGTTACATAGAAATAGTTTTTTTTTATTTAGTCGTCAGTGAACCTTTAGGGGAAAACAGAGAAAAGGAAAGTGTTGTTTTCAGGGGCAAAACTGCCAAATATTCCATTGCATTTACCCACACAAAAACACTTCCACCGCTCAGACCATGTGGAGACCATGTTATCTGAAGTTCAAAGCATAGCTTGGGTGTCTTTCTTCCTCCGCGAAGGGGTTGTCTAAACCGTGGAAAATGCTTTTATGATAAGACCTGAGCGTGCTGGAAAGTTTGATATTAAAAAATTCATGCACCAGACATTCTGACCTTTCCTGTGTGAGGAGAAAATGTCTGCATAGTTCAGCTGAAGCGAGGCACCAGACGTTTAAAACGTTACACTTTTTGTCCTTCTGAATATTTGAGTTTGATCACAATTCAAGAGTTCTTTCTGAAAAAAAAGAAATAAAAGAAAACCTATAAAGATTCGGCTCAGATGGAGTTGGCAGTTGATTTTCTTGGTTGTTTTGTCAGTTTGAAAAAAATAGTTTTTGCAAAGCTCATCCAATCAATGCCACAATTGTCTCAATCCTTTCAAGTGAAAAGACAAACAAGAATAGATACATTTTCCCATATCAATGTTTTTTTCAGCCTCTTGAGAAGATTTCCCTGATTAGACAACCATCGGAGTCTGCATACTTCTATAAAACAAAACAAAAATGGTCACCACATGCCAGATTTGTCAAAACATGTTTAAGGTTAAAGGAGTTTCAGATGTTACATTACAACACCTCTGGAAAGAACATTTGATGCCAGCGACAGATAAAATCACATACCCCCCCCCAGTCTATCGTTTTGTGTTGAACTTTGCAGACAGACAAAGACGGTATTCTAAGCTTTATGGAACCAGATGCAGATGTAAACTAACACAAAAGCAGAAACAAAAACATGTGCACATATGTCTACAGGTCAGTGAGCCACAGACAGACTTTTTCTCAAACTTGATTGAAAATAATATAAATCTGGTGTATCATATGTTGAAAACTACATGTTAAGAAATCAAGATTCCCCCCTCAGTAATAATACCACCCCTTTTCTGAAGGTTTGGAATTTATAGGAGACTATAAATAATATACTTTTCTAAGTGTTGTCAGGTTCCTAGTGCATTTTAAAACCTAAATCTAACCAAGCATTTATGTGTGAATCCTAACTAGACACAAAGGAATAGTAACAATGGCTGAAATATAGAGAGATAAATGCATCATTTTCCAAATAATAAACATATTTTCAAGAATTGACTCAGGGTCTAATGTACTCCTCAACATGAGAAAAACAACCACCATCATCCTTATATTGATGGGCACGCCATGGCAATAATTTTTGTGGTGCCAGGACAAGATTGAATTATTTCCTTTTTACAGAATAATGCCACATATACGTAAAAAAACACAGACAATTTCTGATATAGAAATTTGGCCATTAGATCTTGCTTGTCTTTGTCCTATTTGATTTTTCCAGTTTGAGCTTTGGTTCCATGGAAGTTTTGCAATTGGTGTCTCTGCACATCAGGTTAAGACACTGCTAATATGTTGGAGTGTTCTTCGACGGGTTCCTAAGGGTCAGCGACACCTAGATTCAGAAGGCATGCCAAGTTTCTTTCCATATGGGTATGGGTGCAGCTGCAGCAGCCATGTTGACCCCAGCAGCCCTGAGTTCGTTCAACCACTGGCATTTTAGATCCGGTGTGATTCAGTTGATGCTTTCACAAGAAATAGCCCAGTAAAATGTTTCTTTTTGTGCACTGATATTGTTGGAATTTTACTTTAGTTGCACTCAAACGCTAGAGCTAAAATTCCGAGGAAAGAGGAACACATTCTTGAATGTTTTTGCAGTGACAGCAGTTTCCCTGCAGCTGACACAGAGACAACAGAGGCTATTCTGTTCTTCAGTGAAAGCATCTACAAAGATTCCCCAATTTTGTGTTTATACAAAAGGTATTTTGTGTTTTTAGTACAGATTTTCAGCCTTTTTTCTTGCACACAGAGATGTCCTCATCTTATCTTAAGGTGGTATTATTTACTGGAGATGAGGGAATATTTGGAAAACTATCCTCCTTGGATAGTCTATACCCCTTGTTGTTTTTTTAACTTTTTCCAGTTATCTGTATAGTTTCTCCTGCAGTCATATGTTGGGATTGTAGCAGAAAGAACATGAGAAACAAAGTCCCAGCTTTTTAATCTTCTTTGAAATACTGGGTTTATCGTTAGTGCTCTTGGTTATTCCGAGGAATATGTCAAGAAGGGAAAGATAAAAGAAAGCAAAGGGGGAGAGGGGTTTCAAGTTGACATTATCCAGCCATATGTGCAAGGGCACTTGCAGATTGTTCAATACTTTCTGATAAAGGATAGCACCACAGCCCAATTTATCTTCATTCAGAGCCAACAGACTTCTGCAGCAAGTATTATGGAAGAAGGAGCTGATTGTTGGCCTGTTGTCGCAGATTAATCCAAAGTCCTGTCCCCCTCTCTTTCCCCAGACTGCTAGACTCCATACACAGAGACAGCCAGGGCTGAGAAAATTACCCTGATTGTGCATGATTTTCCCTTTGCTCTTGTGTCCTTTGTGAAGTGGTTATGACATATAAAAAAGGAGTAATGTGGCAGTTAAAACCTGAGTGTCAGTATTTACTGTTTAATAAGTTTTTCTTTTGAGACATTTTGAATGATATCTACTTTTCTCTTGTCATGGAGCTAACACAATCTTTACCAATATTTAGTATAGTGAGCGCAGGGATGCCCAGATATCCCGATGTCCAGTTTATTAAAAAAGCTGAATGTTTAGCACGGACCTACGGGGTCATAAAATACAGCTCAAAGCAAGCCGCTGCAGATCCACAGAATGGGGCGATGTAGGAGAAAATGGCTGTGCACAGGGTCATAAACCTTTGCCACGACATTAGGACGCACCTGGCCGAGGAAAGACGCTGCGGGGAATTATGGACGCACACCTGGACTGAAAACGATGACTGCTGCAGCAAAGATGATCAGCCCAACGTCAGAACACTGACACAGGCTGAGTGAGTCTGTCAGGCTTTTTGTTCCGTTTCACACATGAACAATGAGTCGCAAGCAATTAGTTACATGCAAAATATAAAAAATGTAATCACCCGTCTTAATCAATTTAATGGTCAAATAGATCAGATAATAAAGTTTATTCTGAATGCATTGTGATACAGTTTTCTCCTGAATATGATGCTTCTCTTTGGTCTTTCCATCTTAATTCTCCACGGAATCCTATTTCTTCTCATTTATGGACCTTCCACACTTAAATTATGTACATTAAAAAAAACTGATTAAAAGAATACCGGTACATGCTCTAATGCATGTTACATGTCACTTCAGCTTTAACTTGGTGTAAAACTAACACCTCTGAGACAGCTTTTAAATAGTTATCTGGATAAGTACTGAGAGGCTAGTCCAACAACAAACAGTAAACCTTTCTATTGGTGTTAATCTTTTAGACTTAGATTTTGAATTAGTCCATGGTTGGGTTTTGGCATCAAAACCCTTCATTTAGGTTTCGAACATTTCTATGGCTTTATATGGCTTTAAATTTGCTTCATTACCATTTTATCAGGTCTTTTTTTACCATTTTCTTATACGCATACAAGATATACTATATTGTAGCTTTGACACAATACCTACACGTATCATGATAGCTCACCATCTTATATTATGGGAGACAGCAAACTTAATTGACTATAGAATGTGCACACGATACACAATTACTCTTTCTAGAAATGGACAATAGCTACTCAAATCTTAAGGTTCTTTTATCTACTGATGTGTAGCTAACCAGTTTAATTGCTTTTCTCCAATGTCGTGTAATGGACATAAATGTATACTAAAGCAAAGTAATGCAGTACATTTAAAAAGCTTAAAAAATAGCCATGTTCAAACATTTGCATTAATCACAAAACTGAGCTTCCCTTTTCTTCTGACGTGAAGTAATTCCTTTTTTTAGAGCATCAGTTGTTGTCCAAATGCAAACTGAACCACTTGCTACTACATAGTTGTACTGTAATGAAGCATTATTGTGTCTATTTTTAACACACTGCAGAAGGCCAGTGTCCAAATACAACGCTGTCTGTTTGACATTCTTGTTGGATATCTCGGTGAAAAGATACAGGAGTGACTTTTTCTACACTTTTAATGTTTTCCAATGATTTTTGGAGGATGTGTGGTGTGTTTGTTAGTGGTTGCTGTGAGCAACCGGGACACAGAAGAGCCAGAACAGAGTCCTGTATGTCTCCCTGCACTGCCATGTTAGGAGTTGCCCCGTGTGCTGAGTAATGAGGCTGCTGACTCGTTTACTTTTGTCAGTTGCTCCTGTGATTTAAGTCAACTACCGCATCATACAGCAGTGTGAGGGAGGGAAAGTTTTTCTCCTCCTGGAAATAAATGGGAGTTACGAGACAATAGTAAGAAACCTCTCGCTCTACCATCTCTTGTTTGTAATTTTGCGCGTGCACAAACTCCTTAGCTGTGCGGACTCTGGCATGCCAACCTCAATTTACCTTTGGGACTTT
Organism: Menidia beryllina; assembly: GCA_013363375.1. NCBI lineage: Eukaryota > Metazoa > Chordata > Actinopteri > Atheriniformes > Atherinopsidae > Menidia > Menidia beryllina. The sequence continues at coordinate 3,607,589 of JABUIW010000071.1, read as the reverse complement.
AATGAACCCATTTATTTCGGAGCACCACCGGAGCGCAGGGCTATACGCATTTTGGGGGAAGCCATAAATTGTGTCAGTAGAGATGTAACCTCGGCCTGAACTGAGTGCAGAAAAGAGGGCTGATGGATTACCTGTGGCTGACCTGGGGTGTTAGTTGTGATGAATCTGTCCAAAGCCATCTGGGGCCCCAGCAGAGTTATTGCCTGGCTGTTATCGGCTGAAAGCCGACACTGACGGGGTATGTTGTGACAAAACATCAGCACTGAAGTGTTCCTTGTACAACATTTGCTCATTGGGTTTTCCAAAGAGAAGAGTTCTGGGAAATTCTGAGTGATTTGGAAGTTTTTAGCCAGACTCATTATGATATATTGTTTTTGAACTCGCCTTATCTGAGATATTTGGGATTGCACATTAACTCTGATTACCTACGTCTTTGTAAAGTGATTGAATGAGGTACTTTAGCTATCCCTGACCACAACACACATGTGAATGGAACATTTGCACTAATAAAATATTATTTCCAAAGGGCATTACAGTCTGTGGAAACAGTGTTTCATGCTATCTTCTTTTAAAAAAGCTACTCAAACTGGTCATAAAGGCCAGATACACTCAATTCTGATGTCTCAAAAGCTTATCCTCCGATGTGGAAGATGTGATTCATTGAGTATGACGTGGTCACATCACTGATATTCTAACTAATTCCTTTGCAGTTGAGGGGTTCACGGATTGATGCATCCCTGATGCGCTGTCAAACATGTGTTTTGTATTTGGTCACCAGGCAGCCAATCTGCCTTATCAGCATATCTGCACTAGCAGGGAACGCGTTCCTGTTTGAACTTCAAACGGACACTTGCCAGCAATCATCAACATTTTCATCATTTTAAAATGCAACTAAGTTCCAAAAATATATTTACTTATCTTCAAACCAAAATTTGACTTAATAATGTGTGATGGTGGGTATCTTGGAAATGTAGACAGTGTAAAAAGGAAATAGGGCAAAAATAATCCTCCCAGATCTCACATCCATAGTCTCAGATGTCTGGTTGTTTGACTTCAGACCCAAAGGATACCGAGTCCTTTTTTCAGGGATAAAAATGCTTCGTATTCCAATTGAAATATAGAAGAGTACAAAATAAAATTGTGTATAAACTCCTTTAAAAATAGGTTTTATTTGATATTTAGAAACTTTTTTTCTGAACTGACTTAAATCTGTGAAATTGAAAGTGCTACACCCAGAAATAAATACTAATAAGACAGTAGGATTGATCGAGATTGTCAATGCAACTTTATTGGAAGTATTTTTGGACTGCTTTGTCCAAGATATGTCATGAGGACATTAAAAAAAAAAAGAAAAGGACATCTGGTGGATGTGAGAGCAACTGCATGCAAACTCATTTTTCATTGGTTTGCTTTTATGAGAACTTTGCGGATGCTTAAAGGAAATGCTTGGAATTGTTATTTGCTCTGATTTGTGTTTGCTGGTGTGAGTCGTATTTTCCCCTCCTGCTGATTGGTGGCTTAAAATGCACCATCGTGGGTTGTTTTCAACAGGGTGGACACAACAATACGTGCAATTGCTTCCATTGGACGACTTTTTGGGGGATTTTAATTTGAGCATTTACAAGTCGCATGTTGGTGTTCCTTCATTTCTCGTGTATTGAATTCAAAGCGAGCTGTGTTTCATTAACTTTACGCTGTATGTTATTATTTGCCGCTGCCTCTGTCTCGTTGAGGCATCGTGGTAATATTTGATTGCGAATTTTCTTCTGATGGGAGTCCAGTGCCAGCAGAGTTGTGGTGAGCTCATTTCCTCAACGCGCAGCCCGGGAGGAAGAAGAGTAAGGGGTTAGAGGGGGCTGCAGAGGGGTTGTAGGAGTAAAGTATGATGTGCAGTTAATCAGCCTAAGCACACACAAGCAGCACTGCTTTGCTGTGGAATATACAGCCCTGTCTGTACCGAACAGCTGCAGAGGAAAACCATCTCTTTGCCTTTCTTAGACATGTTGATGGAGGGAAGAGGGAGAGGGAATTAAGCAGTGAGAGTGAAAGAAAAGAAGGAGAGAAAGAGTTTGTGTGTGTGTGCGTGTGTGTGTGTGTGAGCGAGACAGCGTACAGATGGGATGGAGGAGGGGAGGAGAAAAAGAGAGAGAGAAAAAAAAAGAGAAGGTTTTAACAGCCTGCCCACATCTGTTTATTTAGAAAAGAAACCATTGTGTCATTCAGTTATTCTAACAACCTACGCCAGGGCCAGTGTTAGTCCCACAATGACGGCTTTTTAAATACACAGTTTACACTCCTATGAAGTGGCCTCATAACTGCGCTGGAGCCTCAGGAACGTGCCAAATGGGGAACATGCTTGAGTTTCACATTCCCCTCCCGCACTACTTGACGTCTCTATAGCAGACTGCGATGCCAAAGATTGTGCCAGGGGAGATCTAGTGGGGGCTTTTCAGCTCGGTCCTGTGCGCGAGTTCTGCGTCTAATCTTTTAAAATTGGCCCACAACTTTTCCAGGCTTGATTAAAGACTGTGTGCGCAGAAGTTTGATAACCGTTTCCTGTGAGCTCTGTGAACTGGTCGTTCTAAATGTTTGAGATACATGGAAAAGTTCAGTTGGAATGCAGGATTCTTATGGAATTATGCTGACATTGATACAGTCCTAGTGCTGAATCTGAATTAGAGCTAAAATCAGGCAGCTCATGCCTATAAAAAGACTAAGGGTTTAACCCCCGTCTTCAGAAAATAACTAAATTTTACATTTGCTGACATTTTAGGTGGATTTAAAGACCAAAAACTGAGAGAAGTGTATGCTTGAACTAAGAACATGTTAACCCCCTGCATTTTACGCTACCAAAACCAGGTACCAGGTTGGTATTTTCCCTCTCAGATTTCTTCTGCACAAATAAAAGAGAAACCCCACATCGCAGTCTTGCCGGATGGTGCCGCACAGCTGTTTTTATGACTCCGTCAGATTTGCTGGAGTCCAGACCTGCAGCTCCGACTTTTAGGAAACTCTGGCAAAAGTGTTTCGTTCTCTTTGTTGAAATGCAGCCTTACATTGCTTCAGTGAAATGACGACAGACCTAGCAGTAAAATGCAAGAAGGCACAGGTTAAAGTAAAAAAAAGCAAAAAAATCTGACTCAATCTACAAAAAAGACAAGACAATAGGCTCATAAAAAGGGTCAAAGTAGCCAACGTTTAAAATAACTCGTAAGAAAACAGGAAGCTACCTCACACAAACTAACCCTCTAAATCACACACGTCAAACTTTTGAGGGCCGCTACCCTGCAGATTTTAGATGGTTCCCCCTCCAGCACACCTGATTTCAACCAGAGCACTCTCTGCAGGCCTGTGCAGAGCTCAAAGAAAGTTTTGAAGTGATCATTCCTTCAGAATCAGGTGTGTTGAAGCAGAGTCAGCAGAATCGGCAAAACAGCCGACCAAAGGGGAAACTTAAAAGGTGGCTGATCAGCCCACAGAGACCCTAAAGGGACAGAACACCTAAAAAAGGCTGAATAGTTTTCCTACCAAACCAACAAAAAACGAATGAATAATTAAGCAACTAATTCAAACATCGTACACTCAAATGTGCAAGCTTATTTTAGAATACAGTGTTGTGTCAGTGTATGTGAACAAATCCAACACCAAAACCAATCTGGCACTGTTCTGTAAATGAAATCCTACATTTTAAGAAAACAGAAATGGAGTGTTCTGTCTGATTTTTTTTATGTTGCAGCTGTGATTCTAAATGCATGTTACCACATCCCTTTGTCTGGAGGTGCAGCCATCACAATACTCAACACAAATGTTGTTCTCTAACTTCTTGATTTATGTGTTCCTATAGATGCAAGTGTTTTCCATTTCACCAGATAACGTCAATGTGATGTTGCAGTTTAGCTCTAATTGGCCAAATGAGCCCAAAAGAAGCTTTTAATCCGACTTTGAAGTGATGGCACACGCAGTTTAGCCGGTTTAAATCATCACACGTGTCAATTCTTCTCTACAGGAATTCTGAACAGCAGTTCAGGAATGTTTAGCACTTGTGGTTAAAGCGATCATGTGTACTTTTGCTTTGTTGTGTTTTTTTATATAGTTCAATTCTTGCTGCGCTCCGTGTTTGTGAGATTAAGGTCATATGTCTGTGTCGGAGGTTAGGGGCTTTATTGGTGGGTCCATATGTGCTGGTGTTTGTCTGCTGTGATATGAAAGGCCTTCGGGCCTGTATAAACAGCCACTCATACAGGCCCATGGCTGAGCAGCATATGTTACAACAGCTGCACATGCACTGTGTGGTGTGTGGAGGCGGTGCAGAGGTTCACAGGGGTCTTTCAGGGTAAACGCCGAACACGGTACCTGGATGCTATTACACATCTGATATATTCCATTAATTAGTTTTAATTAGATATGCAGTTTTGATCCACAACTCTGTGCTCCACCTGCCCAACCTTTAACAGATGCATTGTTTTTTTCTAAACACTTTTGTCAGAATGAAGAGGTTTGTTAATGGATAAAAGGAAGGAGATGGCATTCTCACTATGACTATTTCCAGATTCTGCTCTGTTGAGTGGGTATACAGTCCCAAGGATGGATGTAGGCCGTTAGGAGTGTTTCAGTCCTCTGTGATAGGGCTCTCCAACATTTGCCCTGGTGGTAGTCCATGTTTTCAATAATTTAAACGTTTAAGGCGTTGAATTTATTGATGACAATGGTCTCATTCCAATATTCTTGATTTATTAGATTCCATTTAAGGATCCATGGAATTTGGGTTTAAGAACATAAACTGCATAGTGTCTTAAATTGCATGCCTCTATGATTAGAGTATTTGTTCTTCAGATATGTAGAGACCTGTCAGACTAATAGTGCAGTGGACTGTATTAAAAATATTTTGATCACTACCTTGTGGATATGATGGATGAGTTTAATCGAGCTTATAAAGGTCCAGCTGAACACATGACCCCTCACAGTTGATCATTTAACAGGGTATTAGAGCTGCAATCTTATTGCTGATTGCCTTTTTGGATATTCATGAACGCACCATAAACCCAAATTTGAATTTCCAGTAATTCCCTGCAAACTTTTGTGTATGTGTTATGTTGTATTTTTGTCACAACACAATGTGTTGTTGCTGTTTGCGTTCTGCAGATGAAACTGGAACTCCACATTGTGTTAGCAGAGCAATGTCTAAGGATTTTGCAACTTTCTAGAAATGCTAAAAACAGGCAAACGGATTTATGGCTTCCTGCCATTTTCTGCCAAGAATTAGGGTTTTAATCATTCGTGCATCACTGTGCAGTTCCAAACCGAACAAATCAACACAAATCCCCGGAAGAGGATGGATGAAACGGAGGCAAATTAATAGGCAAACATGGGGAAGGAAATGAATTCTTAATCTTGTTTGGTTGTGTTCCAAATAACTTATCACTGGCCATTACCGTGTCTCTGAAATCCCAAGGAGGAAGCAATTTGAATGGATAATTCCTGCCAACTCATTTCCTGTGTTGGGATATTTCCTTTTTTCAGACAGCACAGTGTAGGCCTGTTGCTGCTCCGCTCTGCCAGGACTCCCTGTATAGTGTTCTCGGACCAGACATGAGATCACGTTTGGCAGCTAAAATCCATTCGTGTATTAGATATGGCATCATAAATATTTTAGTGTCATGGTTTGCTTTTTTTTATACTAATTTGATGGAATTATTTGGAATGCCCAAAAGGTGTCTTCATTTTTACTCGTGTTTACATCGTGCTGCATCACTCGGAGAGAACCAAAGTGCCCTGAATTGTGCGTTCATTCTTACAGCGTTGTAAACTCCATTGTGAGAAAAACGTGGATTTTTATTGTTTCTGAGATACATTTTAGATCAATTGTCAAAGTTCCATTTATTTAAAACTTTCACAGAGACGAATATTAATTATTTTTGCTAGCCATGAAAACACCATATGAGTTAGTTAGTTAGCCATGTTAGTTAGAATAAAATTGGGATTTTAAAAATGTTTTTAAACATTTAAATCTTTGTCCCTTCATTTGACTTTTGTTGGAGTAATATAAGTTTAATTGATCCCTCAGTGTAACAACATTCAGCTTTCATTTCAGCACATGTGGTTTCCATGCAAAAATGTTCAGACAAAAGCATTGGATGATTTAATCTTTTTTTTTTCTCCTTCTGTAACTGTTTAGGATGAAAGACTTTTTTTTCTCCTTGCGTGGATGAGATTTCAAATAGTTATTTTCTCCTGGAAGTCTATCCTCAAAGCCATTAAGACTCTTGAAACACATAATGACCTCTTCATTTAAACTAATGAATAATAGAATTAAGAAAAAAAACATGAACGCATTAATGATCCCCTTCTGCTTTAGTTCTGTTTCATACTACACCTGAGCTAAAAGCACTTGAAACAATGAAGATGGTGTTTGAAAGTCTTTTGTTAAAACTCTGTGTTTCCATTCTTTGTGTAGCGGGAAAGAGCAGAAAGGAACTAACTCCCGAGGTATTGAGTTCCCTGTATCCATCATTTTCGACGAGTTGGGACCTTGGAATAGCGCCAGCAGCGTCTGCGTTAGCCAGCCGTAACTGACATTGAGTGCATTGTTTGCAGTGGGAAGCTCATGGCTGTGGCCTAAAGGTACATTCCTGAGATCAGAATGCTGTTTAAAACACAAACAGCCTTTGTGCCCTCACTGCTCTCTTCCCCTGACTCCCTCATCCACATCAAGCCTCAAGAACTAAACTGCCTCCTCTCACTCATGTGTCAACATGTGGGCTATCATTTTACTCACACCCACATACGCTCTCACACACACACACACACACACACACACTCTCGTGTCATTTTGATGACGAGGTCCAGGCAAGATATCTGAGCTATCTAAGCCCTAGTGGAAGAAGAGCGATGAGGTCTGAACTTTTTCAAACACAAACAGTGGTGTTTATGGTTTTAATGACCTTTTGATAACCAGAGACAAAGTAAACTAATGATGTCTTTATTAAATTGATATAATCTTTATATCAGGGCTATGTAAGAAAAGCTAAATAAAAGTAAAATAAGTAAAAGTGTGTCGTCACACAGGGAGCTCTCCGGACTTCGTTTTGGTCAGCATGAAAAACAAAACTGCTTGGTCTGACATTGCTGAGCCAGCTTTTTTCTGGGGCGTACCAGTGTTGTCCAGATTGTTGCAGGTAGGCCAAACTATTTACGTGTCCAACAGATAACCAGGAAAAGTCATAAAAGTACCATCGTGAAATCCCCATTTTAACTTGTTATCCTTTTTAGGTGTCATAAACATTTTACAGTCTAAGTTAATGTAAAAGGTGGATAAGCTTTACCTATTACCTGCTTAAGTCATCTAACTGAACTTCTTGAATAAATCAATACATGTATCAAAACCAAAAGAAAATAGTTTAGATTTCTGGCAATCTGGCAGTCACAGATAAACTGCTGGCTCTTATTGTTTTTGTTGTTTTTGTTGCTGAAAATATACAAATGGGGACTTGATTAACGCATCATAGAAAAAGCTCAGATGTCCAATTTTTTCTCAGCCGATCAGGCTGCAACTCCATTTCAGATATCCTTGTTATCGAACCATGTCCTCAGCTGTAGATTAACTTTCTAGAAACCCACGTTTGTTTGTTGCTCGAGGTGACATCACAATAGCCTTTGATGGAAATGAAATGAAAGGTTGCTGATTTAGACAATAGCTTATAAAATAAAATTCATAAAAATGAATCTTTTGCTGTTACGATGATTTGTGCACACATCAAATATATCTGCCATCGACCTGTTACACCTTCACCAGCAAAAGCACGAGGGGTGTTCATTTGAAGGAGTTATTATTCTTGATTATACTCAATGAGCTCGTTAATATACCTCAATTACTTTTCCCTCGACTGCTTTGCTGTGGGGGAGTTAATGGGAGGGGGGTGATTGAATCGGCGAGGATCGCCAGCTTTGCAGACCTACAGCAGCCGTGCTCAGTTTGAATGTTTGTGCAGCCCTGACGTTGGAACCATTATCTGACATCCACGTAGGGTCTGGAGGGCAATAGTAACAGTTTTATAGAGCAGCAGCTTTTTTCTAAACCACACGACTGTACTCCGTCTCCCTGTTTATTGCCATCAGTTCTATTCAAATTAGTTCCATTAGCAGTAGTTATTACTTTTATAATTATTTTGTTCGAAATTAGGTTCCATATGAACTGTGACGTGCACATGCATGTCAGCAGCCATTCAAATAGGGCACTTTTTTGGCAGATAAAGTTACTGAAGATCAAACTGAATATTGTGGTAACACCTAAAGAGCACAGATCTTAACATTTATCACAATTTTAGAAGTCTTTCTTCCCTAAAAGTCAAACTTTAACCAAAGTTAACTGCAGTTCAATGCATAGAAAGAAGAAGTCAACAATATTTTCATGAAATCTTCCAGCATATGACCACGATTTGATCTGAAGTGGTTCAGCCTGCGTTTAAACGTCTCCCCACTTAATAGACTGCGATGCCCTCTCTGCTGGATCCACTTCTCAGGCAAATCCATCTCCCCTCATCCAGTGTTTCTCAAGACTCTTCTTCCACCCTAAACTCCCGCCCAGTTCTACGTATCAACCCTCAACAAGTGGCCAGCCAATGAGAGGCTTTCCCCTAATGTGTGGCAGTGGGGCCGGGGAACCGAAAGACAACCGCTCAAAGGGTTTCAGAGTAGAGGACCACTTTGCGACCCACGGGGGTTGTTGTTTTCCTCCCTGCGCTGTTTTTGTTTGCGCTCCCGTCCGCGCAAGCAGCGCTCCATGGTCCTGCCCACTCCCCCGGAGGGCGCTGGGGACGTGCCCCTCTTGGTTTTTGTTGCTGCTGGAGATCCTCTCGGACAGAGAGCGCAACGGGGACTCGCTGAAGTGGAGGTGGTGTTTCGGTGGAATGAGGATCGGGCAGAAACTCTCCAGCTCCCGCGGAGAGAACTTTTCTTTTTTTTTTCTCCCCCAGTTGCTGTGTCTGACCGATCCGAGTCTCTGCCTTGAGTTTTGATCCCAAACATGTACGGATAGCGGTTGTTTCGTCGCAGAATCCGGCTCAAATGGATCAGCTCTGACGGGCGCATGGAGCCAGGATTACACAGCCCGCTGAACGCCCCCACACACGGGCCTTTCACACACCATCTGCCCCGGAATACTCATTAAAGAAAAAAAAGACACTCTGTAATGTGGACATAATCCATGGATGCGACGCAAGTTTTATTCGTGGCTTTGCTCTGAGCTTCCTTTCTCTTTTTTTTCCCCCGTGCGCTCGCAACAATGGCAAACTCTGGCACACTGCCACGAACCGTCCGCAGATCCGGTTGGCCTCTCGGCTGCGCACTTCTGTTTTTTGTGCACTTCTCCGCGGCCCTGCCGTCCCACGGACGGCGGCTGATATGCTGGCAAGCCATCATGAACTGTCAGGCCGAGCCCGAGTGCAACTACGCCTTCGAGCACTACAGCCACGCGTGCGGGCCCGTGCTGAGCGGGGAGAGGAGGAAGTGTCCCAGCCACTGCATCTCCTCGCTCATCCAGCTCAACATGACCAAGAGCGGCCCGGCCCTGGAGGACTGCAGCTGCGGCCGCGACGCGCTGTGCGCCAACACCAAGCGCGCCATCGAGCCCTGCCTGCCCCGGACCACCAGCACCGGCTGCACCGAGGCCCGGCACCAGTGCGCCAGGGACCCGCAGTGCAACTCGGCCATGCACGACTACCTGCACCACTGCGGGAAACTCTTCAGCGGGGCGATCTGCACCAACGCCTGCCGGAGCGTGATCGCCAACATGCGTAAAATCCCCAAGGGCCAGCAGCTGGACACCTGCATGTGCGACGGCACGGAGAGGGCCATCTGCGAGTTCGTCAAGAGCAGCATGAAGGAGCTGTGCTTCGACGACCCGGACGGGTACGAGGCCAGCGGGTCCGAGGAGGACGACGAGGACTACAGGGACCCGATCGAACCGGAGGAGGTCGAGAGCGGAGCCTCTCTGCCCGCGGCCCGCTGTGTTTTGACCCTGCTGGCATCCATTTTGGCAGTGATGACCTCTTTCTAATTCTGGGGGTCTTAAGTTTTCCCATTGTCCGGCTATAAAGCAATCTGAACTTCTGTCACTCATTGACCTGCGACTATTGTGAACGGCCGGAGCCTCAAAGACCCAAAGGAAAAAGGTGTCTTCTGTCAGAGGCTTTTCCTCAAAGACCCTGAAGGACATCGTCACACGGGGATATTTCTATGCAAATAGAAGCAGAAAGATGCTTTTTCTGCGTCTGAACTCCGGGCTCACCCAACTTCTGGGCTCTACAGGATGCTTTGCTCGTGAGATAAGCTGAATAGGATCGCCTACTTGCTCTGTCACAGACACACAGTTGGCTTATTTTGGTAACAATGCAGCGTTTAATCACGTTTATCAGCTGTGCACTGCCAATCTTTGCTTTTCTTCTTTCTAAAGTATGAACTATTTTTGTATGACAGCTGCCTCTTGGCACCAGAATATCTGATTTACAAGTATTTAATGTTCGAATCCACAAACTTGTAAATAGATTAGGGGTTAAAGTTAAACAGTAATTTATTACAAGTGTACTAGTTGCATCCAAATGGTCACCGTGTGTATACAAACTGAGTATTCCAGCTTTAAAGGGACGTTATTTCAACTAAAGATAGTTTATATTCATTGTATATATGTTTATAGCCTATATAGATTTTTTTCAGAGAATCCTGTATGTTTTAGGCTATGAGATGATTTATTCATGATTAAAAGTCTAGAAGAAAACAAGAAAATGTCTAAATTCACTGTATGATTGCCTTAATGATACATTTTTACAGAAGGCATAAAAGAAACTTGAAGATACAATTCCTGACTGTGACTTCTTCTTCATTTGCATCACATTTTGTCATTGACAGTACTGTCTTTTAAATCACATGAAAAGTAAGGCATACTCAAATAGTTGTGAGTGAAATTCTTGCAGCACCTTTCTTTTAAGCTCAGTTGTGAGAGAGAAATGGGAAAAAAAACTACAGTTTTTGTTGCTTTTGCTTTAATAAACACGGTAGTAAATCTGGGACCCGGAGCACTTACGCTGACAGTAAGATCTGAAGTATTACTTCTACAACTCTCTCCCGACCCCGCTAAGTTACATCTGTTTGAACTATTTCGCTTCATGCCTACTGAATAAAAAGAATGGAAATCAGATGAGTGTGTGATTCTTTATTATGCACTCTTATTAGACACTTTTGTCCACCTCTTTTCACTTAAGATCACAGGATTTGACTTCTGTCAATATTAAAGGCCTTGTTGAGTTTTATTCACCTAAGTCTTTCCACTGA
>JABUIW010000071.1:3479879-3594628 GCA_013363375.1 Menidia beryllina | reverse complement strand
AATAAATAAATAAATAAATAAATAAATAAATAAATAAATAAATAAATGTTTAAAAAAGGGGGGGGGATCCAGCTGAGCATATAAGTTAGTGGCTAGTTTAGCATTTACATGCCAGAGTGAGTTAGATTTCCAGTCCCCTTTACTTGGTGGGGTCGTTTAACTCTGAAAACTTGACTTTGCATGATTGTTCTTTCAATGAACGTCGAAAATCTGGCTCTTGGCCTCGAAACTAGGTTTCTCTTTCCCCTTGCGGCGAACGTCTGACACCCCTTGTGCTTGGGTCATATTTCTCCCAGGCATTTGTTTTTTTTTCCAGGGCTCCACGTGACGCTGTGCAAAAAAAAAGTGATGTAGAAACGGCTGGACAGTTGGAATGGCCGAGAAGGAGGCACTGAGATGGAAAGTTCATTTGAAAGGATTTGAAAACAATCCCCTAAAGTCACCGCGGGGTAGTCGGTGGAATGGGCTCCACCTCGGCTCCCCTCGTGGCCCCCCGCCACGGCTTTGCAGCGCACTTGTTCAAAGGTAGTCCTAAAAAAAGCACTACCGCTGAACACGTAGCTTGTTCCCCTTTTTACTTTCACTTGGGATGTGTTTTTGCATTGTAGGTTAGCTACCCCCGCCCCCTCGGACGACCCTCTTCCTCCGCCTGGTTTGGGGGAGCTCTGTATGATGATGCGCACTGACATGTAAAGATCACTGATCGCACATCGCTCTCATTAGCTGCATCACCTATGCAATAAGACTTTCACGAAACCCTTAGTTGTTTTTCTCCCTCCCATTTCAGCTGCCACTTTGATTTCATCACGCCGGACCACTGCTGAGTTCACAACCCTTTGAAATAAGAAAAAAGGCCTGTAATCCAGTTACCCGAGTTGCGGCGCGACTCCTCGGGTCCTGAGAGAAAAACCTGCAGCACTAATCCTTCTGTCAGCGTGTGCACGCTTTGCTACCTGACTGTTTGTGGCAGCCATTTAAGATATTCGCTGTTGAAAATGTTTCTTTTGAATGTCTGACAAAAGGGGGTCACAAAGTGTTGCGCACTGGTTTTGTTGGTAGGCCGGCGGTGCTCATATAGCAGGTGTAGTGTTGGGGAAATAAAAAAGGTGAGGCAAAGAGCCCTTCAGAAATGGATAACAGTATTCAATATGTGTCTGTTTTTATTCTTAAGAACTGAAAAGCCGTAAAAGATTCAACAGTAAGACCGACTGAGGTTAAGCGAAGAAAGAAAGGTCCTCTCCATCTACCGGAGAACAGTACACCTTCACCTGAATAGTTCTAGAAGAAAAATCCAAACGACCAGCTGAGCAGTCTTCTTGACATCCGGATGTCAGCCACTGACAAAATCAAATCAAATTGGAGCTTGTCTGAATTCAATCTTGGCAACATCAGCAACTTGCTTGAAGATTTCTGATACACCTCGAAACATTCACTTGCCCTGGATGGAACCTATGTTTCTCTTAAAGAAAACAAGCTATTGCTTTAAATGCAAGCCCAATAAAACTAGTGGGGATGATACATGATGTGTATCAAAGTATGTTGTGTAAAAATGTTAGTTAAGAGTCTACAAAATGTAAAGTGGTGGAGTTTCAAGAGATTTAAGATAACCTGGGTCTGTCTTCAATAAGTTAGAACAAGCAAACAAGTAGTAATCAGACATTCGGGAAAAAGTCCAGATACTTAAAGTATCGTAACTGGATGCATGTGTTGGAACATATATACACGTGCATGTATCTTCAATTGGCCAAATCCTCTGGTAGGTGTGGAACGTGGTATTATGATACACATATTGGCAGGCTTTTTTTTAAAAGGTATTTTTCCAACTTTGCCCAATCAAAGCCTTGTCATGGTTTTTGACATTAGTCTTTGAAAGAAGCAACTCTTCTATTGATAAGGACGTTGAATCCAACAGTGTTTCTGGTGCAGCCAACTAATGTGGAGCTAATACCTGACTTAGTCATTATGTGACTGGACCAGGTTATCGTTCAGGCAGCCAATCACATCTGGAGTTTCCCTGAAGCTCTGTCTGTCTGTTGGTATGTGTCAACCATCTGCAATGTCAGACGCTTTCAACTGAATCTACTCTGTCCATCCAGCATATAGAATTAGCAACCTTTTTGAGTATTGTAGTGTTTGTTGCTGATTTTGAGTATTGCCTATGTTTGGAAATATGCTTGTAGGCAGCCTTTTGCAGCGAATGCCAGAAAACTGAATCTCACTCCATTTTGATTTCTTATTTGGTGCAGTTAATCACGAGTTTTGCATCCGTTTTTCTTAGCATGGTGTATCCATCCATCCATCCTTCCATTGTCGTTACTGCGTATTCCCTAATGGGGTTGTGGGGAGAACTGGAGCCTTTCCCAGTGGTCAATGGGCGATAGGCGGGGTACACCCCGGACAGTCCACCAGTCCATCTCAGGGCCAAGCACGGCCTGTCCAAGTTTTCTCTGTGCTAGCCGCATGGCCGCAGTGGCTTTTCGCCATCCCTCAATCTGTAACAGCTTGCAGGTCCAGCTGCTTAGCGGACTTGTGTGTGTGTGTGTTTGTGTGTGTTGGAGCGGGAATGGGGGGGCGAATGTTCACACATCACTGGAATCACTGGAGTGTTTGCCTTTCACTTTGACCACAGCACAAACAACTTCGCCCACAAATAAACAAAACACGAGGCGGGGGCCACAAGTGCAGCAGGACGCGGTCCAAGAGGAGCGGCAACAAAGAGGCCGGGCCCGCTTCGCTTCGCTTTGTGAGTCTGTGCCTCTGTTTATCTGCGTGTAGGTGCGATGCGTGTGCAAACGCATCACTCGCAACAGAAAGTGTTTTTTTTTCCTGTCACTTTTTTTTCCCTATAGGAATGTAGGTCGTCTTGATAGTAAGCTGACTAATCTGAATTTTCCTGGCATGATTACCCACACCTCCAAAAAGCCTCCTCTGGCCGTGCACCTTTGTGGGGCCTCCACAATTTAAGGAAGAGGAGGATACGGGCTGAGAGAAGGGGGGATGGGCTGAGACAGAGAGGGGAAAATACAAAACTTGCTGACACGGGGCATAACTTAATTTCCACGGTAGGGGGACAGCTGTGTGGAGTAATCTGCCATGGCAGCCCATTCAGACTTCAATGGTTGGTTTGACCCGCCAAGGAAAACTCCAACTCCAGCCAGCCCTCTCTCAGTGACCGGGCCACCATTTATGGGACCGTCTTAAAGAAACATACCCCTCTCAATTGTTACCGATAACACCCCTACACACACCCACACACACTCACACACATACACGAACACACACACACACACACACACACACACCATATGATTTTTTTAGGAGTCTATTTTCAAAAGTGGGGTTCAGTTTCTTGCTCAAAGACACACAGACATGTGACCCCGACAAGCCAGAAATCACATCGGTTCTGAGCTAGATTAGGCCCCTTATGGACATGAAAATGGAAATTAGGTGTTTTGGATAAGTTTAACTTTTAACTTGAATCCAAAAAGTTGCTTTAAAATTTCTCTCAAGCAAAAGGGGTATTTAGAAAAACATAGAAACCGTAGTTGTAGCCCATTCAAACATTAAATTAACCTTCTTTAGTGTGGAAATTGAAGCATCTTAATGAAAGCAGGTCGAATTGAAAATTTAGGTTTAAGATTTGTTAAATTCTTGCTCTCATTCTTGCTCAGTTTCTGGGGACAAACAGAAAATAATTGGAAATGCATATAACCCTTTGTGGCCCTTTCCAACTTTTTTTGTTGCATCATTTAGTTGTGTATGGTCATAAATATAGAGATAATATTTTCTTGCTCAAAACATTTTTTGGAAATATTTGCTTTATTTTAAACTGATGTGAGAGTTTTATTTTTATTTGAGCTTGAGCCACTTATGTAGTCTGTGACTGATCACCAATACTCCAAAATGTCATATCAACTTTAGGAAGTTGTTAAAACCGATTGTTATATTGAGTTTTTTTGTCTCAAAGCCATCTGAACCATTAACTCTTATACTTTTCTGTTATTTATATACAAGCATAAATAATTTAACAACTCAAATGATGTAAACAGGAGAAGTGTTTTCGCTCTGAATGAATAATGACGCTGTAACTCGGGAGTTGTGAGGAGTTAATAGTTTGGCAGTGGAAGTCAATAGGGGCTGGGGTCTCACTCCATTAAGCTGACCCCCAGGGCCACGTATTCACCCCTCACACATTCATTTCCTCTTTTATGCTCCTTCCCCTTTCACGGGAGAGACCAGGCCGCGGTGCAGGCTTATGCAGAACAGCCCCATTACAGACTGTAGGTCATAAATATGTTGTTGAATGCGTGAGCTGAAGTGGCTTTGTTAACCGAAGCTTAAATGGGAGCCTTCAGAGTAAATAATGAAAAGGCAGGCATGAGACAGAGGGAGCTATGGAGAGTACTGATCACAGCACTGGTTCTTTAGCTTATCCCCATAAAAAAAAAGCAGTTAATTCACAGCATGTGCAAGTGTGCCGAGTTTTAGTTCCACCTTCTGGACTGTGTATCTAAAAATGTCTCCATAATGTCACCACACACACGCATAAATATATAAATATATATAAATATAGATAGATAGATAGATAGATAGATAGATAGATAGATAGATAGATAGATAGATAGATAGATAGATAGATAGATAGATAGATAGATAGATAGATAGATAGATAAAAGCATATATGTGTATCATTGTGTGCTTAGTAGATTAGTAAATGATCCAGAGGTGCTCAGTGTGACCTTCTAAACATTAGTTTAGATCTCTGTTCTCCGTGTTGTGCTTCCTGCCGAGGCATTTGTAAACATTTTCAAGTGAAATCCCAAGAGCAAACACATCTGAAAGCCTTCAGCGGGAAGCTCTTCACCCCTCAGTTGTAAGAAGTTCAGAGGCGAGGGTGTTTGAAGTCAAACAAGTGGCTCTAAGAGAAGTGCTGAGTGTAACTTGGAACAGGAAGCAATTAATTGATTTAAAGGAGCGAATCCATTGTAAACAAAAGGACAGGTGTTTTCTTTACTGTTTGCTTCCCCAAAAATAATCAAAGTCAATTCAACATTGAATTGTGGCTTTGTGTGCAAATTCCTGTTAAACTTGGCTGACAGAGCTAGACGGCGAATGAACAATTCCATTCCGGCTCCACTAGTGCTGCACACAATGGTTCAGTTTGCCGAATTAACTGAGAGTTCCATAAAGTTCATGATGGAGCAGGAGCTTATTCAAATGTGTCTGCATTTCTTTTAGGGAGCAATTTTGGCACCAACAGAGTTAGAGGCATTCAGGAGGAAGACTGTTCCCCTCTTAAGTTGCATTCGCAAGAAGTTTGTCGGTGGACTGACAGTAGACGCACTCGTCACAAGGAGTGGTGATGAAATATCATGATTATGCAGCTCTGGAATTTTACTTGAGAAGTGGGACTCGGGCACACATGTGTGCCTCTCTTTCTCTGCAAGCAACGGGATGACACACGGTGAGCCATCAAGCTAAAAAAACAAGTCAAAATATGCTAAATTAAGAGATGATATAAACATTTGTGATCGTAATGCGCTGGACATAATAGTACGTTCATTCAGTTAATTCAGAGTTTTTCCACAGTGCTTCTGCAAACTTTTAATGGCATCTCACATGAAAATCCGAGTTACCCCCATTCTAATGGAGGAAGAGATCCGTGCGTGTTTTGTCTCAAGCTGCACATGTCACGTTAAGAGGAAGGTGGGGTGTGCACCAGGGAGTTAGTAATGTCTACATAAAGTTGTGTATGTGTGTGTGTGTGTGTGTGTGTGTGTGTGTGTGTGTGTGTGTGTGTATGTGTGTGTGCATTGGGGGAGGGTGCTGCAGCAGAGGCGAGATCGGGAGTGAAAGTGAACAGGATGAAGTTTTGGCAGGATGGCGGGAGTGTTTTTGTCAGCGAAAGTGAGACAGAAAGCAACACAGCAGGAGAAGGGGGGGTTACCAAGGAATGAGCCTCCAAAACATCATCTGGAGTTAGTATGGAATGTATAGCAAGTTTGACTTTTCTTGTCAAAGTCAAAAAACCCTTTTCCATAACAGTGGACTAAACTTCAGAATCATCAGTGTGTACTATAAAATTAGTACACTCAATAGTACACACAATGTACCAAACTTGACTTTGTATATTGTGTTTCTTTGCTTTTCTCACACACTTTAAACTCTTTCCCCGATAAGGTGAACTATATGAGATTTATAACTGTAAATGTCATGTAAAAACAAAAGCAAACAATGCTTGACTTTGGGTTTCTTAAAGATTACGCTGCTGTAATTCAGTCAACAACAGGGAGTTCATGTCTGACGAGGGTCAAACAGGTAAACCTCTGGAGACAGCTGCTTCCTCTTGGCCAGCAGCCCAAATCTTCCTTCATTCACACACTTAAACGAGACTAGTGTGTTTAGATGGAATATTCAGTTGGAAAACAAATTCCTTTAAACAAATACTAATACAGTTCTGTATACATATACTAATCTGATTCAGTTATGTGGTCTGACCCATCAAAAGCATGTGATGGTGTATTTCTCTGCCATGCAAATCATTTGATTGAACTTGTTATTATTATGTATTAAGGTTTTAGACTGCATAAGGGCTTGTGGATTAAAGAAATCTAATGATCTTAATTTCTTTTGGTTCCGGGCAAACATTTTAGATCTGTCTTCAAAATTTGGATGGCTCCTCCATTTCTGATTTCCCTCTCCTTTTCTATGCTACTATCTTACAGTGACCAAATCAGTTTGATGACTCAAAATGCACTCAGGGATGGAACCAAATGGCCTTTTTCAACACAAAAATGCACATGGCGGATAAGTAATGCCTGCAACAGAGGACAGAAATACAAGAGATGACATACCCTGCAAGTCTCTAAATCGATATACTTATGCGACGTACAACTGGCAGGATGTGAAAGATGTGTTTTTACAACCGAGCTCACTCGGGTGTGATACCGGTGTGCACCCAGAACTATGCAAGGAAAGGAAAAAAAAAAGGCAAACACCAAACAAAATGTACGGTTACGGTTATGAGCACTGATTATATTTTTTTGGTCTATAGTGGAAAGTTAGGGGAATTCCATTTTAATGTGAACTTGGTTTTTACCATTTTTTGCAGAGCCGGTGTGAAGGTAAATTGAAATTTCCTCACTGGAGTTGCGCTTTAGGTGCAAAAGCACAACGTGTGAGATTGACCTTCCCCTCACAAACGCGACTCAAAAGCATATAATCCCATTTCCAAATGTCACATTGTAGAGTTGGCAGAAACATAGCGCATTGAGCACCATAATAGGTGTACAGTGTGTTAAGCTGGTCTGGTGCTCCAGTGGGCATTATGGGATTAGTTAACTTTGTCGAACGAACGCGAGCAGCTTTCATGTGGTTTACTTTCATCTCTGAGAGCAGCCGAGCTGCTTCAGATAAGGTGATGAAACGTCCCTGAGGTGCCCCGGAGAAACAAAAGCATTTCCGTCCTTCCATCTATTTGGGGGGGGAAAAAAAGGATTAGATGTTTCTCCATTCGACACGACCGTCTCTAACACATCCTTCTCTTTGCTCTTCCTCTCCACCAAACACGCCATTCCACCACTTTTGCTGAGTTTGAGGTCGTCTTTCTTAATTAATTTAGCATCCACGGTTGGACGTGGCAGCACGGTAGGAAATTTATGGACTCCTGTTTAACTTTGAGCAGCGTGATTATTTACCAAGACAGTCAAACACAAGACCCCGAAACCCCGGATTTATGGAGTGAACGGCATAAATATTTAGATTAGAGTCTGACCTACAGCTGCACCCCAGACAGCAGGCACACAGATTGCATAATTCACACTGTAAGGGCTCACTTTTTCTCTGTTTGACACGAACCGTGCACCGCGTTAGAATCAGTAAGTTAAGACGTCGCTGCTGTTTTAGTAGCAGCGGCATATAATCTTGCACAATCCCTCATGGCCGTGGCCACAGCTGGATTTATGAAGCGCACAATCACTTCCAGATCTGCAAAACAAAATGCTGAAAATACTGTTTGTGTATTTGTTAAATGGTAATGGCACCGTCTGGTTCAGAGATATATGACTCTCCTCCCTCCAAATTAGAGGCTGTGAACTGCGATGAGGCCCGAGTCGAAGAAGTCTTGTTGAACGTGTGTCTCACTTTCTGGGCTTTTCTTCACTCGTTTGTTTTCGCACCTCCCCGTTGGCTGCCGAGCTGAATAAATTAATCATCCTGATTATTCCGACTATGAAAGCCCTGGATTTTTTTTCTTCCTTTTTCCTGATTATCGGTGCAAACCTAAAAAAAAATGAAGACGGCCATAAAACACTCTTTTTTACTCCCCTTGCCTGAAGTGACAAATTGTCATTGCTCTGAGGAGAACTGATTCATTTCCATGCAGTCACTTTGCTTTACATCTGCCCATGAATGGTGTATCAGCTTCCAGTGGGTCCTTGGCCTTTGTTTGGAGAAAAGGAAACAACAGCTGTTGCTTTCACAGAATTCTTTAACCCGGGTCAACGGAAAGTAATCCACCCCCTTTATTTCATTAAAAAAGAGGATATGGCTCCAAGGATATGGTTCCAATCTGACACCACCTCTCACTTTTTTGTGTCATGCGTACACTTTCTTTTTAAATTTCATACAGATTCTCTCTCTCTGACACACACATTCTACTTTTTTCTTTTTATCCAGTGGAGGAGGATTTAGAGCAGGAGAAAAACCCGTAGGTTCAGCTCCTTCTTTCACCTGTCCCATTATTAGCAGCGATGAAGGACACCGTCAGAATTCCCCCCAATTATTCTGTCTGAGAGCCACCTCTCCTCCTTCGTCCACCTGTTGAAAGAACTAAATGAGTCCCGGGCAGGAATGTTAATCACAGAATCTGACATGCTGCTGGAGATCTGGCCTTCGGCCTCTCAGCGGGCCTCTCAGACAGGTGGCTCGGTCTCAGATCAGCAAATCTAACATGGATACGAGACGTTTTCAAACGACCGCAAACCTGGATTTTAATCTCTGAATGAATAATTCTAGTTGTAGTTAAATGACCAGCTATCAAAGTAGGCTTATGAATAAAATAAAAACATAATGCTCAGAATTGGTTTTAACTAATGTGTGTTGGTATTTTTTACATACAGTTACTTTGGGTTACATAAACGTAATGTAAAAATCATCCACTTAAAAGTTGCCACATTTGGATCCATTTTCTAAAAATGACAAAGCTAGTATATTACTTTTTTTTTTTTTTTAAAGAGAGAAACCTTTGACTGGAAATTTTATTTAAGAAATACATCTTCTTATAACAAAAAACTAACTTAAAAGGTAAATTAACAAAGCTTAAAAAAGTATTTCAACTGAAAATCTGCATGTCTGGCTTCATCATAACCACAGAAGCAGAACGGTGCTGTGTGTCGCACACACTGATCTCATTAGACAATTAAAACTGGTTGGTTGTGTTTACTTAACTTTAAAGTGTGACATTGTCTCAGATTCTGAAATTCGATCCTGACCTTTTTTGGTTTATGTGGTGTGTTCATTGAAAGGGCTAACGATGTTTTGCTCTCATCTGATCACACATCTCTGGGATATTGTTATCACTATATTAAAGAACACTTTCCATGTGCCATTTTGCATTGAAATGAGAAAGAGAGCAGCAACCGGAGGATGGATGATGATCTTTGTCAAGAAAATTCATCATGTATTGCAAACAGCCTCGGGGCGGCAGAGATCTTTGTCAAACAAAACACAAACTAATTGCAGTGCAGTGTGCTGCAGGTACTGCTGTTGGGCTGTTTGATGTGTGTGTGTGTGTGTGTTTGTGTGATTTGTCCTCATTATAGAGGGAAACCACAATGTTTCATCTTGAAATTAGGCACGATGACAAGCAGAACATGTTTGGTAATGGTTAACCAGCATTTATGAGCATCCTAGTAAGATACCTGTGCTTCCCAAGAAGCTGGATTCATCCACATTTCAGGGCAGCTGCACAGCATGAATGGCAAATCAACAAATACTCAGAATCAAAAAAACAAAGTAAATCAAGAAATGGCAGATTTCAACAGGTGTGTTGAAAATACTGCACATCCAAACCAATTAAGGTGCTACAAATGCACTCAAAACACACAATAAGTGATTTGTGAGTATCTTTGGCTGAGTTGGAAACATAAAAAACTAGAAGTGGCGCAAATCAAAGAATGACATGTATCATGAATGGGTTTTTTAGCATTTTCAAACATGGAGGACTTTTAAAAATTCTCATTTTCCCTGACCGGGGTGTATCCTGTGTCAGATATAACCCAGTGGATGTTCTCCTGTTTTCATTTTCGAGTTGTTAGAAAAAAAATGCACAAATGAAATAAACTGACAATCCCGTTTTAAGACATTATTGCTGCAAAACCTACAATGTTAAAGCACTGCAACGTTTCTGAAGGTCATATTCTAAACATTACAGTGGTAAACCATTATTTGCCCTATGGATATGGAGTACAGTTGTGTAGTGATGTTCTAAGTGCAGAGCTAATGGAAAACTGGGGAAAACTGAACACAGTCACTCGATACCTTACAGAGAGCTAAAAGTGCAGGTGCTCGTGCATCTTGGAAAGCTTGACTGGATCCAGACTATTTAGCAGCAGATGATGCTAAACCTGAGCTAATGAGGGCGATAATTCTCCAAACTTCCGTCTGTCATAAGTTTGACGAATGTAACGGGAATGGTGGGTTGTGTGTACGCGGTGTGTGAGCGGGCTGACTGCCTCCTGTCTGCCGTTCTGCACGGGTCCTCCCTCCATCGGCCGCTGGAAGCTGCGGTCATGCTGCGTTTGATGAGAGATGAGGTGTGCAGCCCCGGTTGACCACTGGCCAAGCCCTCCCTGTAATGATGATGTCTGACACAGATTGGTCTGCACTGGAAAAAAAACCATCAAAGCAGCAGGAACAAAGGTTGTCATTCTGTTACAGCAATTCCTTCTTAAACCCAATCGCTCTACCCTCCGTTAACTCACACCCATATATGCCGAAGGTGAAGAGGTTACCTTCATATGCGTGTTTCATCTTGCTGTTATCACAACTTCCCTCAAACCACTTCAAAAGCCATGTCAGCATAAAGATGTTTGTGTTTTGACTAGCATGGCTCCTGGCAATCCTTTTTTTTTTTTTTTGTGAAACACACACACACACACACACACACACACACACACACACACACACGATCTCATCCCCATCCTGTGATCTGTGCTTCGACATCTTCAGTCAAACTGATAATTTTGAGTTGTGTCTGGAAAATGGTTTCAAGCCATTGTTCAGGTGTAAAACGCACTTCGAAAAGTTCAAATAAACATCAGTGACGTGTTGCTTTTTAACATTGCGTGAAGAATCTTCAGAAAACAGCGATTAGCCAAAGAATGCTTCATTAGTCTCTTGGACTAATAGCCTTGTGGCCTATGTGATTCCCTCAGAAGGGACTTTTAAACAGACTTTATTCTAAATGCAGCACAGAGAATACATCGGGTGTTGTTAGGACAGGGCCACGTTTACCAGTATGTGACATTCCGTCATTATTTAACATCTGGTAAGTGAACCTGCACTTTTCAGAGAAAAAAGGTGTTCCATTCTTCTACAGCACTGGTCTCTAGAAAGTCAAAAATTGTATTTCCCATTTCATGACAAAAGCAGCCACTTTTGCTACAAAGCCATAATGCAGTAATAGATGCCGCCATGGATGAGCACTTTTGCTAAATAAGGTCACTCCCTGAAAAGGACGTTATCTGAATTGGTCTGCTGTTGACCACACTCCTTTCAGGAACCCACGCACCCCTGGTTAATATGTTCTCTGCACTAAATAAAGCCTCGTCTTCATCCTCCTCTTGTCCCAAACCAAAATCCCTCACAACAAAGCCACCTTTTGGCTTTTTGAGATGAGGAACGTCCCCCTGACACCCGGCCTGCCCTCCTTCTTTAGCACCTCAAGAGCTTCCAGGATCTAACACTCTTAAACAAACAAAAACTCAATGGGAGAAGAGCAAAGGGCAAAGAGCCCCAGTTGACTTTCTAATGCTCCACTTGCACAATCTCAGTGCTTGAGATCACAGCTTTCGCTGCCGTGTTTATCTTTTTTACTCGTCTGATATTTGCTCTGCGTGTTGGTTTTGCAGCCATTCAGACAGTAGCAGTGATTCGGAACACGTATTGCGGTGAAGTCTGAGTGAATACATGCAGAGCAATGTGGATTAAGCTCATCTTAATGCCTTCACTCAGCAGCGACTATAACCTAATGAGCAGCTTTTGTGTGCTTTTTGTCACTCATGCTTAATCAACAAAGGAAAGCTTCTCAGTGTCGCTAAGGAGAACTTAGTCAAATCAAACAAAGTGACCACAGTGTAAAACCTCCTGATCTCTTTTTAAAGCCCTGCCTCAGTGAACTAAAACATAAACCAAGGTTTCTCATTCGTCTTAACAGTTTTAAACAGCAGACACATAGTTTGTATAAAACTGCACCGCTGACACGCTACTCGTGTTGATTTGTACTTGCCATTAGGTCATGGATTCCTAATATGGAAAGCTAAGAATGAAACACAATGGGGGGGGAAAAAACAAACCAAATGTGTAAAATACACTTCAATTGTTTTCATACTTTTTTCACTTTTTTTCTGTTTTTATTTACTATGTTATTTTTATGAAAGCTCATCAGGCCTACTGTAATAAGAAGAGTTGGTTACACCTAATCTATAATGAAATATCTTTGTGAATGAAGACAGGATCACATTCATGTCCCACAAAAAACTTTGTTGAGCTTATCTGTTTTTTCATGGCATGTGAAGCTACATTTGGGGGGTGCTTAGTGTTTTTTTTCTGCAACTTTCTGCAGCCTTTCGGTGCACTTCGTCTTGCTTTGTGATTGCATTAATGGGAACTCTGCAGGCAGAACAACCTGTCCTATGCAACATGCGTAATTTGGGCAGTTATGGTGTGGAGACGGGTTTGTTGTGGGTTTCAAAGAGGTTTCAAACTCTTTCCTCTGATGACACCCTCACACAACCCGAGCAGAAGAGTGTTTTCATCCGCCTGTGGGTTGGATTTCTCTTCTGATTCTTTTGGCTGAGAAAGTCTGAGAGACTTGCCCATCTTAATATTTCTTTTCATCAATGGTGTGCTGTGGTCTTCATTTCCCACCAAATTAACGGTGGCCAGAGGTAAAAAGGAACCGCTGATGAACCACAGCTTCAGATTCATTTAGAAGTCATGCTACGAGAGAGATTTATTCAAACGCACTGAGCCAGAGGAAAAGAAGCAAAGGCAGCATGCGGGGAAGAGGTGAAAGAGCGGATTTAAGTGAAAACAGAGGACAGTTCTGCAACACTGAGCTCATATGAAATGTGATGCTGCACAGAAATGTTCTCAGTGCCTCGGCGATCAATCCTTGTGCAGAGTCACACCACAGGAAATAGCCATGGCCCTCAGTCTGGCTGGTACATGCTTCCATATTCCATCCCCGTCTTGGCTGGAGGCCCGAAGCAGAAAAGGGGGAAACACTGAAACAATTGTGCACCGCAAAGTTGTTGGGGGAAGAAAAAAAAAAAAAAAAAACACGCTGGCGTACGGGATTGCTTAAGGCCATGCACAGATTCACAGCACACAAGGCAGAAAAGATTTATGCGCCCAGTGAAGAGGGAGACGGTAACATGTTCTAGCCAAGGCAAACCCACACTCGTGTTTATGGGCATTTTTTCTCTCGCTGACCACAAGCTTTCCGGTGGTGGCTTTCGATGGGGCCGTGGAAGTGTGTGCGAGCGAGTGTGTGTTTGCGTTGGTACGTGATTTCCAACGAGATTTTTTTTTTCTTCCACCCTGCATCTCATTCTAATCAGTGTTTGAATTCTAATTGCATGGTTAGATTTTTTGGAGGCCCTTTGATGTTTAATTATAGCTCACTTTTGGGGGAACAAGCTAATTACAAATTTACGTTTGGCTAGTAATCATGGCAGATCTTTTCTTGGGGTGCTTTGTCATGAGTTGGGATGTCACCTGCAGGAATAAAACATGGAACATAGACTAAAGAAAAAAACACGTTTGACCCAATAATTTATTTAGAATGTATCATCAGGGTAGGGTTTAAAAGTAGGGTACTTCAGAGAAGTGGTCAGGCATTTTGAACCATAAGTACTTTAAGGACATATAGTTTGTTGTCAGTGAACAGGATTAAATTACTTTTGAAAAATCAAACTTTCTTTTCAAAGGATTTTAAATGATTACAGTGCGTCCTCAATGTGTCTACGAACAATAATTTCACTCTTTTTCACGTATAAATTCAACTAAGCATTTTGTCTGAAATACAGAAACTTGCTATTTTACCTCAAACCATTTTACCTCAAACAGAAAACGAGTGGCAAATGATCCCACATTCTCCTTATTGGCTTCCAGAAATTCATTATTGCCTGAATCTGACCTTATAAAAAAGTTGCATCTGATCCCAATAATGACCAAAACCTGTTGGGAATATCAAGTTTTCTTGCTTTGTAGTGTTTTTTGCAGATGGCCAGCTGCTAGTGGTTTTCTCGGCCATGGGAAATCTCCCTCACATTAGCTTGTCTCCTGCCCTTAGTCATCTCTCTTATCTTCAGGCCCAGCCCACTAAGGGAGCTGTCCTCGGACAAATGGGGGGAAATATTTCTCCATGAATGGAGCTATAGATAAAATCTTTCACCGAGATACCCCAGAGCATAGTCCTGCTCCTTGGGTGCTACCCCAAAATATCTGAGCTACATTCAGGCTTTTAGCTCCAAAACTATTTTAATGAACATACAATTAGAGCAGCCCTGGGTCAACTGAGGCCTTAGGGGACTAGATGCCTTGTAAGACATGCATTTGTCTAGATATCTGACATCAGCTCAGCACTTTTATCACAATTAGATCGGCAGGAAGTCTGAGAACAACAATATGTGATAAGCAGTGGAGACTCCAAGTCAGACAAATAATCTTACTGTTATAAATGGAAAGATTTCATCGCTTGTTTTTATCAGCTTAGACAAAAATTGTTCTACATGTGAAGGATCTTTCAGGATCTAGTCATAACCAATAACTGTTTTAGAGGTTTATGATAATGTTTGCTAGTTTTTAAGGCAAGAATGTATTTTTTCCTTTGTTTTTTGGTAATTCCTCCTGAAGCATCAATGTCACACATCATATCTCTTTTCCCATGTTTCAACGTATAGACTGAAAGGTTTGTCAAGTACGAATTGTGAGTTAATCTGTTAAATATCAACACTAAAGCATTTGCACAACATTGCCTGTTTTAACAGTTCTCAATGTTTGCTTCTAAAATGTTAAACAGGACTTTTCTAGGGGTAAGATCTTTTTCCCTGAACTTATGCTTGATCAACATGTTGGAGTTGGCAGGTTATTTCACTTTGAGCTTGTCTGATGTTATTTTTTATTTTTTTTGTTTCTCTTTCTTTTTTGAATTCCTCAGTTTCCATTTCAATGTTCTCGGTGGGTGAAGAATATGAAAGCGCCTTAAGGAAAAGTGTCTTTTTATGAGCTTTCTACCATTTTTGGGCAGCCGATTTAAGTTGTCCCAGTTAAAAAAAATCTCTGAATTGGTTTGAGAAAAGCTAAAAGTCACTTCAGTCAGGAAACCCATATTATGGACAGAACCATCAAAATAACCTGGAAAACCTAGTGTAGCACGCTTAGGCTACGACATCCCAGACAAAAAAAGTGCTATGTAGACCAAAGTTCTGACGGAGTTCCTTTTTACAGCCCACTATAGACAAGTTTGAAGTTTTTGAAGAGCTCTTCAACCTCAATTTCCACTTTAAAGTTAAAACAAATACATGCTTTCACCCAAAACTGTTAGCAATATCTTATTGCTTTCATCAAAATTAAAATCAATAAAACTGCTTTGGTATGCCATTTTGAAACAGAAGCCTCAATAATATCTCTCAATAACTAAACCTCATCTCATTTTTTTCTAAATCAGAATTTTGTGTAGAGTAAAACAATATCCTCATGTCTGCTCAGTTTTATAGAGGCATGCTGCACAACTTGAAACATCAGTTGGCCTTTTTAAGATGATGAAAAACCTGCTATGTCACGCAAATCAGTTTTTAAATTGTCAAATGGGTTCAGAAAAACAAATCACTTACGATTTCTAAGCTGTGTATTGTGAATAAATGCAACGCGTTCCAAAACCAAAATGTGGTTTAAAAGAGTTGAAGTGGGTTGCAGCGGTCCATTTCAAACATGTTTTGCCTCAGGAATGTTGTCCAGCTGCACTTCATAAGCATCCCTCCAACCAAAGACACAGGTTAATAAAAAAAGTCTCAAACTAAACTCCTTCAGGTTTTGAGAATAGGCCTCCAAATGCTTGACTACATATTTTTAATATCCGCCTCCCTGAATTGTATGAGTCAGTTTTCAATTTCCTACTGTGATCATTCCTGTGCACTCAGCAGACTGGAGGGGGGACGCATGTTGGTGAGGTTGTCAAGAGTACATCACTTTTAAACACCAAATGCTTTTTAGAATTTCCTTTTTTCCATCAACGGTTGAAATCACATCAGTACCATTCAGCTTGCAGATAATTAACATGCTCAATGACTTGTATCTATTGCTTAACTGAAGACTAACTGATGTGACTTTTCACCTAAAACCACCTCTGAATTTTTTTTATCCAGATCAGAGATTGTGTAAATTTTACCCACATGATTTCCTGATAGATTTTCTACAAGTCAGTAGAATGGTCATCTTGTTTGATATCTTATATTCCAGCTTCCCCATTTTCTCTATCAAATCCACATTTGACATGGTACTTATTATTCATTTGAAATAACAATTATTTGTATTGGTCACAAGGGCCAAAAAGTCATGAAAACATACTGTAAAGGAAGCCAACATGGAATGTCCCAAAAAACATGCAGTTTTGGATCCCAGATGGATCCCAGTAGTCCAGTCATTCCATCCCATTTAATGTCAGTTCTGATGGACTGTTTTAACCTCCCTTTGTGTAATTACACTTTTTTTTACTGTATAAATGCCAGTTACAGATGGACCGTAGAACACCCAACAATGCTGAGAAATGTTGTTGCACCCATCATTTATATATTCTGATCAGAAAAAAAACAACTGTAATGGTTACTCAATGTGACACATTAGGCAGTGCTCACCGGCACCGTAAAACCCAGAACCGCAGGAAAATGAAAGGGACAATGAGCACACTGGTTTTTCCTGGCCAAGAGCTGGGTCCTTTGGCTGACAAAACAGAAAGGACTGACTCTTAATTTGGGCTCTGCCTGTGAACCACCATTGGAACTGCTGGAAATAGGCCGAAAGACCTCTGTGGTGAATTACCCAAATTCAACACAGAAAATAAATGTTTAGTGTCTGGTAGCGGAAAAAAAAATATAGAACTAAACTATTTAACTTGCATTAAAGCTTACCTTTATCATTTCTTCATAGGTTTGGCAACCAAAAACTAAGAGCGCAGGTGGTTAATTTGGCTGTTATGTCCTCAGTGTATAACCAAAATTGAAACCCCTGAGCAAGGCAGTGAATATGAAATCTGTCATAGACAGATTGCAAAGGAAAACAGAAATGTAGATACATATAAAAAAAACAGCAATTAAAAATCCAGTTTAGAAGTATGTCAGATATTGGTCTCCTGATTGTTCTTTGAGTCAGTACACTTCCAACCAAAAATTAGACTCGGTTTTGTAGCCATTTCTGCCATTTCAGCTTTGCATGTTCATGTTTCTGCCTTTAGCATATACTTTTCTCCAAAGTGACTTACAATGCAGATACAACATGGTAGCATCTAGCTGACAATAAGTTATGATGTTATATACCAGATATGTTCTTAACGAGCACTGTTTTTGTGAGAGCTGAATGTTCTCCATGCAAAACTGTTTTTATTTTAGGTTTGTTGATACGTCACACTTTTGTTAACTTGCTAACGGTATCTGTGGTGTGCAGACAGTTATTTTGGGTGTACTGCGGAATCACTCTCCTATTTGCACAAACACTGACGACAGTGAGTTATTGTGCTGCGTGCTGAAGAGAGAACCCCTGTTATTCTCGGTTTTTACATCTTGCTTAAGGCCACTTGGACATGTAAAGAGGAAGAGTCGGAGATTGAACCCGTGGCTCTGCTACTTGGGGACGACTGCTCTGCTTCCTGAGCTACAGCCACAAGTCAATGCCTTCGTGCACTTGAATCCTGCATGTTGACACTATATCAATACTACTTTTCTGGCCTCTAAAGGTGCCTTTAAGAGCTTCAACATGGCACACACGTTGACATCATGCAAATTCCTCTCTTGGTGTATAATTTTTTGCTGTCAGCTCTTCTAATTTAGAGGATGTTAAGTGCCTGATATCTCATGTGACAACCTGTTGATGTGTTTTTACTGCACGGCAAAATAGTTGCTAGGGAGCTTTTCTAGTCGGCAATTAATTTCAACCCCAACCAAGGGTGGGTGTGACGGTCCAAATGACTCAAAGGGTTTGAGAGTCAGCCAAAGAAAGCGTGTGAGAGAGATAGAATGAGAGACAAAATACAGGGAGAGAGAGAGAACGTGAGCATGAGAGATTCCTTCAGCTGACTTTATTTTTATGGCTGGCAAACCACAGTAAACAAACAAAAAAGCACATAAATTCTTCACGGACTGCCCTTTTAAAACCCAAAACCCTAGAAACAACTGCTGCAAGAAACAAGCCTCTTTAAATGGCAAACATGCAGCGAGGGATTTAAGTTAATTCTTTATTATAATACTGCAGAGGATTTGCAGATTGTGCCATGAGAGAGTTTTCAAACCCCTTAACATAATGTTTAGGTTGAAGGGGAATTGATTCCAGAGCTTTAAAGTCACAAAACTAGCTTATGTATGCAAACAGCCTGCAGGAGTCATTACCCGTCTTAATGCATCACTGTGAAATGCATGCACCACTCCAAATGGCCTGTAAAATGTCAACTGTGATTCCCAGAAAGAGCGTGTCTGCCGCAGTGTTGTCCTTTCAAAATTTAGATAGACAAACTAAGACACGCACAGTTGTTTGGACAGTAGAAATACCAAGTGTCTGTCTGATCAATCGTCCCGTTGAGCAGAAAAAAGGTGTTTTAGATAGAGTCACGGAGGTTTTTCTGCATGGCAGCACAACAAAAACAACCGACCCCATGAGGGGAAGTGCACCAGGTGGAGATGCCAGCTCCTCCTTCAGAGGGCCAAGTCCCTTTTTTCTACTTCTATGGACATATTCTATAGAGGCCACTGAAATTTACTGATCAATATTTTTCTTGTTGCAGTGAAAAATTTTTTTACACTGCTGCTATGCTACTTTGCATTTTATTCTGCCTTTTTAATTCTAACTTATGAAGCACATTGATGTGTGAGTTAGCATAAATAAGCCTGACCTCACTGTAATGCGTTCTATTGTAAAAATGACTCTGTAGTGACCAACCATGACTCAAAGAGAATGCCCTAACTCTGTTTTCTCTAAAAATGTTCCGTTCAGATTTAGCTGGAGCTAATTTGGTAGTTAAGTAAGTATTTAATTGCAGTAATGCCTGTGAGTGGGTTCACTGCTGACATTTTGTCAGGCCACAGATTGGCTGCACATACCACTTTTTATTCACCACCGCTTGGCAAGGAAACTCTTTTTCTCTAAACTGAAAACATTGAAATTAGAAAAACACCCACCAGAGCCAACTGTCAAAGTGATTTGATGAAATCCTGTGCATAGAAAAGTTTAGATGTTGCAGTAAGAAAAGAAGGTGTGTAGTTGTACAAACAATGTCAGCCTTTGTTTTTAGGTTTTGTTTGCATCGGGCCCACTTTGTTGTGGTCATTTATTCTGCTGAGACTTTAATGGCCACCAAGCATCTGGACTCACTAAAGAACCGTTTGCAGCTTGCTTATAATTGGCCCTGACCCCTCATTCTGGAAGGTCACTGGTCAGAAAGGTTTGGGTAGTTTAGGAACGGGAAAATTAACTTCCTGTTATTCATTGATAATGGCCACATTAGGTGCAAAGTTAACTAAGGGTCATTAGCAAGAATGTCTTATACAAACATGTGCCTGGATTTTATGAAGTTTTTGGCCCAAGTGTAAAATAGGTTTAATTACACCTCAGTGGGCATTTGTTTGAAGTTACGATTCCTCTGTGTTTTGTTGCTGTGAGAACAAGTGATATGATTATTTGTACCTTCATGCATTATATAAATGGCAGAATGCTTCCACCGCGTATAGTAAGCCGGATTTTTATCACCCATCCAGCATTCATCACACCTCTCAGTATTCTTTTCATCATTACCGGTTAGCTGCTTTTTGTTCTCACATCCAAAAAACATAAACTTTGACTGTAATCTTTGAAGCCTTATGCTGCCTGCAGCGATTGGAAAATGTCTCACTGCGGCAACCGCTCGTTTCTGCTGGAGTACAGAGGCAGAGAGGGCCCACGGCTCAGAGCTAACCAACTCCATATGCTACAGGTCTGGACATCCAACTGACTTCTAAGACTGTTGCAGACTAGTTCAACATAAACTTAGCATCTCATCTGATCGGGGGGCCACAGGCGAACCCCCTCCCACGCTCTAAGGAGAAGCATCTGTACCCCATTGCTCTTAATATTCACCTCACCCGCTGCCAAACACTCCGAAAATGATGTGGCTCACGAGTGAAATGTTACACCCATTAAAGTTTATTTATTTATTTGACAGCTGAAACTCCGCAAATGTGTCAGAAAGGTTTGAAGTTTGATTAGATCATCTTAGAGACTTTAAGCAAGCGGCAAAGAGAGGTTAAAAAAAAAAAGGCCTAAGATACTGGAGTCTCCCATTCGGCGCAGAATTTCAGTGAGAACTTCTCCCGGAGCAGGATGGTGAAAAGAACTGCTGGCAGTGAGCAGGGATTGCTGAATGAGGAGAGTAAGAAAGAGTACAACAGGTAACAAGGACCCACTGCTGAGAGACAGATGGCTGAGCTGCACAATAAGAGGCCCGCACACTGATGGGAAGCTCTCCTCCGTGTGTGTGTGTGTGTGTGTGTGTGCGCGTGCTAATGCGAGCACGTAAGACCTTCATTTATTTGCTGTATATCAGTTTGTTCAGTGAGCAATCAAAGAATGTGTCATGAATGACTGTTCCACAGAGCACCCACTGACATTTTTTGGGGGGTTGCTCACTGACTGGGGCTCTAATGAGCAGCGCAAACGCGGAAGCGTGCAACACAAAGCTGACTGCACGGCGGCGGGGTGATGTCGAATCGTCACAATGAAATAAATACAAAGTTGTGGAGGAAATTGATTTAAAAATAAGTGGTGGACATAAAGCACAACAAACATAAAAGTGACATAAAGGTAGTTGTGTAGTTGCTTTTTTGTCCCGTTTTTGTGTTCTGAAACGGTTTTCCAATAGTTTTAAGCACAAAAGATGTTGCTGCCATTGTTAAATATGTGTCCAACTTGTTTTATTGTTTTTCAACCAATTCTGACAACTTAAAAAGAAAATATTCAAAAATTTGAAAAACAAAGTTCTTACTTGTGACATGTTCCAGAACAGGCTTATTGTCTGTTGTTGGATGTCCATATTCTTAGGTGTTTATTTATTTCATTAAGTTGGATTATTGATACTTTCTGTCAGCGTGTGTAAAAACTACACTGAGGTCGAATACAAAACAGCATCTGCTGTGTGATTTTCTGAACACGAAGGCTTTGCTCTTTACTCCATTTTCAAATGTGGACACAGATCATTAGATGGGTTATATTTGTCGCTTCAGCCACAGCTATGATTGGTTTGTGACTATTGTGGCCTCTCTTTGATTTCTCATAGGGCCCGTTCATCATTCGAATGGCTGAACGTCTAGTGGCTGCTTTTCAGTTTGGCCCAGTCCTAGGCTAATATTGCTGGAAACTTGGCTCCTCTCCTTGTTCAACAATACTTTTGTTTTCTGCGTGTTTGTCGGCCATCGTGACAAACTAGACAGACCCTTTAAAAAAGTATTTTTGTTTGACTCAGCAGGATTAATCTGACATTTGATGCAGATGTTTTTTCTCGCTGATAAATGCAACAAGAAAAAGAAGAAAGTACTGGAAAAATGTTCTCAAGACATCACGTCATCTAACTTCTCTGTGGGAAAAGTGCAACGCTCAGAGTATTCAAGGGGACAAAGCGCATTACAAACAGCTGTATTTGAATAGTTGCAGACCAAAAGTCCAACACAAACCCATCTCAAAATGCTTTAATGTCAAAATTCTGCAGTTCCTCAAAGATGGCATGAGTAAAAATACAACCAGGCGTCAAAATGATAATAGACACTGAGACTTCTTTCTCTCCAAGAGTACACAAATACCAGTCAAGCATCCCAGCATAGCATGGCTGAATCACGGAGGAGCTCAGATTACAGGGCTCCAGCCACTGTAATTGATAGTCAACCCCCCTTCCCCTTTGGGAGAATATCTGCAGCTCAGAGTCAGACCACATCCAGCTTGGATCCCTGCCAAAGAATTATTCACTGCTTCAGCTATCTGGCCCGGCGCAAAATCATATGGAATACACACACACACACACGCAGACACACACAAAGACTTATCAGAGGCAAGCCGAGCTATTTTTTGGGAGTGAAGTTATTGGCTGTGGTGGCTCTCCGCACTAAATAGCGAGGCTAACCAGTGTTTGCTTTGTGGAAATCCCTTCAGCATTTGCAGAGTGAGATGGAAGGAGGGCTCGTACAAGGCAGCTGCCCTTTCCTTTTTTTTTTCTCCCTCTCGTCTCTTTGAGGGTGTGTGCTTTCAGTGAAATATGTATCATTTTGGCTCATGGGGCGGAATATGCGTTTAACCACAGAAATGACAAAATCTGCGAAATGACTTCTGAAAAAAAAGAGACATGTAGCCCATAGAATAAAGCTGACTAATTTTCTTATTACTTACTTACTGACTTTCTTATTATTACTATTTTTCTTTTCATGCTTATAATTTTCTTATTATGCTCAGTTCTGTTTGTGGTCATTTAAAAGTAATGTTGGACATAATCCTTTTGTTAAACAGTGTCTACATCAGTGATGTGCTTTGAGTGTTGTATTCAGTAATGATTTAGTAATAGCTCTTTAGGCTTTCTGAAAGTCTTTCAAAGTCCTGTCTTGTGTACTGGCTTCATTTCCACTCCTTCCCCAATTTAAAAAGAAATGTGTCTTTATGTGGTTAGCCATATGCTATAACACTGACCCATGGAAAACATGACAAGCATGTGCATAAGCACCCCTACTGAGTGAATAGTACAAATATAGATTTAAAACGGAGTTAAGCACACGTTTTTAACCTTTGTACCAGTGCTTTGGTGAATGAATCTCACATTGCACCTCTTCTTAACAGAGAATAAAGTCTGCTGTGTACGCTGACGTGTTCCTATGTACTCGCTCTGGTTTTATTTATTTTTTATCTGGCTTTGTCAAGATGGACAGATATTGGATTCTCTCACCTTTGTGGGACACTCTGCTACAGTTACAAAATAGTGCAACCCAATCTATAGGTCTATGTTGTATTTGCTTTGATTAAAAGCAAAAAAAATGTAATCAGAAAAAGGTGGTCAGGATTTCATCCTAATTTTAAAAGGGACATTAGAGAAACATTAAAATCACTCTTTGGATGCCTAAATGACAAAATTTGGACAAACACACACAAAGAAGATGACCTGGCCCTCACTTTGAAAGACACTTTAATTAGTATCTGTTGTTGTTGCACAGGTGATGGTCATTTTTCACAAAACAGCTCAGAGCAACTGGTTGAGAATACTTTTTCTTCCCTTTAGCCCGTGACCTGGGCAAAGAGGGGGGCACCCTGTAATCCGCAGGCCTAAAGTGAAAGCTCTCCAAGAGTTGGGGCCCAGACCTCATATCATCTGGTTTGTATTCTCCCTGCCCTGTCCAATGAAATCTGACCTGCTTTAGAGAAGAATTGAATTATGGGCTCATCAATAAATACCATATTCGCCCCTTTGAAGTTTCATGTGCGATGCGAAATAGTAAATGTCATGTGTTAAAGTTATTACCCAATTCCTTAGCGTTAATCTAGTGTGCTCGATGTTCCTGACGTTTGAAGACTGCCGTGGCTTTATCTATTCTGACAGCAACCAGGCTTACCTTTTTTTCTTTTAAAGTTTTCGCTCTGTTGAAACATCAGGACTACTTTGAAACCCCCTTTCGAGTTCAGCAACCCCAACAGAGGTAGCCTAACCACATGGAAAAAGGGAGAGGTGCATGCACTGCAGGGGAAAGATTGGCTCTGAGTGTTTCGTGACAATGGTAGATAATTTTACCAGCTGGTGAATAGTCTGCTCTTGAGTCATTTGGCTGTGTGTAATCTTCCTGCCTTGCACTCTTTAATTGTGCCTCTCACGGAACAACTTGCTTTTGTTAAAAGAAGGTTTTGCCTAAGGTCCTTCTGGTCCAACAAGCAACAACCACAGGACGCACACACACAAACACACACACTCACACACACACACACATAGACACGTACACACATAAAAAGCAGTGGATTAATGAGATATATTCCTATGTAGCATTTATACTATTTTGTGTGTTTTTGCTGCATTATAAAGAGGAAGGAAGAGAATTGGGAAGAGACTGATGACAGACAAAATGATTCTATAGTATTTGCAAGCGCAGTCTAAATTTACAACAGGCATTAATACGGGATTGACGTGGACTTTAATTCAGGAAGAAAAATATTTTTCTTAGTCAAAGTATTGGCAGTATGCACAGTCCTCATGGAAACCAATTCAAATATCTATATAGTTGTTACATTTGAAACAAAACAGAAATAATCTGTCAGATGAGCCCTTATGGATGCAAACATAGAACACCTATTATTTTTTCATATTTTTGTTACAAAAAGATCCTGGGAGACTTTGTTTTCTTGGTCCAACTGGAGCTTTTTTTAAGTAGACCCACACATTTAGACAAATTAGCAGAAAGTTAATGTGATGCATATTACAGAGGATAGGTGGGCTTTTCTATAGTAAAAAAGCAACAAAAAAATCACATTTAGAATAAATCTATTCAGAAGGCAGGAAAAACAACTAATAAAGGCTCTGCAGGGTGCTTTTTGAAACTTAATAAAGTCCATAAAAAGTTGTTGTGGGAGAGAGCAACCTGGCAATGAAGATCTCAAGTTAAGAAGCCGCTCCCTCTGACAGGTCAGTGATGTGGGCTAATCCCTGTGGAACAGCTGCCGGGTATAACAAGTAACAGCGCTCCTGCCTTTCTGAATGAGGGAAAATAGCACCACCATTAAGACGTCTTGTGTTTAGGGAAAGAAGGCAGCGAATGATTACACAGAATTGACAGAATCAATTCAATATCTGCAAATAGAACTTTGAAGGATTTCAGATCAGTGTGAATGAAGTCTAAGCATTTAAAAGTTTTCTCTCTTTTTTTTCCAATGAAACATGACATATGTAACAAGAGTAATGCACTTATTTTGAAACTGCATTGGAGAGAATCTGGTGACAATTTCATCTGTGTGGTGGGTAGGAGGTGTTAGTGGTGGTGTTGTCAGTGGTATTCATTACAAGCTGGCACATCAGCCCATCAAAGCTCTCTTTTGTGGAGGGGGGTAATGCTCAAGGCAGGTTAAAGCTTTCCACAGAGATGCCTCTGTTTTGCTCTCTCCCTGGTTTCCTCCTTTTTTCTTCTGCCACGTCCACAAGCAACTCATTAGTAGAGTTGTACAGTCCATCCTTAAACCTCTGTGCACCCTAACCTTTTCTTTGTTAAAGGCCAGGAATGTTATTTTGTTCAATGAAAAAAAAAAAGATTTAGCAACTGGAGTTTATTTATTTTTTTGGCAAGTGCCTAAAAGTTACACCCACATAAAGGGAAATGAAGGGAAAACGTGAGGAAAAATTGAGAACGGTTTCTGTGGGTTGCGACTGAGTGATTAAGAGCCTGGAGGCCTTTTCCGGTCTTGTGCAGGTTGTGACCCTGCAGGATGGAGCAGCTGCTGCAGAATAGCCCGTCTGTTGAGAGAAACCGCTGAGCCATCACAGTTGCCGACGATCATGCGTAGCAATCTCAAGACCTTTGACAAGCTGAGATGGGTCTGGGCCTTGTCTGACATCAACTTGTCTTTACACACAACGGGGACATTTTAGGTTTGTTTTTCTCCCAGAAGTGAATGTCTTGTCTATCATTAAAGTGGAGTTAGATGCACAACTCAGATCACATCAGATTGCTGGAACAATAATATCACAGTGACAAAATTGCTCCATCTCTGATGGATTTGTGCATTGTGAAAAGCAATTCGGAGAGATGATACCTATAATGTCGGGATGAAATTCATGGTCAGTTCTTTGTTAAGTTTAGAAGAGAGACTAAATTAAATTTGTTTTTGTATTCCACAAGTCTTAGTTGCATGCAGTCACAACAACAGACAGGAACAGAAAAGACACAAATAATGATATGTCCTCAATTGACAGTTTTTTTTTAGATGAATCTTAAAGCTCACGTCATCAGATGTGCTACACTAATCCATAATTCCTGGTTGTTAATGAGATATTGTGAAAGACAATTATTTTTACCGCAGATTTTTCAAATGGGTGGAAAGAAAAGTCCTTTTTATGGTTGTAGAGCTGCATTTACCATCTCTAAAACATGTCTCAAGTCACTCTGCGAAGAGGTAGAGGGATCTCAGTTCTGTAATCTGGTACAAGATAAACTGCCAAATGGGAAAAAAATAATAAGGAAGCCATCAGGTTTTCAAATCTAGAGTAAAAGTCTCTGCTATGTTCAGACACAGAATAAAAAAGAGATTTCCCATTTACAAATCTCCAAATACTACTTAAAGCTGCATTAACAAGGTCTTCCAGCAGTGTCTGTTACACATTACTCTCCCCCACCCCAAGCTCCAAACCATTTGCTTTTAATGGTTTGAATACTCCTACCCCTATTTCTGGCCTGGTGCTACTGGTTACATCAATATGTGATGTCATTTGGAGTCAGCACAGGGTGTTTGTCTTTGAGATTTTCTGCATTCTCTTTGCTGCTCTGCTTCTTGGACTACATTTATTTTTATTCTTGTCACTACCACTACTTCTGGTCAGTACATCTGCCTGTCGTCCATTCTAGCTCTAGGGACACACCGTCCAGGGACAAAGGACAGGCTCAACTTAAATGAAAATGTATTTTAAGAAACATTTGATTTGATTTGATTTCAGGATTTTGTGACTATCCCATGAAAAGCTTAAGATATAGACGTTCCCTTTTGTTTTCCAGGTTCGTTACTTCTGCAAGCCAATATGTCAAAAACTTGACATAGAAGTAATTAGAGCATGTAAAGCCTTTAAACTTAAACCTTTTTTTGCTTTTCATATGAGGGAGACTTACACAGACTTAAGTACTTAGGTTGGGGAAAGATGGATCTGTAAATGTAATGGACAGAGAACATGTGAGAAATGAGGTACATTAGCAGGAGTTTTGTTTTGGATTTAATCTAGTCACTCCCACTTTCCACTCCTTCCAGCTCATTTGCTTCCCTTTTTCCCTCCTTGAGGGCCTGAGAACCAAACAGCAGGCTTAAACTTGTAAAGGGGTCTGAGAGTTTGGCTGAACAAAAAAAAACACAAAAAAACAGCCTCTTTAAGATGTAAACTATGTAAGCTTTAAGATATGAATAGTGTGAGCTCTAATTCTAACACTTGTAAT
This sequence comes from Menidia beryllina, assembly GCA_013363375.1. Classification (NCBI taxonomy): domain Eukaryota; kingdom Metazoa; phylum Chordata; class Actinopteri; order Atheriniformes; family Atherinopsidae; genus Menidia; species Menidia beryllina. Next base: position 3,566,957 of record JABUIW010000071.1, on the reverse strand, counting down.
TTCCATGACCATTTCATAAGAGATACAGATCATATAAACATGTTAAGGTGTTTTACTCTCCATTTCCTCTCACGATTTACAGTATGTCTCTCCCTCTACCAGTTTTTCTTCCTGTCCGCCCAGATGTCTTCTCTGTTTAATGTATAGAAAGTGTTGTATGTCATTGCACAAGGTACAAAAATGCTCGCATACAGAGAGATGGAGAGGTCCAGTTAAATCCAAGTACACATTTCTCACACTATGAGGAATAACATCTGGCCTGGGAGCAGTCTGTTTGGGCTCACTTTGTCATTTGCCTTTAATAACTAAAATGGATGTTTCATTTCTTTAAGTTGGTGACCCAACAAAAAAAATGTAATCCTTCAGCAGAAACATCAGAACTTACATATTTATCATATTCATACTTGCGTTACAACCCAACAAACATATAAAGTGATGCGGGAAAAGAAAGGTTGCTTAGCATGAACAGGACATTCGGGAAGGCACTTTCACACACTAAAGAGGCACGTATAAACAAGGTTTAAAGAGGACAAAATGCAGGAACAAAGTTGGAAAATGAAATATATAAATACCACAACATGACTTGACAAGTGAGACATGAGGGCAGGAGGCTGTTTTGCCACAGGATATTGGAAACATGCATTCCAAACTGCAGCAATTAGGTGTCCTCTTCATGTCTTCTTTAATCTTAAACACAACGCACATTTTATGGAACCAAGGCCCGTTCTGCATACGTGCTTCTCCTATAAAAACCTATTTGTCTGAATAAATCCACACGTTATCACCAGAATAAGCCGTTGTGTCACAGTGTGAATGTGTGCCTCTTTGAACAAGAAAATAAGCATTTTGTGTGAGTACGGGCACCCCTTTGGCTTCTTGGTAATCCCGTCACTACTCATTTTTCTGTAATCTAATCAAAGTTCCCAACTCACCAGAGCTGGAATGAAAGGGGGAAGACCGAGGGGTGGGGGGTCCCTTGTGTTAAACATCTTACTGCAATTAGAATTTATTTAAGGTTTACAAGCAATCCTTTCACTCTTGAATAAATCAGGGAGAAATCCTTTGACTCTGGCGAGGTTTCTCCTCCATTGTAATTATCCCCTGCTCGGCAAACACTGGGAGTGCAGCTCTCCTTCAACCCCTGATAACAACCCGGAGCTTTACACTTCTAATTAAATCATAAAATAGTAACAACTGCAAATTCAGACTTTTCCGATATGAGCTCTATAAACTTTGGAACCGAGGAAACGGGCGCCTGGCAGATGACTCTACTGCGGACACCGGATTTTAAACTTGCATCATTTTATGACATTTTACGACGTTCACGACAAAGACATCAGGCAGTGAAGCCCGCGTGTCACTGAGTAATGCAGCATACTTTAAGAGGCTTCACGTTTCAACAGGTTACCAGATTGAGACTGAGTCTACCGTTGTGTTTTTCCCCTGTCTCAAGTTTTCTTTCTTTTCTTATGCTAAACGATGGAATCATTCATTCACAGTGGCGTCCTCTTGTAGCGTCATGTCTGTTTTTAAATCTCGGAGGTTTAAATTTCACAAAAACCAAAAGGAGTTTTACCTTATCATTAGAAAGATTAAATCTGATCTCATTTGGATATTCAGAAGAATTCACTCTCAACTCGATAAATCCTCCTTCTAATACCTGTGTTGTAGCTTAGAATACATGTCAGATTTAGAGATGTTGTTTTCCGATCCCCACTGGATTCCCACATTTCATTTTCTTTCCTCTATCAATGTATTTGGGACTTGATCCCCTTTTGCTCTCTGTACATGTTTTTACGATTTCCCTCTGATTACTTTGCCCTCTTGAATTAAATGCCTAATTTAACATGGACCTTTTCTTGGCCCCTCTTTGTTGAAAAGTTCTTTCTAATCATTCAGCGGGGGCTGTGGTGTTTCTGGCAGCCGGGGGCCACTCAGTCTGCTCCTATTATGTCACCATGACAGTATGTCCTTGGGCAAGGCAGCAGAACTGTCAGGTTTCTCTGTCACACTTCTCCGCAGGCAAGACGCGGCCAGCCCATGGCACAGCTAGGGGTCCTAACAATCCTGGGTAGAGCTGCTCATCTCCAAGGATGCCTACTTTGGTTGTTTAGCAACCCACTTTTCCCGATGGCATCTCTTCTCTTGTGTGGCTGATGTGTGATGGAGTATTGGACACAGGGACTTCAGTAAAACTAACCAAACAACACCAATAGGGCTTTTGTTGTCTTACTAAAGAGGGGGAGCCATGAGGAGATCTCACTGCGTCCCCCCCTGGGCCACTAAGTTGTGCAAAGAGCAAATGTGCACAGGTACACATCAAACACATGGAGTGTAAGCCACAACAAGCATTGTACAATTTGTTGTTGCTTCTACAAGTGTATTGTGGAAAATATCACAGATGGATAAGAGGCTGAGTAGAGGGACGTGGTTGAATCAGGTTCTACTTTTGAATGGAGGATGGAGTCTGCAAACAGACTAGAAAAAACTTTAGCTATTGATAATTTTACAAACAGAGAAAGAAAAATGATATAAAATGATGACAGAGTGACACTTTTGAACTGCTTTTAATTCTGTTAAACTCAGGTTTGGAAATCTGTCGGATAAAGAAACCAAACAAAACACGGACTGCTGGCAACAACTGTCTAAACCAGCTTCCTCTTCCTTTCATCTCCCCTCTAATCTTCTGTTTGCACAGCTCTCAGTCTTGTCAGCGTGGTTTGTTTAGGTTTTATGCCCGTCATTACAGCTGTATTTCTCTTCCTCAAGGTATCATCCGCATCTGAAAAGATCACTGCTGATAGATTTGCAGGAAGAACATTTCCTCTGGAGAAATCCCGGGCTTTGTATGGAAAATGATTAGGGTTAACGGTGTGCTTCGTCCCAAATGACTGTAAGAAAACACCGTCGTGCTACTGAAAGTCAGCACATTCACTTTTCAGCAGAAGATTACAGAGAGGTGTTCGGGATCAGGAGAGATGACGACAGCAAAAAAATAAAGACGTTTTTAAATCCATAACTTACTAGCAATGATTTGCAAACCTTTACCTCTTGACATTTGGTCTATTGGCTCTTTGTAAGTGTAAGTCAAAGAACATAACTCACAGTTGTACAGGGGAGATACATCTGGACTCAGAGAAGAGCCCTAGAGAAAAAGTTTGTTTGTTGTGAGATTGAATCCCTTCTAGAAATTAACAATTTATGTGGTGGCTAAAATCTCAGGGACAGGTTTACACGAGACTTTCTTGGCAACTATGGATCTATTGTCTATGACTGATTATCTCGGAAAGTTATGCGTATCAGAAAATGTGGCCAACACCAGCCACAGGACGCGGTTTAATAGTGGCAAAGCGAACGGGCCGGTCCCATGGGGAGAGAAAAGAAATAACTGACTCTACAGTTCTGGAAGTTGTGGGATCTTTTGGACCAAGGATTTCACCAGTTTGTTTAACAGATTTACAGCTGCCGGTTTAAACATTCTTTTGGTGTAAAAGTAGTCTTTGTCCATCATCACCTCCTGTCTCGCATTGTAATTGATTACTTTTTCACTTGCAGGAAAGAACACACAATTGTTAGCTGGAACTGTTTCAAGAAATGTACAAATGCAGAAGGGTTAGTAAAATGATATTGTATGGATCAATAATGTCTATTACAGTTTAAAAAAATAGCAACTGAATCTGGTTTATTTAGGGTAACCGGGCTTTGCATAAGGAAAATTATCTAATTTATGTATTGCTTTTGGTGTGCTATAATGAGCCAAACAATACCAAAGATGCTTTGGTATCACAATAAAACAATTTAATCTTTTCAAATCATCTGGATTCTCTTCCTGTTTTTTTGTAAAGCAAAAGGTTTAGTTTTAGCTTTGTATTGTCAATTTTCAACTCTCCACTTTTAGATCATTTCTTTTTATACATATTAAAACAGACCAAAGTGATTCAATAAAGGCATTAGGGGTTTGAAGTGTCAGAGGCTAATTGCTAATAAAATGTTAGCATACCGTTCTGCTTCAGTTAAATAAATGACACTTTTCACAAAGTCTTAACTTGCTTTGAGCACAACACACTGTCTACTCTCACCACATTCCTTAACAGACACAGTTGTATCAAAGTGTGATGTAATTCAAAGACTGTTAAACATCATCTCTGTTGATATAATTCAGAGAGTTTGGATAGCAACAGGGATACAGAAAAACACTTGTGGCAGATAGTTACAGCTGCTCTGGTTTGAATAATTCCAAATTTATAAAAACAGACACCTGTGCAGATGGGTGCTTTCACTAATGGCAGAAAAGTGAATGTTCAGGTGCTCTCTTTACCTCTTTACCAGCCTGCCATGTGCAACAGAGAGAGAGTTGTTTTGCTCTGACCTCAACGGTCAGTGACTCATGCAAATGTGTTTCCAGCAGACGGAGTCTGACAGTTTAATATTATGCTGTCAGTTCCACAGACTGCCCTTGGGAATTAGGGGAGGTGATTCTGGGCAGATGTGGACGGATGGACAAAGGGGGCTTTTGTTTTTTGTCCGGCGAATGCAGTCACCTCTCCCGTGACAACATTTAGAAATAGGCCGCAGTCCCTGGCAGCCGTAAAGGGTCGCTGTTCAGTGAGCTGGGTGAAGTCCCATTTCCTCATGGCATGATGTCAGTCCTGGGTGTGGACGTCATGTCAAACAGCGTTACCGTAAAAAGTCCGGATGATTGCAAATGAAAGGCTGGCACATCACCCGTTTTCAAGTTTTCTTAGATTTTTACCTAAACGGCATCGCAGCAATTGCTTTAAAATACAAGCAGCTGTGCGTTTTTAGGGACAGGTGTGTTGGCGGTGTCACATGTCTGAGTCTTTCAAAGGCAGCATTACCTCAGTTCAGACCAGACAATAAAATTCTCCAAATATGTCACACCCTGCAAAATAGAAGGCTTTTTTTGCCTTTTCCATGTTTATGTATGTTTAAGTTCCATTACTTAATATCTTCAGAGGTGAGTGCTGACAACTGAGATCATTGCATTTATGCTTGCCAAAATTAACTTGATTTTCCCCAGAAGAAGTACTTGTGGAGAAGTGGGATGTTATGGAAAAAACTCTCGTCTTTCATAGTCGAGTGTTTCCAAATCTTCAACAATGTCCAGTAACTCAAATAATCCAACTCATGACGTGTTTGCATGGTGAATGAATTACAGTAATCTCTATCTGTGTATAAAAATGTGCTTTTGAAAAAAGTACTTTGTCTAAAAAACATATGTTTTTTTAAAAGCATTTTAAAACCTAAGGTTTGTTTTTGTTTTTTTTTAAAGAAAATCATATTCCATCTTCCAAAACCTTTTGTTTCCCTTTTGAGGAATGTGGAAACATAATGTATTCATTTGAAAAGTTAAGTCTAAAAGTTTGAACATTAAAGGTTCAAAAGCGATAGAATGTGTGTTGCATAGGCTCTGAATGGGCCAGGTTATTCACCTCATGTCTACCTGTTACACAATAACAAAAATATATATTTTTTGTTGTGTTTTATAACATTATTAACTGAATGTTGAGTTGTCTATTAATTGTAAACACTTAAAAAATGAAAAAGTCCACCAAGTTGAGAAACGTTTCCCTTTTAGCTGTATTGCTTTCAAATGCAATCAATTGTTAATCAGATTTGTCAATACGCAATAAGCTAATCCCCTGTTAAGCACAAAATATGCATCCTGATCCATACTCACAGCTCCAAATCTTAAATTAAATTGTGCCTTTTGACAAGCAAAAATAAATAGACCTAAACTGCTTGACGAGGCCAAAGAAAAGCTTTTTTTAAAAATCATTCCAGGTATTTTGTAATCCTGGAAAACCAGAGATACATTTTGGGACACTAGAACCTTCAAACATGGCAGAAAACATGGGGTTTTGGGGGGGGGGGCCTGTGCACATTCTGCAGGTTGTAAATCAACAGCAGCTACAGTAGGCCCTTCATCCAAGATAAAGTTTCGCAGTGTCTTGTTATTGAGTAATATACTCTGCTTTGTTCGGTAAGGTCCACCCCTTCAGGGTTTGCTTGTGTTTTATCTCCTGTTTCACAAAGAGAGGCCTTTCAAACAGCATCCTTCACACCTCTCTTAGCCGCTCTTCTGAATGAGCTTGAGCACTTCTCCATTCACACAGAGGAAATTTGCAAAAAAAAAATCTGGTAGCGGTGAGTCTGCAGCCCTTTCTCTCCTCTGTGAGGAGTGAAAAACTGCATTGGACGATGTACTGTGCTCTTCGTATGAAAGAAGAGAAAGCGCAGGCTCCTGTTTGGTGATTGGCCTTGAAATGTTTATAGGTTTTTCCAAAAGGGCGATTGAGAGTGAAACATTTGACAATGGGCCTGAAAAAAACCCCCAACAGCTTCAAACCTTTATGAAAGTGCCAAATATGAATCACTGCAGTGCGGATGCCAGACGGTCCTTTCCTGTGTTGCTTAGAGAGCCTCTTGGACTGGAACAGCTTGGGCAACCAAAGGGAGGGGGGGGTTAAGTGTTTCGGATGGCTGTACAGTACTGCACGGTAGATATGACTTGATGCTCCTTTTTATTTTCTGCAGCATGGGTGGTCCCCATTGGATTTTTACACTGCCACCTATTAGCACCACGAGTTGGTGATTTATGCAGCTGTCAGCTTCAACTTCATCAACTCGGTCAACCGCTGGTGAATTGTGGGTAAGCTGGCAAAGCCCACCCTTTTGCACCTCCTTCTTTGGGGCTAAAGTAAACCACCCCCTGAGAGCAGAAGGGAAGAAGTAAAAAAAAAAAAAAAAGCTGTGAAAAAGAAAAATAGAATTTAGACAAATAACAGCCATGCAGGCCACTGAGGCCCCCACTGTGGAGAGCATCCAGCCCAAACATCTGGCCAGCTGCAATATAAGGATGTGACTGTGTTTAGGTTAAAGCGAGGCGAGAAAGGAGGAATTCATGGTTGCAAAGTACTCTGAAACATGTCCACAGCACTGGAATGGGAGCGTTGATGTAAAAAAAATTAAACGCACCCTTGATTAAATATCTGTATTTGCAAAAAAAAAAATGAAAAAATACGGAAATATCTCCTTTAATGCTCATGTGGGCTCATATGCCTGAGTAGGGATTGAAAAATCTATTCAAAATTATGCAAGTTAAGTGAGTGATTAGTTGTTTTGCAAAAGGTTGTGCGGTGCAAAGTAATGGAAAGTACGGGTAACAGTGCTTATTTGCTGCTTGATGAAGAAAAAGGTGTTATTCCCTGTGGGCAGAACAGAGTAATGGGCTTTTGCTTTGCTGTAATGAGGTTGCTTGATTCATGCTAGAGCACTGCACTGAGCCAACTCCAACACACACAGGAATGAAGGGAAGGTGGGCTGTAAATATGGGCGATTTAAAGTATTTTTTTGCATAAAAAGTATGTTTAAAAAAAAAGTGGCTGCCTCTGTGATGCTGGGTTGTTGTGCTCGAAATTAAAATGTGCTGAAAAGGCATTAGGGGTTTGAAGTGTCAGAGGCTAATTGCTATGTTGAGCTGCAACTCCACACTTGTGCAAATATTTTCTGGTGGGTTGGTTCATAATGGTCAGGATGGAGTAGTCTAAAGCATAAAAGTTTATCTGAACTAAATACAAATGTTCATTATTAGTGTTTTAATCCATGTGTCCATAAACAGTAAGAGATGTGCAATCGCTTAACCTGACATGTGGAACAAAAGGGCCTTTCAGAAATGCATTATGAAATTTTTATCTATTTTACACAAGTCGTTATGTAATTCGTTTGATTCGCTGATTTTTGATCAGTGAGTTGGTGGTCCTGTTAAAAATAATTCCACAATTAAAAACCAGCTCCTGTGAAAATGCGGTTTTTAACTTTTTACCTTGTTTATTTGGTCTTTGTTCGAGGCTAAAGTGAGTAAAACAACCACTTAACACCATCTGGCTAAGCATTTCCACCTTGGAACAATTGACTGGTGCATTGGTTTAATGGATAAAAGAATCCACTTTTTGGAGGGTTGTTAGATTTGGAGTGATGTGGTTGTTGGCACAGTTGCCTCACAGTGAGAGGGTTCCCGGTTGGAATCCTGGCTGGGGGCCTTTCTCTAAGACGTTTGCATGTTCTACCTGTAGATGCACTGGTTCTCTTGAGGGACACTGGCTTCCTCCCTCTGTCCAAAAACATGCACGTTTGGTTAACTGGGTATTCTAAATTGACCTGAGGGTTAGGATAAGGGTTAGTGAGTGTGCATGGTTGACAGTCTGGAACTGTCGCCCAATGTCAGCGGGAAAGGCTTTTTTAAAGTTTATTCAATTTCAGGGCTTGTATTAACGTTTCTAACCCTCTAACAACGTATGACATCAAAATGTGTCTCTCCTTAATGAATAGCTGCCAGCTCGCCCACCCGTAGGCCAAACATAGAAGACATCCCACAGCCATACATTACTTCACAAGTTCTATGAGACCAACTTCTTCAAACCTTTTGACTTTCGCAACCAACAAACCTAAGAACCAGTGCTGTCAGCTCGCAGGGTGGGGCTGTTTTTTTTTCCAGAATGGCATTTGGGACCAGGTTTGTTCTAAACAGATCATTCATTAGCAATTTTTAGCTGTGCGCAAAGTGGTAAAATGTGTATCTGCTCTCATAAACTGTAAGCTGATCCAGATGTTGGTCGTCGGTTGTCTTTTTCAAGCTGCAAAAAAGGGGGTCAATTCCTCATGTTTAGGTTTGTGCACTTGAAAACAGCACCCTCCACTTGGTTTTGGTTACAGTCTATGGTAGCTACCGGCAGCTGCATCACACATTCATATAACCAAAGTAACTTTTAGGGTTAGGGTAATGCTCTCAGTATTTTTTACGTTAGAAGTAATTGCTGAAAGTATAATATTTAATACATTTATGGTAAACTATGAATAAAAGAACTGTGGACTGTGCTTTAGAAGACACCTATTTAAAATTTTAACTAAAAATACAATCCAGAATTATTAATAATCTCTGATTACCATGCAGCTGCCCTATGTATGCTTACCTTTCAGCCCTACGTCACACACATCTCCAGTGAATTGATTCTGTTGGCTACATGGAGGGTGTGACTGGTGGCAAAGGCCTCTCCTCAGTGTAGAGCGGTTTTCTTAATTTATGCCGGGTCAGAAACAGAGGTCACATTATTCAGATGAGAAAAAAAAAGCCTGTTAAGGTCACACACTCGATTTCCAGCTGCCAGAAAGTGTGATCAAACAGTTCCCAATTAGAAGCATATAATTTGGTAACATTATGATATTAAAGCTGGCAGCATTGGTTTTCCCAAGCAAAACTAACTTCATGAGCGGCTGACCATAATTTGGGGGTTCTGTTTCATTTATGCAGAGGAGTTATGGTGTAGGGGGAGTTTGTGTGTGTGTGTGTGTGTGCGTCTGTGTGTGTGTGTGTGCGTGCGTGTACGTGTTTGTGTGTGTGTGTGTGTGTGTGGCAGGGGTGATAGGCGTTTCTCCAGAGACAGAGAAGTATTCTGGAGAAGAAAACCCGGTTGGTAAGGAGTCAAAAATGCATCTGTTTGGCCCAGAAGCAAAATGAGTCTTGGATGAAAGGGAGGGGAGTGAGTAGGAACATGAGTGTGTCACACGAGACGCTTTTTGACTCTTCACTGTCACTGCTGAGAAAACTTTACTCACATCAGAGGCTGAGGGCTGCTGTCAGTTGTCATGGTGACTAAGGAAAATAAACAACAATTAAAAAAAAACTTATCACAGAGGAAAAAAAAGGAGCAACAGTAAATCTCACCATAGATTTGGGTAAATGTTATTTTTAAAACTAAAACAGTGATGCGGAAATTCACTTCTGGCTTTAACATTCATCAGAGGCTCTAAATCTAAAAGGGGATGTAACAACAATAATAATATAACAATAATAATAATAATGACAATTATAACAAGCAAGTATTCAGAAGCTCACACAACCCCTTAAACCATAAACAGCTTTTATTATTGTGGTTTGATAAAGATAACAAGATTTAAGCCATCAACTAGTAAAGTTTGTTACTTTATATGGAATACTTAAGTATTTAATACTTAAGTGATGAGTCTTTGTCTTAGATGTGGTATTTACAACTGCTTGTACTTTTGAAAATGCATTGTCTTGAACTTATTTGAGACCTAGTGTTTTTAAAACATGACTAGAACAAGGTTTTTCAGGGAAGGGAGCGGTATGAAATCAGAAGTAGCTTTAAAGTTATCCGTAACGGGACTTATTCCAGCACCTTCTGTATAAAGAGCTTGGAAGGGAAACGAGTGAATCGATCCTTTAACCCACATGTGTTGCGCGAGAAAGGAGGTTTGCTCAGTTCAGTCAAGCATCGTGACCCTTTGTGGTCAGGTCATCAGTCAGGCATGGAGGAACGATCCGGCAGAAAAAGAGGGAGTGAGGATTCACAAAGAGAGTTAACAGTAGGGCTGAATCCCCAGAGGTTTCTGACTGTCTCACTCGGTCTGTTGACACTCTCCTACTCCATTGACTTTTTCATTAACCCCTAAGCAAAATGTTTTTCTATCCCACACTCCAATGACATTAGCACCATTCCCTTATCCCCACACAGAAGATCTTGGTTCAGCTGTTCCCCCTTGTGGTCAGATTTTATAGGACTATGTTTTTTTTTGTAGTTTTTTCTTTGCACAGTCTGGCTAAAATACTTTTATTCTCCTGTTATATCAGCAATATAAACCCACAAAACAAATATTCACTGTTATGTATTTATGTCAACAACCAAAAAAAACTAGTCAGAATTTGTACAAAACATGCTTTTTTTTTCCCCAAACGGCTATCAGTTTTTGAAGAAATACATTCGTATCGGGATATCTTTATGAAGCTAAAACATTGGCAGTAAACATAATAATCATGACTAAGACTTTTAACTCTCTGACACACAGTAATCCCATGGACATATCTTTTCTAGTGCTAAAACATCCAAACTACCCTAATGTTATCCTAACTTGCTCTGTCTGTACTGCTTAAAGTAACTGGAGATCTTGTTTTAAACAGCTTGATTTAAACAGGTACTTTCTAAACCAAACTGCAGGTGGTTGCTGCTGACTTATTTGGGAAGCAGAGGGGAAGGAGTCTTAAAAACTTTAGAAACTACATGTGTCCGTTCAATGAATAATGAGGATGAGGTAAGGTTCCAGAGACATTTGTGCTGTACAACATCACAAACTGACACTTACTGTCATGTATACTATGCCAAACAACCCACATTTTTTGTGTATTCCTAAGACAAGCCTCTTTGTTCTTAAATAATTTCCTGATCAGAAAAAGAGGCACCTGACACACTTGGATCCTTTAAGACTGGCTCTCATAACAGGTGTGACAAAATTTAACTTCTCCAGGGTGTCTTGACTCCTTAAGTTTCACAGAGATCATTGGAATTGGACCCCTTTCAGCCCCAAGCTAAAGCCCAATTTGCTTTAAGACAAAAACACAAAGGAACAATGATCAAGAATAGATTGTTTAATTATCAAAACTGTATCTCATGTACAATTTCCCCCAATGAAAACGAGCGACAGAAACAGTTATGACAATGTTTTTCCTTCTGTTTTTTGATCGTCTCCATATTTAGGGAAACAGTTTTGAGACATGTTCTATGACGTAATCGATTCATTTACGGTACACTTCTGTAAAGCAGCTCAACAACCTCATCGCATTAGTCGGAACAGCACGGGACCACAGTCATTGTGTCACTTGCTAACCATAAACAGTTACAGAAAGAAGACATAGGGAAAAAGAAAAATCTTTGATTGTTGCAAAAAAAAAAAAAAGCAAACGCTCGCTAACGTTTGCTTGTCTCCCTCGTCAGAAGCTGCCCCTAACCACGAGGCCCCGCTGAAAGCTCAGAACTCCTCCTCTGCGTTCCGGCTCCTGGACACCTTCAGCTGTTTGAGCCGCTCGATGCACTCCTCCACGCTGCGCTCGCCGTGCACTTTGTTGTCTCTGGTGCGGACGTTTACAGTGTTGCTCGTCTTCTCCTTCTCTCCCACCACTTTCCCGAAAAGGACGACATGCAGAGGGTGGGAGAGACAAAAAAAAAAAAAAAAAATCAATATCTAGATGCTCGCATAGAAGACTACAAGGAAAGAATAAAAATAAAAAGACACAAACTGACCCAAGATGAAATTGTACTGCGCCAGCTGTGCGTTTCGGATCTTTTTGTTGAGCGTGCAGCCGGGGTCCAGGTCCACGTCGGTCATGAAGCCGCTGTTGTGAAACTCTTGCTTGACCTGTCACATCAACCAGACAAAGACGAGCGGAATTAATTCATTTCCGGACCAACTCCAAAGCTTATGAGGACTGTTAAACTTCTGTACAAATTGACAATCTAAACGAATGAAAAACAGATGTTTGCACTTCGGTGTGGCTCAGATGATCGTCTGCCCTGCTCTGATGTTTCTGCCCCCCCTTACATTCACCGCCCTGAACAATAACCCAATTAGAAATATCTTCACTAAAATCTCAGACTATAAAAGCCCACGCATAGCGGATAGGGCATAAATCTCAATTGATTAAATTACCGTCTCTGCTGGTAATGAACTGAAAGCAAACCCCTGATGACTGAGGGAAAAACTGGGCTTTTTAAATAGGAATTATGGACTGTGATAGAATTATGCTGACAAGCCATTAACACTGAAATCATAGAAATATATTGGTCTGTAGATAAAAATACTTTTCTGACAACCCCTCTCCTCCAAAGCTAAACTCTTAAGTTTCCTTACAGGTTCATGAAAAAGGCTCAGATCTACACAGGCTGACACTTTGCTGTCACTGCGGAAATTAAAATAAACATCCCCAAAGAGGTGCCTTTAGTATTTTTTAATTTGGTATAGAACACTTAGAGGCTTGGTTTTCATGTGTGCCACAACTATAAGCAGCCAATGTGTGTTTTCTGAGCTAAACTCATTCAGAGCTTATCATAACTCCATTCTGATTTCTTTACACCCATTCAATCGTTTTTTTACCAACTGAAACATAGTGCTTGCTAACCCCGGGTCCGAATGAAGAACGCTTTGTAAAAGAAAACAGCGGCAAATGAATTTCTGATGCAAACGGCCGGCTGCCGTGTCGACAGTTTTGCAGAGTCCATATTTAAGTGCACGACAGCTTCAGGGTATTTTTCCCATTTAAGTGTTTAGGCATTAACGCGGCTGCGGTTGGTGCTCACTTTCTCGGCGTACTCCTCACAGGTCGGTCCCACGGGTACAACCATCACTTGACGGGGTGACAGCCACAGTGGCCTGAATCAGAAAGGGACATAATAGCATTTAGTTATGTCTGCGGCCAGACAACACGCCAGAGAGCTCTGCAAATACACACAGCCCGACAAGGCGGAGGCCTTCCTATAGCTGTCAAATAAAGCTGGAAATCATCTCAAAATTCAATAAAGGGAGTGCAATAGGAAAAGAAAAAAGGAAAAGAAAGGGGAAGGTTGGTCCTGCTTGACAAATGAACCCTACGAGGCTGTTTACAAACCATTTGCCTCCGTAGTTTTCGGTAAGAATGGCGATCATCCTCTCGACTGAACCCAGGATGGCTCGGTGGATGATCACTGGTTTCTTCTTGTCGTCACGATCATGGCTGCAAAAATGTTCAAAGCACACAAAAAAAATTAGTAAAGAAAGAAAAGCATTAAGAACAACAAAGAAGGGAAAAGTTAATAAAAAAAAAACAGGATAAGAAAGGAGATAGCAGCTTTTTAATGATGGTGATCAGAATTTTTGGACCCAATTAGCTGCTTGACAAAAAACTAAATCAATTTCATGAATGAGCAGCTTTACTGGGAATTAGTTTATACTGACACACACATTTAGTAGTAGAGTAGAGTCTGTTTGAATTTGATTGGACAAAAAAAGTTTTTTGCCTTGTAATACTGAACTGCCTATAATTGGCACGACAAATGAATTCTTTACGAGTAGTTGAGATGTGACATTTCTTAGACACTGGCGATGCATTTTATTTTAAAAACCTATTCTAAAAAAATCTATTAATCATCCACACACATTCTTTTGGTTACTGCATCCATCATAATAAAATGACTCATTTTAAATCATGGCTTGTCCTAACTTAGTGGTCCTTTGTCTTTATCCTTATGCCCAATTTGGCCAACTGTATACATTAATGTTTAATTCAAGCTAGATATATATTTTTTAATTCACTCAACTTTTATTCCCATATTGTAGATGGGGATTTATTCAAACTTACACAACATATTTGACATTACCAACTGCAGCAAAAACAGATCTATTTGTTAAGAAAATCTAAGTAGAAGAAAGTAAACAAAGAAAAAGCACCTGACAAAGCTGAGGTCGAAGCGAATGGGCAGCTGGAAGTCCAGCTGGATTGTGGCGCACTGATGGTATCGACCGATGGCGTCCTTGATCTGAATGTCAATCTGTGGACACAAAGTGACCGTCAGTGCCCCCCCTCCTGACTCCTGGCGGAAACGCACCAGCCAACACGCCGTGGCTCACCTTCGGCCCGTAAAAAGCGCCGTCGCCCGGGTTGAGGACCCATTTTTCTCCAAACTCGTTCAGGCTGTTCTCCAGTTGCTGTAAAAAAACAAACAACGCGGCTGTTTGACAACACGCAGGTGAAACGGTGGAGGCGGGCCGAGCTGTAAATCACAGCCCGACCTTTACTTCCTCTGGAACTAATCACCGAGCTGAGAAATGTTAATTCCCCGACAATATTTCACGGTTGCTTGTGAGAGTTAATGAGGTGAGGGGAAACATGCGGGGAGCCTTTGTTCCAGTTGCTTTGCCGGGGTTATCGGTCACTTTTTTTTTCGGGCGCGACACAAACCGCCCTGCCCAAACGTGAAATGGAGGTCTTCAATATGAAGACTTTCCCCTCCGAGAAAGCTGTCATGTTAGATGAAGAGAGACAGCTGTACCATTATGAAGTTTTCTTTTCTGAGTTTGTCTATCTGCTGGGGAAGGATGAATACAAGTGGTTTTAAAGGCACAGAAATTAAATGCACTCTGACATGTTTCATAGTCAAAAACGCTTGATTGATCGATAATTAAATTATAAGTTCAATATAAGTCTCACCACAGGAATTTTTTATGTCCAAAAATAAATGAAACTGAACCGAACAGATATTAAACCAACCTGAATTTTAACCTGGAGCATGTATAAAAGGGTTATAGTGGCCCATGAATCAAAAACCTAAAGGTGAGTAGAGCCAATAAGGATACTCATGGGTTACTTTTTCTGCCTTTTAGAGTAGAAATAGAATACAAAAATACTTTGTTCATCGCCATTGGCCATAGCGCGAAATTGAAAATGCCCATCTCTATAAATTGTTAAAAAATGAAAGCATTAACCCAGACGCTGTTTGTGGCAATCTGTCCGAGACAATCGCGGTAATAAACTCTTACCGGCTGTGACATTTGAGTGGTTTTTGTTTGCAAAACCAAGAACACCTTTTAAAACTCTCGACATCCGCCAGTAGCACAGTTACTGCTGTATTACTGCAAACGCGACGCTGTTGAGGCAGCGAATACAAGGAGGAGGACAGAATGAAAAGGACAAAGAACTAACAAAAACAAAACTAATGGGAGACAACGAGGGACAAAAGCATCAGCTTATTATGCAGGAGAGGGAAACAAAAACAAACACCTTTGTGGCAGGAATGATGCGCTACAATGTGCAGCCGCGCTGGTATTTTACGAGTAAAACAACTATACAATTGCATTCAAAATTAAGGCCATGAAAGGAAGAAAACAAAAAAAAATCCCACCCTGATACAAAACGCAACACGGGCTTTGTCTCTTATAACAAATGACTTTTCTTCCATTCACAGCCGAACCGTAAAGGCTTGGATGAGGAAGAAACCAGTTCTGTGTCCTTCATTAAAGAGCTCCTGACAGTATTATGCAGCGGCGTGTGGCACCTTTATCA
The DNA here is from genome assembly GCA_013363375.1 of Menidia beryllina. NCBI lineage: Eukaryota > Metazoa > Chordata > Actinopteri > Atheriniformes > Atherinopsidae > Menidia > Menidia beryllina. The sequence goes on along the minus strand of JABUIW010000071.1, from coordinate 3,551,050 downwards.
GCTCCCAGCCTGAAATCTGCTTTTTTCTTTTTGTCTCCAAGTCGTCGGGTGGCACCGGGTGTTTACGACACGCTAATTAACACCCCGCTCGGCTCTTTCCTGTCATCTTTTGCTGGTGCTCAGTAGCTGACCACGGATACGGACTGAACAAATGAATAAATGAACGGCACAGAGTACAGGGTGGGTCTTCAGAGAGGAGGTCTGCTCTGGAATCTCTGGAAAGGGGGGGGGGGGAAGAAAAGCACTTTCCTCCTCAGATCTGACGGCAGATCTACACGCACGCATGCACTCAGGCAAAGGGATTCAATATAAATTTCCTTTGCCTCCACATATCTCACCCTCGCTGTCTGTGATGCAGCGGTGGAGCCGCCGTGTAGATAATATCATACATCCTCTCTCCTTAATTCATCAGTGAGGATTAAGGTTGAGGTTTTTCTGATATATGGAAAAAAATGCGAGGCCTTGAACTCACCTTCTCTGCCTGGTCCCACATCTCCGGTACTCCCAGAAACTTCTCTGGTCTGGTGGAGAGGTTGAGTTTGAAAGTGAAGCCAAACACTTCATACACAGTCCTCAGAAAGTCCAGGCAGCCCTTAATCTCCTCCTCAATCTGGGATCAATAACGACAGACGGAAGATTTTATTTTTTTCTTTTCTAAATCCTGTGTGCATTTAAATCCAATCCATTCAATACTTAGCAAGCAGATGGGCGTGAAAGGTAGAAAATCTGGAGTTATTAAGTGTCTTAAGTGTTTTTCTCCCTCCCTCCCTCCCCGCTGAAAATTGTAGCTGGGCTGTCTAAATAAAACAAAAGATTGATGAAAATATATTGGCAAATGTGAATTGAACCCATGGCTAATGTTTGAACCAGCGTCATGTCAAACCTTTGAATGCTAGTGTGCTCTTAAAGAGTCAAAAGTTGACGCAGCCAAAGCTCCCTTTGCCCCGTCAAAACCCAGCCCCAGCTTTATCAACACTGCAAGAGCTTGACAGTTTGGCCAGCTGACTCGAGTGTGCAACTCCAGACCACCAGAAATGTTTATTTTCCAAAGTGTGGTCTTCAACCCCAGACGTCCCTGCCTCCAGCAGCCACTCCAGGCAATTTCTGAGCCACTGACAGCTTTATGCTGCTTTTTTTCCCCTCCTCCCACATACTGTATCCTGCTGTAAACAGACTTTGATGTGCGACGTCAATCACTCCGGGCAACCTCTCCCCATCACGCCTCCATCAGAGGGGGCCTGCGTTTGTGGAGTGGGCCGGCTGCTCACCTGGTCCATGGAGCAGAAGATGTGGGCGTCGTCCTGCTGGAAGCGGCGGACTCGGGTGAGGCCGGTCAGGGCTCCCGACAGCTCGTTCCGGTGCAGGACGCCGAAGTCGGCCATGCGCAGGGGCAGCTCCCTCCAGGAGCGGGGACGGTGCGCAAACATCAGGCTGGTGCCGACAAGCAGAGGGCAGAGTTACAACTTCAACCTCTCCCAGCGCCGAGGAGATTTCCACTACCGCTCCGAAAACCCAAACTCCTCACCCGATAGAAGTCACGGCCACAAAAGCTAATGGAAAGCTCGTTTTCCGAGCTTCAGTCGGGATTTAATGAGAGTAGATAGACTGGAACTTAATGTTCCGGGTGATAAAAGGTTTGAGCAGTGACAGATTTGAACCATAAGCTGCAACGCAGCATTTAGAAGTAAAACAAATGGGGTTGCCATTAAAGAAGTGAAAACACAGCAAAATAAACACTCCAATGCAAGTTCAGCCGAGCTGTCGGATGGCTTCAGTAGCACTGACATATAAAGCTATTTTACAAAGACTGAGTCAGCCCACCGGGAAGCTGGCAGAGGGCTTTGGGAGTGAGGTTATTCACGGTGCTTTAAGGAGCAAACGTTTCATTTTATTTATTTATTTTCTTGTAAAGGAATGTGTTGTTTTCAGAGACCGATAAATAAATAAATAAATAAATAAATAAATGGTTTTAGCTACAGACGAAACAGAAAAAAGGAGCCTCACCAGTGGCCCGGGCAGTTCATGGGTTTGAGGGCAAACGTCTCCTTCTCCACCTCGAAGGAGAACATGTTGTCGCTGTAGTGCTGCCAGTGCCCGGAGGTCACCCACAGCTTGCTGTTGTAGATGTTGGGTGTCACCACCTCCTGGAAGCCCCTCTTCCTGTACTCGCTCTGTCAAAGACGGAGCAGGAGGTTTCTCATGAATTTTACACGTCTCGCTTTGGAGAGGCGAAAGGAAAAAGCAGAAATCTCTCAGGACACCCGCCGGATTCTGGCTAAACCGGCTTCTGTCAACAGCTGAGGATTTACTGGAAGAAAGTGGAACAGGACATCCAATGTGGTCTGCTTTTAAGATGCCTTAAAGCACTTTATTCTATTCCTACAGCCTGTCTTGTCCCATTCGGGACAAAATGCATCTCGGCCTTTTCTATTTCCTTTGATATTTTCACCGATAAACATCCGTTTCTTGTTTCATTTATCACAAAATAATGTGCTAATGAAATAAAACCTAATGCAATTCATTTCAAGTCTTCTCTGTGGCAGTTTTTGGCCATTTGGACAAAATCTCAATCCCTCAAAAATCCCCTCGGTCGTTTTACTACATTAGAAGAGAAATTGCTTTCAAAGTATTTTTCCATTGTGTCAGCCAATTGAAAAGCAATTTGTGACTGTTAAATCAGCAAAATAGTTTCTCCTTATTGCCGCCCGATGCATTACATGCACGGTTTTCAATTTATTTCGAATTCGTCCAGCGCTGACAACAAGCTCCTTATCACAGTGAGCGTTGTTTTTCTGTCGTCGGGTCAGGAGTAATCAGTGCTGTCCCGAGAAAGCATAAATAACAACCATTTGTGTTTGTGGCAGAGCACTGGAAGTAAAGTCATCATCATTTTACTGTCCAGATATAAAAATGCATAGAGGTCAAATTGAAGCATTTAGTGCTGATTAAAATTATTCTTTTCAAAACAATGTGACACTGCATCTTGAATATGGCCAAAACCACATGTTCAATTGGAAAAAAGAAAGAAAATAATAATAATAATAATTAACACGACTAATATAAGAAATGGACACATCAGGGGATGGGACACTGCCAGATTAAGTTTTAGCTCTTTGCTTCTTTTAAGCATTCATATAAAAAAAAGCTAAAAAAAATTGGTGCAACTTGAATTAAAAAAACTGTGCTTTGTTTACTGTTGCAGATTAAATAAATAAACACTGTTTCCACATTGCAGACACTCACTGGGACGCTATGATCACAATATGGTCTAATAAAAATAAGCGACTCCCTCCATTTAACTCGTGCATATGGCCAACGTAAAGAGTCGAAATTGTGCACTCTTCCAAAAAATATTGCTTAAACTCCTATCTGCTCATTTATTGTAGCAGCATAACCGATGAACGCTATGGAGTCGTATTTACAAACAATAAATAAATCTGTAAAAACTTTGAGCCAGACTAAAGCGTTCATCCTTTCTCAGATCCAACCACTTTGACTCACTCTGATGAACTCAATCAGCGTGTTGTAGATGTAGGCCCCCTTTGGCAGGAAAAAGCAGCTCCCCGGACTCAATTCGTGGAAGAAGAAGAGGTCTTGCTCCTGAGTGTTATGGAAAATGGAAAAGTGACATCGGGGGTCAAATTAGTTTCGGTTTGACACAATGAAATGGCTCGTCACATTAATTCCAGTCTGCAAACGTCCTCATTTTGCTGCTTAGCTTGCTGTTACGCAAGGGTGATTACATTTAGTCAATGGCAACACAACACACCCGTAAAACATCAGCTCTCTGTAACAACTATTACCTAACAGCAGCGAGCCTGCTTAAATGCGATTCGCTAATGTCCCCGCTGACACAGGAAATGGCTCATCTGAACCCTTTTAAAACCGATTTTTTTTAATCATACCTGAAACAAAAGGTATGCATGTTTACATCTGATACAACCGACAGCACAAACTATTGTGTTACAATGGCGATCGAAACGAATCGGCATTCATTTTTGACACACTTGAGGAACAGTTTTGAATCAAACAAGTCATTTGCAATTTAGTTCATACCCGTCCTAGTTTGCGGTGATCTCTGTTCTTGGCCTCCTCCTGAAACTTTTCCCATTCTTTGAGCATTTTGGGGTCAGGGAAGGAGATTCCGTAGATCCTCTGGAGGGTTTCCATGTCTGCCTTTCCCTCCCAGTAAGTAGAAGAATTCTGGCACACCAAAAAGTGAGAATATCAATTTTTAGCTTCCTTCAGAGTCCACCAAATCCCCAGAGAGTTGGAAGGAAAAAAAAGCATGTAACTTGACTCTGGAAATGGGGACAAACAAAATATACACAACCATGCTTCATGTATTGCAGTTTTAATAAAAAAAAACCCTACCTTGTGGATCTTGAGTGCCTTGATTTTCCCAGTGTGTCTCACATGAGGACCTCGACACAGATCGATTAAGGGACCACATCTGAAACAAAGAATTTCAGTGAGTGTCCTTTTCCTTGTTTTATTGAAGGCAAAAGCAAATACAGAGTATGGCAACAAACGCATGTTCTCTATGTTTACCATATTGCCAATAAATCCAATCAGAAAAGGAATAAAAAGGAATAAAAGCCAATCCTTGATATTTTAGGACATCTTCAAAGAGGTTAGTCGTTAAAAAATAGACTTAAAGGTTCCTTTTTATTATCAACAAATAGTATAATAATTATTAATTGTTTCCCTGATTTACATGTTCGGCGGTATTTAACAAAAAAAAGGATGTGGGCCTGTTGTGCGTCTGTGTGGAAACTTGAGGTCACGGTGTGAACAGAGGGAGCCGACGCTGAAGGATTTCCTTTTGGTGAGACAGAACCGTCAGACGGTTTTCCCCCTCGGGAGAACTGTTCCCGCTCTTCAAAACAGCGGCTAAAGCGGAGCTGATAATTACTGTTAACAGTGCGGCAGCAGAACAGCGGCGCGGTCTTCGGCGGAGAATTAAAAACAGCCTCGCAAAGACGTCTGTCGGAGGCAAATTTTCAGAACCTAATTACCATCTCCTCTGTGCCAGCGTGCGCCCACTTCAGGTCCACGCAGACCAGGAGGTTTTAATTCAGCTGCTAGATGGCCGCGTCAGATTCTGTTATCTTTTCCCCCCTCCGAAATTGTCCATTAAAACTATTTACAATTATAATTGGGCTTTTCAGCAAAAACTGCATCGTATGTATTTACATGCAGAGGCATGACAAGCGTCAAGCTTCTGAGCATAGCTGCCTCTCTCACTGCCTGATGAATGCTAAATATTGCTCTGTTCCATCTAAGTTGAGGTTTTCAAAAGGAACATGTCAGCTTTAAACCAAGAGTGGAGTTCTAATTTGTTTGGGATGGAAAAGAATGACAGAATTTTTTTAAATCTTGACTGAGCAAAAAAAGTAAAAAGACTAGTGTTCCACTGTGTCCAAAAGTATAGGTCCCCAGCAAATATAAGATGCTATAAAATGAATCTGGTGTTGGATTTTTTTGAAGTGCCTTGAAGCCCTTTTTGTTTTTTGGGCATCCTACTCACCTGTAGACTGTGGTAGTGGGCGTGGTGACTTTCTCATTCAGAATGCGGCACTTAAACTTGTTGTACTGTAGATGAAAAGAGGCAATTTTCAACATCTGGACATAAAACCAACATTCTTTGCACGCATGTTAAGTCATTAAACATACCTTAAACATGTCCAGAAGTGTTTCCTTCTTTATCTCCAGCCTCTCGAAAGGCTGCTTCTCCTTGATGATTTTCTTGCACAGGGTCTCCAGACCGGGGAAGTCATTGCTCGATACGCCGCTGTGTGCGATGGTAAGAAATAAACATGGCAGAAAACAGGACAACACAGCTTTTCACCTAAAACAGTGTGTTAATGTGCACAGTTTCCTTTGCTTAATGCAGCCTTCAGCAGTTTGCAAAAGGCACTGTGGAAGTGACCTAATGTGTTGTCCACCATGCCCTCTGTCTAGGATGGACAAATACTTTAAGTCCTTGGCTTTAGGGCTTAAGCAATGTCAAAATACCCTTGGAAAAAAAAAACTACAGGAAGAATTCCATTAGCATAAAATGACTTCATTAGCGAGGTTGAGGAATTAGACAGCAACGCTCAAGCTCACGTGCAGTGTGAGGAAAAGCACTTAGTGCAGAGGGAGGTCGGGAGACAAAGTTGTTTACCTGGAAAATGTGTTAAAACTTCAAAGCCAAACCAAAGCTATATGCAAATCTGTAGTGAGCGTGGTGAGGATATACTCCTACCCACACCCAAAAAAAAAATTAAATCCAGCTTGGCAGCATCGCTGTCATTGCAAAACCTTGGATTAAAGAACCTGTTTCACACGCGTTACACCCTTAAGTGCTCAAAGAGACTCACAAAGGACGACAACGGTTTTAATAAAAGCCACAAAGCCGAAGGAAGAAAAAAAAAAATAAGTCGGCGCTACTCACTCGTTCTCCAAAAACATGTCATAGTAGAAGCCATTCTCGATGGGGGGGCCGTAGCAGAGGCAGCCCCCGTACACCCGCTCCATGGCCTCGCCCAGGATGTGAGCACTGGAGTGCCAGTAGACCTGAGGAACACATCTGTATGCACCTTCAATTGTCCCAGATACATCGATTTCAATTCTTTAAACGCCAACAGCAGAGTCGGTTATTTACAATAAATGAGTATGTTTAAGCTTTCAAATCTGCTCAGAGGGTTTAAGGTTGTGAATCGTCCTGCGTGTGCCGTGCTTGCATTTGTTTACCGAGCAGCGGGCTTTTCATTAGCATTCAAATGCTAATGATTCCAAATGCCTTTTACATGATGCAACAAAATCTACGGACCGTGGAAATAACTCTTTGTCCGTATTAACTTGTGTTTGCCCTGGAGACGTTATCGATAGGGAAAAAGAAATAAAAAGGTCTTTGCGCATTAATAACTGATCATCTGCAGTCCCGGGAAAATTAGCTGAGATCTCAGAAAACTGGACAACACACAGAGAAAGAGTTAAAGTGAATGATAATACTGCCAGTGGTTTGAATCTATTTTCTGATATTTTACGGTTACACAAAAACTGTTGTGTAAGGGCATACCGAGCAGAGAATTCTAAATTGTTCCTTAAAAAACATGTTTCTGAGAAGTGTTCTTATGTTTTAGAAATGGAGCCAGCGGCTGTTTTTTTTTACCCAGAAAAGACACTTACAGCTTGCGCCTCCTCATCATCAAACTTCAGTAACTGAAGGCTGCAGTCATCCTCCAGAGGTCGGTCCAGGTCCCACACACTGTTGTTTACTTTGGCAATCACTGTGTTGTCGGCGAGGCCTTGACTGCATGTTCAGAAATGAAAGATGTAACAAAACCGCAGCCAGCTGCATACATAAACTGCAGAAGGAAACATTTGTATATGCTGTGTAAGAACATCTAATACATGGAAAATATAATGGCAGGTGAAACAAAAAGCCTCTGTCGGAGGCTTCCATTAGACCGCACTCATTCATTCACTTAACATTTAAAGGTTGACGGGTGTCATTTGCAATCGCCGTTTTATAATGAAGGTGCTACGAAGCCTTTTTAAATCAGTAAAATTTTATGACGGGCAGCATAAATAAACCTGACAGCTCATCTCTGGCAACGAGGTTTTTGTTCCCCGCTCGCTTTAAGGCCACTTTGCAGATAGCTGTAATATCATAATAATTACGGCCGCCCCGTGATTGGACCGACCTGATTCCACTGGCCACTTGGTACGGCGTGGTCTTCCAGGACTCCGCCTCCACCACCTTCCCATCAGGCAGTGTCACCTTGATGGCTCTGCTGTTCTTTGCAGCCTTCTCTGCCATCAGAGCGTCGTGCTCGGCTTTCAGCTTTGCATACAAATTAAGACGCTCGTCGATGTAGTGAGGGGGAGGAGACAGCTGGACAGAAAACGAGACTTGTGGGTTAACGGACAGGGAGTGGATAATGCCCTCAGTGTGCAAAACACTCTTCACAGGCTCCTCTAAAGGGAGAAAAAAAAGGCTCACTGACAAGTGCCCATCAGCTGGGTCATCGAGGCATTACAGGTGGTTGGGATGTCATCCAGCACTCGAGTATTATTTGTTGAATCGCTACCTCTAAAGCTTGCCTCATATGCTTTTTTTTGTTTAATTGAAACTGACAAGTCACAACCATGTGTTTGTTTGTGTAAGTTGACCCCATCCATTGCTCCCGTGTGCTGGCCTCTCACAGGAAGTCTACAAAACGGCATCACACAGACAGCGTGACGCAATCGGAGGTCTAAATCAACCACCAGCCTCGGCTTAAAGAGCCACTGTTACGATCTAAAATATAAGTCGACCTTGCAAAGAGCTTGCCATTCGTATCACCTAGTTTCAGAATGTGAGTAGTTTATAGCTGCAGCGTGATGGTAAATATTGATCTGTACAGCCGGATAGGTGTGTGCAGCAGAGCTTTCCTTAAATCATGTCTGTCAGAGGACACACACATCGGTCCAGTTCATTGGAAGAGGCACATGATGTATGGAAACCGTGAAACTTCAGCAATCTGACCATGTTTAGTGAGTTGAATGATTTTTTTTAGTCACTACAAACAAATAGGTTTAGAAACTCCTGCCTGCAGCTTACAAAAGAAGCAAAAGAAGCTAAATGATCTTAAAGTTTTCAGTGTAATGAAAAGGGGCTCTCTTTCCTTCTGTGAACTTCAACATGGAAACTTTGCCTGAACACCTTATGTTCTCTGTGCTGAAAGAATCACTGGGCAGAAGTACTGACAGTTCAATTAACTGTCAGATTACGGACAGGAAAAAAAATCAATCAATCAACCATTACATTAAAAGTCAATTAGGGAGAGCCATCCTTTATATTTCATCTACCAGTAATTAGTTTATCCAGCGCGCATTATAACCAAAACTCTGAATTATTACAGTCACCCTTCAGAAGCCAGAGTTGAAATCCCAGCTCTGTATTTGAGAAGGTCTGGGCATGAAAAACCGGTTTCATTATACACAACACTGTGAGAATATATCACCAGTGTCCTTAATAAAAATAATACATCTGGCTGGTGGAATAACTAGGGAATGGCCCGTTCTTTAAGGTAGCTTAAAAATGTTCTCTTAGAAAAATTCAGAACAAAAACAACTTTTTTCTGTCAATTTAAGTAATGAACAAATAAAGACATAAATAATGACAAAACAAATGCTCAAATAAAAAAACGTGAATGAGCTTACGACAAATAAGAGCTTCAAAGCATTGATCTTTGTAATTCTATACCATAGTTTTGGAACTTCTTCCAAAAAAGGATTTTGTTCTACAACACTATACCACTTAAACAACTTCTCAAAGATGATGTAAAGCTCACCTCAGCCCTGGTTGTAGCATCCCCAGCAGCATTTTTGGCCTTCTTCTTCCCTCCATCCTTACCACTGTCGTTTGCCACCTGTCAAAAATATTGCACCATGAAGTAAACAATAATTGACTGAAGAGATGCATGCTTGCTATGATAATCCTTGAGTATATGTTTTTATGTGCAGATCTGAATACCACACACCAGAGTCCAAAACATACTGGCATCATATGAGGCCTATTCATGAAGACATATACAGTCCATTGAGCAGGATGAAAACATGACAAAATCAAGTTAAAGTCAGTATAGAAGTTGTAAAGCTAGATAGTTCTTGTGGCTTGATCACTTCAAAGTTAACACCATATGTGCACATGTTGTTGCCCATTTGTAATATTTGTGTTTTTCTAAAGGATACGATTGGTGCAATTTGTCAGCCGAATTTTAAAAAGAGTTTCTACGATTCATCACAAATAACCCCAAGATCGGTTGCGCCTATGTAAAAAGGTCAATCAGCAACTAAACGTTAAACTCTGAAATTTGCAACCGAGTTTGGCTCATTTGTGTGTGATGCAGGTACGTTAGCCAGAACAAGTGGGGTACCCTCGCGGTATTGTACGCACCCTAGCAAAGAGAAGGTAAGACATAAACACACTGAGACAAACCCGAATCTATGTTTTCTTTTTAGTCTGAAAACGACCATTTAAATAAAACCGACATGAAATGACTCGTGCTAGCCAGATGGTTGAAGAACTAGGAGCACATTGCTAGTGGCTAAACGAGAGCATGAAGTTCACTACAGGCTAGGCTAGCTGCCGGGTGCCTTAAATGACTTTATTGTAGCCGGTCAAGAAACCGAATCACCTTTTTAACCCCGTCCACTTCCAGTTTGCTCATTTTCTCCACGACACTATGCTCGGCCATAACAAATGAAGAGCTTTTCTTCTTTCAAAGCTGGTTTAAAGCCGGGTGTGTGTGTGAAGTGAAGGCAGAGCCAGTGCCGGGTGAGGGATGATGACGTCACCCGGATATTCTGATGCAACCCGGCGCGGTGGGCGGGGCTTCGTATGACAGATCATCAAAACATCAGCTGCTCCCCTCCCAGATCCGCCTTTCTTTCTTTGTATATGCTTGTAACACTTTCAATTAAGTATGTGTATGCAAAAACATTTTAAGAAGGCAAATTTTATCAACCTACTGTACACTAGTGCACTGTATGGAAATGACACTTTTATCCATTTCTTTACAACATTGCCCAGAATATGGCAGCAGTGACAAGAGGTTATTTTGTTGTCACCAAAATAGAAAAACAAAAAGATACACAAACAAACTAATCAGCAATGTACCTTTTATTGTTTGCTTTTTTGTAATGTTTGCTGCTTTTGTGCATGAATGAATGAATTAAATTAATGAATTGAATTAATTAGACGATCAGACAAAATTGAAGTGCAGGGGAGCTCTCAAGCATCATGATCAGATTTTAATTTTTTGCTTGTGGCGTGCATAGTTGTCTCTGCAATTGTGGTTCTGTATGAAGGGAAAGAACCTCAGCAAGTGCATGCTGGTCATAACTGGTTGGTAGTTCATTTCTGTTTCAATGGTGCTTGTTCAGAACACATTTAATGGGAGCAAGGTTACCACACTGTGAGTTAGCAAAGCCACGGATGTGCCAGCTTTCATTACGTATCTCATCTTGCTGTTCAACACACTTCTGGCACAGTATGACCAAAGAGCTACCTCAGATGTGTGCTGCAAGCAGGTTCTCACTGAACCAAACCTGCAAACAATACACAGTTTTGGGACGTCACGACAGAAGATTTAACCAGTTTAGAGACTTACCTTCTATTTTGTTATGACATTCTAAATGACTGTTGGGTTTAGAAGTATAAATGGTTGGATTACCTGCCAAGCGGGCATTACACTGCTTAAGCAATTTAGTATCTTTTGTTGGAAGATGATTTGTTATGATTAATGTTTGACATCATGTGGATGAATAGTGACAGATATGCATATGCTGTAAAACCTACAGTTATTTTTCTTTCATGCAACAAACTGTACCAGATACAAAAATTCCGTCTGGCTGGCAGACTGTGTTTAGATTGTAAAGGCAAGGGAGTTTCAAATGGATTTTCACATTAGTATAATTAGAAGTGGAACTTTTCAACCACCTAAAAGGGAATCCCAAAAGACTTTCATCACTGAGACGATTTGTTTAGTTACAAACTGAAGACAGCCAATATTGAACAGCAGGATATGTCTGTATGGATTTGCCGAGAAGGCTTAAAAGAGGTTCATGTGTGATAAGGGTCTTCTTTTTATTGTTGTTGCTGTTTTTTTATTCTCAATGTAAATCCTTCAAATTCCATGCAATGATATGAAATTCCTCTCAGGACTGTACAGATAGGCATACATACTCAGCAACACCTGAGTAAATCTAGATATCTAGATTTATTTTTCATAAAGCTGCAGCTACTACACGGCCCTTTCATAAAATTGATGGACTATATAGGTGGGTGATAAAGGTATGACATGAAATATCTAGAATATAAAAATCTGTAGACTGCATATAGATATATTTAGTAATTTTTCAGTGACATTGTAATGTTAGTGTAGTTGCAGTGTTTTTAAGTCTTGCCTCCTTTTTCTTCACTACTCAGTTTTGTTCATGCAGACTATGGTTGGAGGTTAAATAGACACAGGGGCATGGCAGAAGATTTTGTCTGTGCTGCTTTTGAAATGACTGCATCGGACTGTTAAAGTACCTCTTATTAAGTACGTGAGCTTTTAGAAATGTTAGCCATTAATTTTGCAAAGCAGTCCATGAAATCTAAATGTAGGGGCATTAGGTCAAAATGTTGCTTGACTGCTAATAATAAGACAAGGGAAAATGTTATTAATGCAGTCAAGGTTAAGTTTTCCGGGACATCGTTATGGAATTCTTATAAAGACAATCCCTACAGCTGAACTATTTATGAATATTTCCTTCTCCGTATCTGCAGAAAACACATTCTGTTGTTGGTTTCTGTTGTGTCTGAAATGTCAACTTGTTCGATACAGTCATTGTGGAGTACAGGTACATGTCTTTAAACAGATGAACCAGCAAATCTGCTCCCATAGTTCACTCTGACAATACATCAATACAACAAAGAACAGATTAGTCTTGTTGCTGATTAGAATCGTGCCACTGATTGCTGTGCTCTTGCTTGTCCTACATTTTCAGCTGCCGCCGAAGAGGCGTGAAGACTTCAGACAACATGTGCATCTCAATTATAGCAGAACAACCATTTTAAACTTGTGACTCTCTCTGAGGGAATAAAGAAGCCGCGGCTCACCACGCTATCCCACTGTTCTGTGCTTGTTGTGAGGCAGAGGAAAGCTTGAATAATTAACCTTCAAGCACTTCAAACATCAGACGCTACGTTCAATTCCTACGCTGTGTTTTACCTTTAAAGCAGTCTAACACTTTAGATTTATATTGCGGTTTGTGTTATCTATACTTAAAGCAGAGTAGATAGCCACACATTCAGCAGAATGAGAGGGACGCATCATTCCTAATTATAGCATGGATTTACCAAATAAGATAGGATACTAATACAAATACTGTTACTGATTATTATATTGATAATAGTGCAGCGTTACGGCTAGCGTCATCTCCACAAAGAAAGAGGGTTTCTGGTTTGAATCCCTGCTGCAGCCTTTTTAGTGGAGGTTGCATGTCCTTCTTGTGCATGTGTCCGTTCACTTTAGTTGTTTTGGCTTCCTTCAGCTATCCAAGAACATGCACTTTAGGTATTCTAAATTGGTCCAGTGAGTGACTGTGTGTTCGTCTTTTTTGTCTCCATGCACCATGAGATGGACTTGCTTTGTGTCTGAAGAGTACCCGGCATCTGGTCCAATTGCTTGTGGAATATTGTTTACCCTCCAATGGTTCTGGATTGTTAATGATAATAATAATTATAATAATAATGATAATAACATAACACGTTTATCCAGATTTAGGATTGTATTTAACATTTTACTGACAGTAAGAGTATCTCAAGTGAAAAACAGAATAGATGGCTTGCTAGTTGATTAATTAATGATGAACACCAGTAACATGTCAGTTCTCGTGACTGGATAAAGTGCTGCCTAGAAAGGATACAAAAGGTGTGAAAAAATGGAGAAATTGATTATTTAGAGTGAGAAAGGGTAAAAAATAAATAGTAGGGTGAGAACATGTGATAACACATTATCCTGAGTTCCCCTGTAAAAGTGGATTTACTTGGGGAGCCCCTGCAACCTTCTGATTTTCGGTCGTTCTTTTTGATCTGTTACATCTTCAACCATTAGATGTCAGTAGAGAAACCTAGCAATGGACAAAGCCAACACCAGCAGATCTCACACGCTATTTTCCACCTGCAGTTTGCACTCCTCCACAATGCAGCACCTGACACTGTCACCTCCCTCACTGAAGTTTTAATGTAGCCAGGATTTGTCGACAGGCATCTCAGGAGGTAGCAGCTGCCTTTCTCACTTTGCCTCACTGTCAAAGGAAATTACAAAGGCGATTGCATGATGGGATTTGGTCCAAATGCGTTATAAATATTTCATTCTGCTTAAATCCTATTCTTTTCAGTGTGTTTTATTGTGTCGTGCCTGTTGTGTGATGCACAACTTCATTTAGATGATGAGTCTAATTGCTGGAGCCAGATGCTGTTTTCAGCAGTACCTCATAAGAGTACTTAACAGTGGTCATCAGCACCTCAGAGCAGATCCAGGTGTGATAATACAAGTAGAAATGTTCTTGAAAGCGGGCCATACAAGTCATGGCTTTCCTCCTCCAAGGGCATACTTCAATTTCAAAATGAACTGACCCTTTTCTTCTGTCCGTGCCGGAAATGGGGAACACCAGGTCAGTGACAAGGGCGCGCTGCTCAGCCCGACAAGGCAAACAACCATCTGCCGCAGAATCCGCTCTGAGATATCCCAATCCTCCCCAGGCTCCTCCTCAGAGCTGTTGCACTTCTCCCATCAGCAGTGAAACCACTCACCCATTTGCACACAAACACACTGTGTGTTCCCTCTCACTGAAAAATTCTTTTTGATTAAACACAACGGGAATCTTATGTTTAGACCGAACCAGCACTATATTTAAGCCTCACCCCTCTTCTGTTTCGTCTGTCAACCGAGCTTTGACACGTTCCACTTATTTCTGGTCCTGGGCACAATTTTTTCATGTGTTTTATTTATTTCTAACCACGGACAGTCAATGTTACCATGTAATCTGTTCATCTTGTTTTACAGAACTCAACTGCAAAGTTTTAGTCGGTGTATGAGTAACAGTACCTTGCTTTCAGTTTTACATAACAGGATTTCTGACTGAGAACTTACTAAAGATTATGGTAATGAATTTTCAGATGATTCTTTAAGGTTGGTGCAGCGGAGACCCAGGTTTTTTTTTTTTACTTTGATCGCACTTTTAGAAAATGTGAAACATGACAGCTGACTTCAAAACAATTTTGCATTCTTATGCTCCATTGTTGTAAAATGCAGGGATTTTCTGAGACGCCTGAGCTGAATGTGAAATCAGATGATGATCTGCTGCCAGTTGGTAATAGATATATTCTCCATCATTTATGTTCACCTCTAACATTAACTGATTATGTTCATTTTTAGTTAATAGGCTATTTTAAAAAAATGAAATTACACTCAAATTCTACCTATCACCGTCCTTTGCAAATATACTTACTTAAAAAGCCCTCATTTATGTATGAATACAGTAGGTAACATATGAATGTTTTCAACCTACATCAAGGCATTGTTATTAGTTTCTCTCCACAGCACATGATGGATCCACAGCCTCAAACACACACACAAACACACACACACACACACACATGTCTTTTTCTGGGTCGTCTGCATTCCTGTGCTGAGCTTCCTGCAGAGCTTCTGGTTCAGACAGAGGTTCTCTCTTTGAGATGAAATTCAAATGCTGATGCTGATGCACATGAAACAGCTCCTAAAGCAGTTAAGTAAAGTACAATAAACCTGGGGAAAAAATAGCTCGAGAAAAAAAACACTCAGGTGGGTATATTATTCCCGAATAATAAAACACTTCTCTGCCTAACTGTGGAGTTCAATGACGACATGAAATGTATATATTGAATGCAGGTTTATTAATCTTTTGTAACTATATATGTGGATGCATAATGAAATCAGGTTTGCCAGTGACTGCATATGTGAGCAAAAAACGACAAAAGAAAGAAATAAACAGTTCCATTGGAAATATAGACATGTTTTATGGCTGATATTTTCTAAGACGTAGATGGGTCACATCTCAGGGAGATGGATTTGCTTCCACCTCTACATTTCCACATAATACCACACACACAAATAGAAGGCAAACCCTGGGTGCTGCCACCAAAGGCAGTTAAAAGCATAAGCAGAACAGACGATAAAAAAAAAAACAAGGAACAAAGCTGTTTACTCTCTTTGCATTTCAGAGAAATGGTATCAGTCGATGTAGAAGACAAGAAAAAATGGACAACACATTATACCAAGAGGAACAATTACTGGCTTCTCTCCACAGCCAGGGGTGACGGCAAATCAACTGGTAAAGGTTGGTTGAAGGAGGGGGGGGGGGGGCAGACAGAGACGGAGCGTGATAGAAGGATTAGGCAGGAATCTGGTCCCTTATCATTTAGTTCAGTCTGCTGGCTCAGCAGCAGTGAGCAAATTGAAGTTAACAGGATCCGCTGTAGCTACCTTCACAGCAATATGTGAGCCAAGCCAGGCCTGACTGTCATTAGAGGATTACACTTTATGTCCTCTACTTCTGCCAAAAAAACCCTGATGTACCCAGAGGAGAAGCTCTCCCTGTAACAAAAATCTCATTATACATTTGTTAATGTGAGGACGTCTCCCCTGACAGGAGACAAGGATCTTGATGGGGATATTTTTTCATGAGCTTGTACTTGTTCAAAATGTAGCAATCATTTATCATAGCTGTACAACTCTGGACCTGAAGACACGGAGAGATTAGAACGCAAACGCTCCCCTTCTGCTTTTTCCGCGGCAGGTATTTCCTCCTCGCTAAAGGATAAATAATTGAAAACAAAGGTTCCACGTTACACAATGGCAGACGGAAGCTTAACTCATTTGGAATTCCAAACACATATAAAACAAGGTTTACACACTTCAGCAGCACAATGAGGCTCTCGAGATGAAACAGCTCATTAGAGGCATAAAAACAAGGCGAAAAAAATTCTTAATTTGACCAAGGCCTCAGCACAACTTTCTCGGAGTCATTCCCACATCTTTTGTAAGCTCTGTGAAAGAAAGCCTCAGTGATCCACATAAGTAAGCTGTATTAATCTGGTAAATTCTCATTTCATTTTTACAAATTGAAAAGCGTCCGACAAAATCCTGAAAGCTCATATATTCATATCAGGAGCGTGAAATTGAATATTTGCCCCCCGACCCCCTTCCTACCTTAGCTACCAAACAAAGCTAAATTCAGGCCTCTCTTTCTTTTTTCGAATGTGTTGGCTAGGAAAAAAAGCATGTGTCCCAAATCATAAATCAAATGTGTCCTTAGTACAGTTTGAATGTGAAATATGTTGTTCTAAGCCAAACTTATCACCTTAGGTTTGACAGGCGACTGGGACATGTTTGCCTGCATTTTTCAAAATTTCCCAAATCTCTATAGACAGTTAATAAATGAATATGTATGATTCTGATCTGTTGATTTAAAAAAAAAGTATTTTTCTTTGTTTTTGTACTGTAACATTAAGAGTACAAAGATTATTCCTTCAAAAACAAATCGCACACAAAGACTCCTCAAAATGAGGGATGTTTTCCACTGCCTTGATTTTTTGAGAGTTTTATTTATAGCAACACGGATTCCATCTTGATTTGAGAGTGACACACACTTCTTTCCATACAACCAATTAGTGCAGTAGGCTGGGGCTGTAGGTCCAGTTTTAATCCTCTTAAACCATAACACACCATTTGACAGCAGAAAATAGTCGGCATCAGACCCCACACACTTCAGAATCATGCCAGTGCAATAGTCCTAGTCATGTCTTTATTTTTTTAATCATGTCTCTGCTTTCATTTGACCCTCAAAATACCTAAAGCCTCCACCATGCAATGAACGTGGAATTTGTAGAACTAAAGATTAAAATGGACGACCAACTCTGAAACTAGCCCTCTTAGGATGTATTTATGGAGCATCCTGCTTGCAGACTGTCAATCAAATGCGACTAAATGGGTATCAGTGTGAAAAGCAGGCTGTTACGGCTAGTGCCACTGATGACAAGCTCAGTCTGCAGTCTGCTTCCAGACTCTGAGAACGCAGTTGCCTTTCATTTTAATTACAATCTGAAAGAAAATCATTCGTTTTTCATGAATACCTTCATGAAAGCTAATGGCCATACTTTATGTGAAGCACAATCTTGAAAATAATATATTTGTGTCCAATGAGATATAAAAACATCGACAGCTTTTCTCATTTTTGAATAGATAGCCCTATCTGTCTGCGTTGCTGTATTTTGAGTTTTAATTGCTTCTTTTTTTTAATCAGAAAACAAATGACAGAACATCACTAAACAGCAGCAGTAACGTGGCTTTAATGAACAGAAATCCTCCAAAAAGACAAGGTTAAAAGAATGAAATCAAAACCTGAATCCCTACTTTTCTCAGCAGCTTCTAAAGTTTTTAAAAGGTTGCAGCTGCACCAAAGTCATTAGCGTTGTCTTAATTTCGTACAGCCAGCCGTACGAATGTAATTCTCTCAGTTGGTATCTGGTCACACGTCCCTCACAATCCCATCCTGCTCTCCATGCTGCACCTCACCTTCTCATTTGCAAAGGACGACCAAATCACTTTTCTCCAATTCAGGCATCTCCTCCCAGATTAAGTATTTAGAATTGATTGGATTTTTTTTTTTTCCTGATTACTCTTGATGCACGCTTGACTGAGCTTTTGGAGCTTCTGGTAAACATTTTAGATTTTTGGGCCTCAGGGCTTCATTGTACTTCAGCCTTTTGTTGTGTGCTATATCCTGAATCTTGTAAAGATGATAGTTCAGAATTTTTAAAAGGAAGGTCCACAGCGCTGAATAATTACATTAAATGTGATAGCTGGAATTAAACACTTTCTTTTAGGTTTTTCCTCTGTTTTAAGAATCTATTTAGCTTTTCTCTCACCAACACAGGTGAGAACGCTGTACATCATACCTTATTTCACAAGTTGGTTTACAAATTTGTGCTATTGTGGTAAAATAAGGGCTAATCGACACGTGTACATCCACAGGCAAGGCATCAGTTAACAGATATTAGTCAAACACCTACAACCTGCAACACTTACACTTATAGTGTAATCTAGGAATAAAATATGCAGCATGGAATATTAAGACAAATGTTGGATTGAGTGTATGTTTTTTTACCATGTTGCATAAAACTGGAAATAAGGAAGCACACCTGCGAAAAGTCTTCCCTTTTTGTGCTGTGAGACTCAACTGTGGTGGTAGACATTAGCAGTGTTCTTTATAAATTGATTAAATCCATACAGATTGTTAATTCAGTGGCTAATTCATTTCTTATTTGCAGAGAAGGCAGATCATGCAAACCGATGAGTGGCAATAATCTCTCCTGGCACATTTATCCACACACAAAAAGAGCAGCGAGGAAAGCATTGTGGGACGCATAAAGAGACACGCACAATTCACCGGCACCTGCTGTAGAATCCAAGTAATGGAAGGGGAACACAAAAGCAAAAGCCAGCGAACCAGATAGTACATGAATAAAGCAGTAGGGAGATGGATGGAGCGGGCTCTTTGGTCCTCCCTCCCTTCTTATTTCCTTAGGAGCAGGTCAGGAGGCATCCTTGGCTTTAATCAGGCTCACCTAAGCATACCTCAGCACGGCTGTGCCACGGTGATGGATGGCCTGGAGGAATACCTGTAATGGTGAGCTCCATGCTATGTGTCTGGGAAAGAAGGTGCTCAGATCCTCACCGAGTACAGTAGCCAACCATGCAAACGGTTGGAAAACTTAGGCATGTTCTTTTACAAAATATTCAAAGCTTAAACCCTAATAAAACCATTTTCCTGTCTGGGTGAGATAATGAACTTCAGGTGTTCCGGCCTGGCGTCTAAAGGTGCAGACACAGCCGAGAAGCGCAGGCTTCCAGGGCGTTTTAGATATTCCGGCAGATTTATTTCAAAGGTCTAACACGTATGTGATTTCTTTCCGCCTCTGGAATAATATCACGCTGGGTTGATAGAGAGATGTCTTCTGACTCTGTCTTGAACAACACATTTTTGGCACTTTACAAATGCCAAAGGCTCATTTTAATCTATTCACACACACTCTGTTTCATGCCGCATGTCTTCAAGGGCCACTGCCTCTGAGAACAGCTTTTGTAATTGTAATAAATAATGTATGATAAATATGGATGATTAAACAGTCTGGGATCTTCTCCCTGTGGGCAGCACTTCTTCTGGCAGATAACAAAGACTACCTTGGAGCTTTCCGCTCTTGTCACGCCACTGTCTCATAAAGACTTTGACAGCCACTCCAGATCAAAGCACACCTGTACTTTTGCAAGTCCGGTTTTCACTGCGAGGTTGAAAGTTGTGCTGGTATTACAAGGTGCGCAGTCTTTGCAAGTGAAAGATTTCTGTGCTGCGGAAAAACTGAAGCTTCTGTTATTTTTTCCCCAACAGTCTCACTAGAGTTAATAAAGCTGTCGTGCAACTTACTGATTTATGTCCTGGGACAAGACTCTTTAATCATTTTTTTTTTTTCATGCGTGTCTTTTTGTGTACGTGCGAGTGTGAGTGCGCATGTGACTCCACTCTGAGAAACTGATGAAATGGAGTGTCTACCAACTAAAATTTTCAATTTGGAGGTGAAGCACACGGCTATTATCCAAGAAACCTGAGTTTATTTGCCGTCTGGCCCAGGTCATTCGGTGTTGGGTTGGGTTCGGGCATAACAAAAATGGTTATTGATGGGAAAAAATCGTGGCTTCCTTTAAAATGACCTACTTGCAACCTCTTTTCTCTGCTCTATCCCCTTTTTGTTGATATGAAACGAGACTATTTTCATCTAGAAATCACATCGACTCAGTTCCAATGTGCAATGTTTTTCATGTTTTTTCCAACTGAATGATTTTTTAAACTAATGTCACTGGAAAACATATTCCATGAACATTTAAACACAATGTTTATGCAGAGTGTGCTCATGAAACCGACTGTGGTGAGTAATGAAGTATTTAATGGCCTTTCATTTGTAAGAACTTCCGCAGTGCTCTGTGGTTAAATGTCAGCTCTCCTACAGTGACACAAGACGGAGAGGTGGGATTTGTCTGTGTGGAGAATGGGAGGAGACATCCACTTCCTGTTCCATACTGACCTACTTCTTTTTCTTTTTGCCAAGTTCAGATTGACTTAGCTTTGACAAAAGAAATCCACTCCGAGCTAATTTGAGGAAAAGAAGAGGAGGATAAGGGTTGATCCTATATTGAGGCGGTATTGATTGTGCATGGCTTTTTCTTGTTAAAGTAACCACAAAATGGAAATTGTGCAATGCTACTTATTGATAGTGAGATTAACGGTAAAGCATTTTGTCAGCATTTTCATGCTTCAGCTCTGATGAACACTGACATTTTCTTGGCTGGTTGAAGACCAGATTCAAAAACAGAATTGGAAATGCATTTAAAAAAAAACTGCACCAGCTTGTTAAAAGTAAAACATAGAAATTAAATTGAAATGGTGCTGAATCAGGTTTTAGGTCCTAATTAGACATCTGTTAAGCTTTCAGCTTCCATCTCTGAATGCTGAAATACAAAATAGACAACAAAAGACCGGCAGATTCATATTAGACAACGATTACTCAGGGGCGCAGTGGCAGCAAAACACTAATTAAAACACGGTCCTTAACACTCGAGGGCAGAAGCTGAGAGTCAACATCCAACCCAACAATCAGTGGACAATTTAATCTTCCACTTGAGCTTTCCATGCTTTTTAAAGTGCTGTGATAAGTGTTGTAACGTTAGCTTTCCTCACAGAGACTTAACTTGAACAAGTAATTGCAAAACTTTGGAAAATATTAAATCAATAGGCTGATCCTTGCAACACCATTTTGTTCCACAAACATAAGGAGTTCACTATTTTTGTGCACTTGACAAGCACGTCCAACTACTTGTGCGTCAGTAACAGCACTAGAAATATTTTTTAAAATATACCTGTTAAATCGGCCTGTGAAATCATCAACCCATCAGACTCATCTTTTCTCCACCTCAGTTATCTTCTCATCATTATTAGTTGCAGCACTAGATCACTTTGGCCCCCATTTCTCATTATGATACATCCCTTTCTTTCTTTGTTGGAATTGTGGAGTGCCCTGCTCTTTAGACCTTCAGTGTCAGGCACTAAGTATGAAAAATTACACGTCCTGCTTGCTCTAAATGGTGCTTACAACACCTAAACTTTCTTGTTACAAATTGTCTTTCTATGTCAGGCTTCCTCGAGCTCCAAGGTCAGAGTCTTTTCCCACAATAGGCCCCTGATGTATGACAAGCGGAATGCTATTACGAGCTCGTCGGTTTTTTTGAGGGATAAGCTCTGTCCCCGTACTTCAGCTAATACACCTGATGGGACCGCTAGCGCAGGCGGTCAAGCAGATGAAAGAATGGGGTGTTTCGAAATTCAACGCCCACAATCTTTGACAGGCACTGACCTCTGGCAGACAGAGGTCCTTGAACACTATTACAGGGTTTTTTGGGGGGAAATCGGAGTTGTTTAGTCTAATGCCTGGCACATACAATCACGGACTGAAATAAAGCAGAAGGTTACAAGCCGCCCATTTCGCTCTGCTTCAGAGCGCTCGAAGAACATTTGCTAAGTGCTTTCCGTTATCATGCTGGGATTGTGCTGGGAGTCTGGAAAACTCAACTGATCTGACAGTTCAAAGTAGAGAAAAAAAAATGGTTTGATCAGCCATTTTGAGCTCAGAAGGACGCCCATTTGTTTGCATCGTAAAAAGTAAGACCGGTTGACAGTCATAAACTCTTGTGTAAGTACACCTAAGAATTCAAATGAACAACAGTTTTGCCAGTCCTAATCCTCTTTGCTGTTATGTTTATTCCATCGTTATATTTGAAGAAACTCTGCCCTTAATCTGGCTTTGTATGTGTGTGTAGTTTGCATTTTTATATGTGGGTTTTTCTACGGGTGCCCCAGGTTCCTCCATGAGTCTAAGAACATGCATGTTTAGTCTAAGTGGTGATTCTGATTTGATCCTGGGAGTGAGTGTGAGCATGCATTGCTGTTTGTCTCTGTAATGAAATGGTAACCTGTCCAGAGTGTACGCGGGCGGCCATTCGCCTGATGGCAGCTGAGATAGGCCCCGTCCCCACTTTAACCTTGAATTGTATTAAGTGGATATAGAAAATAGATGGCTGCATGGATACGGCCAGCACAAACGCCAGAGCATTCCTTTTAAGATCCCGCGGTGACGGTGTTCCCTGCGTCTGCACACAGAGGGAACGCTGCTTTGCTCATGTTTGTGATGCGTAAAAGGTTGTGGACGGTACAATCTGAAATACAGCCCCGATCCTTTTCTGAACCCCGTTAAGTTCAATCTCACCAAATAGTGACAGAAAACTGCAGGAAGTAAAAAAAATAAAAAACAGAGTTAGCATTAATGAGTCTGAGTCAAAAAGAAATGGTGGCAATTGAAAGGGAAACGGTAAACAGAACAAAATCAACAAACAGAGCTGAAACAGATGTCCCTCTGCCTGTTAGGAAAATTCTGGGATTCAACCAGTTCCAACACCATGTGTATCCATATGCAGACCCTAAGGCTTCTCTATGAGCTAATAGAGGGTAACTGAAAGAATTTCAACTGATGTTAACCCAAGCCTATAAAAAAATTATGGTCATTATCTCTTTTGGGAAAAAAATAGCTTTTTCCTGTGAACCAATATAACAATTACACAGTCTATCATATGATAACATGATATGTTACAAAAATAGATGTTTTAAATGCTTAGTCTAATGCTTTGGAATAAATACCTGCCCCAAATTGTTCTTATTGTGTGCTGCCACTTCTCATGTGTATCCATTTATGTTGTCACGTTGTGTGCGGCTGAGATGTATTGATATGTACTGTTTATGCTGAGTCAAACAAACCTTTGTTCTTTGGCGTCAAATTGGTGTTCTGATGCCGCTGCAGTTGCTTTTGATGAGACACTTGACCAGCACGCAATGCTGAATTGGAAAAAAAAAATCATTTAGAAGTGGAATATGGGCTTGCTGCTTATAAAACAGGGTGTAGGAGGTATTGTGAATTTATCAGAATTTCGAGACTGAGGGAGTGTGTAAATAAATGGAAAAATCCAGCAGACGCTTTGGCATTTCATTCCAATACAAAATGACATGTGATTCAGACAGTGAAAATGAAGGATGGCTGTGACGGTATGACTGTGGTAAATCTTTCCATACTGTAAATTATTCATGGTCTTTCTTGTTTGTTTGAAGTATCCCCCCCCACATACACCCCCACACATACACACACACACTCACACTAAACACTGGGAAGGACTCCAGTGAAGAACAAGGTTGGCAGAGACTGACAATAACTCACACTCTCACTTTTGGACAAAATGGTGTTTCCAGCACAAACTGCCAGCATCCGTTTGGAAAACATCCAACAAAAGATATCTTCATACTAGAATAATAACAAGAAAATGCACGAAAATAAAGAAAATTGAAAAAGTGATTATTCTATGATTTCCTGAAACTCTGAATGCATGTTTTCTGACAAAAAATATTCCAATTAAACAAAGAGACAAGATGTATGATAAAACTCGATTTATGTCCTAATATGAATCACTTTAGTTGTAATTTTAGTGGTAAATCAATGGTGCAGCCTTGCAGAGTGACAATGTGATTATAGCTTTGGCAGCTTGAGATAAGCAAATCGTGTTGCTGTAGGTAAAAGCTTTCCTGGGATTCACTTTCCTTGACCTAGAAAGTCCTGTCACTCCCACTCATCCACTCTACCTGAAAATGGCTTCAGAAGTCAGCTGCACACCGAGGTAGCGTATAGTGCCCACAGCTATCCGGAGTCTTGAGTTGTCTTAACTACATGTTGCTGCTTTTATCCCCTCAGAGCGAGACTTTTATTTAGGTGTAAATATCAGAAACATTGAAGCTGCTTTGTTCAGGTTCAGTTTTCCACTGGTCCAAATCTGTGTGGCTTTACTGAGCCAAAAGAAAACCCAAAAAGCAAGGTTTATGTATACTGTATATATATATATTTGAAAATGTGATTATTTGTTCCTATTTTAGATATTCAATGGCATTTTTTACAAAAGAAATATTTGTTCTGTATTGTCTTGTCAAAGTCCTTCAGAAGAAGATTTTGAGTGGTTCATCAAGGCCATATTGTAAAATTCCTTTCAGCCATTGCATGAGAAAAAAAATTCCATCGCTCGATAACTCTTCAAAGTCTATTGTCAATTATTATCATTTCAGTTGAATCAAAAACCACATAAAGAATTAAAAGCTAATATACTCTTTGTGTTGCTTTAAAATGCTCTGAAGTGAAGTGGAAAAAGCTTTGATTTGTGGTCTGATTTAATTCTATATTTAAAACTGAAGAGGAAAATTCAAAAGTCTAAAGCTGTGACTGTGACGCTGATATATATATATATATATATACATACGGGCATTGGATAAATGTAAGTAACTGAGTTCTTTTTCAACTAAACTCAGCTAAACCTTGCTCTGTGCTGTCAACAGCTTCATGGCGCCACAAAAGTCTCGACCTCTGACCCATTCGGTTGGAAATGAAAAGAAAATTACGATAAAGAATGTGAAAACAGTGAGCTTTCAATACAACACCTCAAGGTTTCATCAGTCCCAAGGGTGTTGTGAGAAGCAGTGATGTGACAAAGTGGCGACCATGTCCCATCCCAACTTTTCTTTACAGACAGAAATGAGAGTTTGAGATCGTTTTGACATGTACTCACTCAGGGGATTCACTCTGACATTCCACAGACAGAAATTATATAACAATAACTTAATAAATAATAATAAAAATAACCTTTATATGTCCTGTTGTACTGTTTATCATTTTTGTACTGTTTAATATTAAAGGGGATGTTTTTTATATGATTTATTTTTCAAGTTTGAATGCAACTTTTCTTCTAATAGACATAATAACTATTAATAATTAATAAGACACTAATAATGATCAATAAACGTGCAAAAAATTTGCTAAAAAAACTGTTGGGCATAACCATAGACAACATAACAGAGTTGTAATGGCTGTAAAGTCTTACATCTGTAAATTAGTAAATCTTCTTTACAGTGATCAATGCATCCATTGACTTGATCTTGAATACAAGGAGCGTATGTCACCTTAATGTAGTTTTTACTCCCCAATCCATCATATGACATTTCAAATCTAAAGTTATGTGCAGTGTTTTAAAAGCATTCTCACTGAGAGGAAGATGATTGACTCTCAGACATTTATTTATGAAAAGCTGCAGATTTACAGTAACTTGATTAAATTCAACCATCCTTATCTAATACTGTCCCTGGTGTAGCATGCAGTGTTTCTCATTTTCTGACAGCGATGTATGCTCGTCTCTAAAGTGAAACCCAGAATAAATGTGGTTATCTTACAAACACGAGATAAAATGCTGCTTAATTAATACAGTGAGTCTGCCATTGCATATTGAGAGGTTGCATTGATGTCATGCCTTCTGGAAAGAGTCCAGAGTTTGATCTTACTGATAATTGAAGATCTCTTTGTATGTAATTGTAGATCTGGTGCAGCTAAATGAGTCTCTTTTTGGGACTGTTCTGTTATCTGTCTCTGCTCATTCTGCGTGGGGTTGCAAGGGGAGTTACGTTTATCTGAGGACATTATTGAACTGAATGCATGAAGCATTACATGAAAGAGACTGACCAGGCTTTATGATCTTTTCAGAACTTAAATATAACAAAATATTCCAAAATACCAGCTCATACGGGAATGAAGTTAAAAAGCACATGGGAACAGTTGATGTGCTAAATTACATAGTTCATGTCGTCATCACTACATGTGTTCACACTTTACAAAGGATTTTTATAGCAAACTGTATGCAGTATGTGTTTCTTTATCTTAGATTAACCAAAAATATCAGAGGGTTTCTTATTAACACACCGCAGTAATCAATTATATAACACGCAAATAATTCAACACCTGATCAGGATTAACTGAAGATCAGTCAATGACTAAAATATACAGTATTTGGGCTGTAGGCCTTTCAAATCCTCAAATGCTACTTTAAGACCAATATGTAGCCTTTGCCACAGACCATAAGCGAATTAAAGGCTCCGAGACCTCCAGTTATGGAATCATAGCCCACAAAATGCCACCCAAGTAGCAGATAAATTTGATGTTTGGAGGGAATTGGATGAACCAGGACTTCAGGCCAAAGAGACCAAATGTGAACTGTGCTCTGAGTCCAAATTAAATATTGAAGAGTTTGTTCCAACTTCTTCAGCCACAGATATTAAAAGAAAATATGCGGACGGATTAATTAACGTGCGGTTGCATGAAGTTGCAAGTATAAAATTGCATGAGGAATTAACTGATTCTAGTTTTTATTCATTTTGAAAACAGAAAACTAATCCGCTAACACATGTGCATGTTTGAATAGTGCATCGAAGTCACTAGATCTCGATTTAATCTTTTTTTCTCACTTTTAAAGAGATCATTAGAAAATATTCAAATTGCAGATAGTAGGGCACATGAGGAAAGACACAATTAACATGAAGTAAATTACGTTCAACTTATTTTTTAATCACAAAGTGCTTTAGCTTGTAATGGTTGGGTGAAGTGCTGCAACAACAAATTCAAAAGCTGGTCAGTGTGGGTGTGAACTTGTTTTTAAATGTGGTTACAATCACTTGTATTTCAGTCTAAGTAGCTCTTACAGTAATGGCAGCGCCTGTTCTGGGACTGGAGTGATCTGCCTGTTGTCATGTTGGTTTTACATCTGTGGCCATCCTCTTTTCATAGTGCCTTAATGGGAGCCACAGATGGCAGCTGTGTTCTACAGCTGCTAAATGTGCTGCTTTATAGCCTTGTCTCTTAATCTCCAAGCCTCATCAGCCCAGTTTCCTCACTATGCTATGACATTGAAATCAGATTTAAAGCTGTTGCTAAGACCATTTGCGAATATGCATGTATGGATAATATATGGCATCTTACATGTAAGATTTGACTGATGAAAACCCATAGGTTTAAACTCCAGCACCACTGGTATCTGTGTTCTGTGTTCTGTGTTGTTTTGCTGTAAGCTAGGACTGAGTGGCTTCATCTTGGCAGCACTGAATCAATTTTATTTTCACTTCACTACTCCGTGATTCACACAAACTCTTCTCTGTAAAAGGACTCGCCATTATTCTGAATTTCTTCTATTAGTTTTGCTGCTTGCAAATTTAATGATGCGGCCCCTATCATATTTTGCAAAGCAGTCAAGAGTAAAATGTGAACGCAGAGAAAGTGGACCAAGGATGCACTCCTCAAATGCACCTGCATTCATCACCACTGCAGATGAAGTGAAATGATCCATTCTCACTGCTTCCTCTTTTTACTAATACAGTATAAAAGGGTAACTAAACGTCTGTATGCTCTGATGTGGAAGCATGTTTCTAATGCAAGTACGGACTGGTTTTTATGGCCTGTTTCTAAAGCACATAGAGAAAATGCGTGACCTCTTACAATGTTTTTATCACTTTTAGTATAAAGGAGTGGATCACTGCTTTCACTCACGAGCCCACATCTATAGAGCTCACCCGACTCTTGTTTACTTCACCTCAATTTTTCAAGCAAAGCGCAAAGACAGTTAATGGAAAAGGGGACAAATGTCTGCGTGACAGAACGCCTATGCTTTAGAAATGGTTTAAGCCACTGATGTTTTTTCTTAAATAGAAAATATAAAGGTATAGGTGTCCATTTCTGTATGGAAAGAATTATGGATCCAGCTAACAGAAAGCTTTAGTTGGTGAATGTCGTCTGTGTATTGTAACGAAAACCCATTCATCCAGGTAAAGTTTACGTGTCAAACATAAAGTTGAAGTAGAAGATTTCAAAAATCTTTATTGTGCTGGCCGTATCTTTTAGCTAAACCCCTTCTTCTTCTTCTGTCTCAGATAACCTCTTTTCTTTGTCCAGGAAGCAAGTGTTAATCTCTTGGAAGCACCATCTTTTATCATTTAGATGCACTTTAACTCATCATTGTTGCAAAACTGTATCATCTGTGCTGTTGTATACTTGTGGAGCAGTTATTTAGTCATATATGTTTTACCGGCTGGTTAACCAAGCATTTAAAAAACAGTTTCCTCACCTTCAACCATTTAACACAGTTACTTATATCAACTCTATGAGCCACTAATGAACGTTGTTATTGCTTATCATTTCATTTTCTTACAATTTTTGCCTTTTTTGTCTTGTCTTATTTCCAGCATTGCTCATTCTAATCAGACATAACACCCTCAAAAAACATATTTTCTACCAATCATGGCCATTGCAACTGGGATTTAATTCCAAGTGAGCACAGAGATCATCTCCCGGATCTTAAATTGCGTTTGAAATATATTCCCAAAAGACCAGCAAATCAACATTTACTAACTCAGTTTTAAAAAAAAAAGATATGACACATTTCAGGGTGAGTTTCAGTTTCTTCATCTCCAGGATAAAAATGTGCACATGCCTCAAAAATGATAGAAAATCACCCTCGCAAAACATTTTGCTCTCCAGTCAACAAGAAATCCCACCCTTTCCATTCACAAGTCAGTGGCAGCAGCAACAAGCTGTTAAGAGCTGACCAGAATCAATCCAGTGATTGACCCAACCTCATGGGCTCCTTGTCCCTCAACTCCCACAGCAATATTCTGAGCCCCTAATTGGGAAGTCTGCGGGCTTGCAGCACAGAACGAGCCAGTCGGGATGTCTTCCTCTCCATGGAAGTGGAACTGCACGCTGCCTGTGGAGCTTGTTAAGGCATAGTTACTGGTGGCATCATCGAGGGAGCAGCACACACCACACACACAGCACATTTACAGAAATCACCGACTGTCTCTTTGTCATTAGAAAGCACTGAGTGGAAGATTTTATGTGCTGCATTTGAGGAAAATGTACCGTAGTTGATTATATTTCACTCAAAACCTTACGAATTGATTGTATTTGGTCTAATCAAAGCAGCGTATCACGTTGATTTATTCATCATGAGAGAAAGGGAAAGTGGTCATCATTTAACAACAGGGTTGATCTTCCAAATAACCACCAACCAAGTGTCAAAGTAGAGTAGATTATTGGTGCTTTTGTGTTGCCCGTATTTGGGACGGGCAACACAAAGGACACAAAGAGGACACAAAGAGCAACAAAATCCACAGTCAAAGCAAAGGGCACAGTAAAGGCTTGTTCATAAAATGGTGCTGATGGGTTTAATCACTGCATCTTCGCTGGTAAAACAACTCAATCTGGCTGAGAAAATAATTTACAATTTTAAACATGTGCTATTTGATTATAGATTGAAAACTAACTATGAACTAGTCATGAAAATAATAACGATGCCACATCCCTTCACTCAGTACTACGAAAGGTGTGATAGGTTTTGTCTACATATTGAAAAGAAAGTCAAGTCAGAAGCGGGCAGTTTGAGACAGTGAATTGATTGTTTTGTACTAGACAGAATGGCATACAATTTATTTATCAATGTGTAATAGTAATGTGTATCCCTGAATATGTTCTAACCAACCACAAGTGACAGTGAAACTGAAAACAGAGAAGAAAAATTGACAACAATGGGTTGGATATAGCTAAAAATCTGATCTGTGGTGTAACAGGCCCCTGTTCAATAGTCTACATTGTAACACCATCCTCCCTCCTCCCAACTCCCTCTGAGCTTTTTGAACACATCTATCCTTTATGAGCTCTGTGACAGTTTCATTTCATTCAGAGTGAGGGCATGTAACAAAACTGTAAAAGTCGCATGCGGGAAGGGGATGATTTTGTAATGTGTAGTAATATTGACATTTATAAACCTTTCTTCTCAGTCATCGCGTGGCTACCTGTATTTCCTGATATTTTTGGAGTGGTTTTTGAATTCTCATCAACAGAAAAAACATGGAACCATTGTGACTTTGTTGGAGAGGGGCCCCCCAAATGAGATAAGAGTCTGACATGAGTGACAAGCACTGTGAAAACATCACAGCAGAGGTCACGTCAGACCTCACGGCTCAATAGCTGACAAAAAATGTTGACAGCCACAAAAAAAAAAAAACACTCATCTGTCGTAACACTTTTTATCTTCAAAAGTACTCATTTATTTCATTTTTTGAGTCACCTCAATCATCCAGCAGGCAAATCTATGATGTCTCCACATTTTCAGTTTATTTGAATCAGATGCCAGTCGAACAATAAATAAAAGGGAAATGAGACATGAATGGATTTATCAAATCTTAACTTTTAACAAAGAGAAGGACATATTCTAAGAAAAGTGTAATAGTTAATAGATAACTTAAAGGTATCTATAAACTTTACCAGCCATTTGGAAGACATTCCAACTAAGTAAAACCTCATAGCAACAAAGTCTAGCAACAAAGTTCGTCAATAATAATTTAACTCCTTTAATCATGTCATTTAGAATGATTTTCATGATTCAACAACATGAAGCAGCTGGTACAAGCCTACATGTGGTGCGCTGATAGGTTTTTGACTATTTAGCATAATGGATACCACCCCTGGAAGCAACATAGAGGCCAGATGTCTCTCATGATGTGAAATAACCACCAAAGACCACGGGGACATGATCATCCCTCCTGCAATTACATCATGAAGAGACCGTCTATAAAAGCTTCTGCCTAAGATAAATGTACTTCAAAAATGTTAAATTTCAGAGTGAATTACATCACTCTGAAGAACAGCACATTGTAATAGAGTTTTAAAGCTGCTACATGTGGAAACAAAGGTCCATATCAGTCTTATCTCACACAATTTGTGCCAGAAAACAAAAAAAAAGAAAACTTCGATTGAACTAGTAGCTTTAATTTCTTTAAGATATAATATAGTTTTACAAAAAGAGTAATTGAAAGTCTTACTGGAACACGTTACAGCGCTCTGTGATAATTGAAGCAGATTGTAACATGTGTGGGTTCTTACATCGTGTGGATGTTGCAATTTTTTGTATGCACACATCCTTTAAACACACTGGAGAGACATTGTTCAAGCCTTTTTGGTTCAGTGTTTTGTGCTCTCACTGCTCCAGGGCTCTCAGGATTGTTATATATCTGTGGAATTTGAAGATCACACGTCTTTTTTCTCCCTTTTTCACAATTTCATTTAGGAAAAAAGCTTGAAACGAGGTCAGAATGAACTTAATCTTTCACAGGTGAAACCGTCTCTGAGTGTTGAGCAGAAAATAGATGGATTGATGGACATTGTTTTTTTTCTCATGTGTTATCTAAAAATAAACATCAAAGTACCTTATTTTGAGTACAATCTTTTGAGTTTTGAACTATTCATCAGAAACAACATGCCCAAGTTCCAAGTTCGCCCAGAGGCAATTGCCACCAAAATTTTGTGTTGCCAAGGCAACAAACCTCCGAGCTGGGTCTCAGAAGGTGAAACAGGCTAGTTTTGTGCAGTGTGGGTGCCTGTTTTTCATTTAGTAAAATGTACACAAGCACAGCATCCAAAAAACAACAGTAGTAAAACTAGTTAGTTTGTTAATGGACCAACTCCGAAGTGACCACCCTATTCCAAATGACCATATCTCTTGAAATACCTTCATGTTGCCTCACAAAGTTTTCGAAAAACATGGGACTTTTTCAGGCCCTGCAGCCATGCTGGTCAAATTTTCTTTCTCTCTGACTCTATATACATTCACTTTGACGCCAAGAGCAGCAAACTGGGAGTTGTTTGAAATTTTATCCACGAGTGCACATTCTCCCTAGAGTTCCATAATTCAAAGAAAGTATGTCTTGGATAATATTCGATTACAGACTCACAGGCATCTAAAAACCTTTTTCCTGATGGTCCTATAGAGCTCTTTAGACCTTGGCTGGCTTACAGTGCACACTTTGAAATTAAAAAGCTCTTCAGGATAAATGTTGGAGGATTAAACTCTCCAGTAACTCCCAACTCTCTGTCACTCCCAAAGCAGATTCACTGACAGCTAATCTATACCCTTTGATTCAGATTTGATGACACTAAAGGAGTGATAAATGTAAGAGTGTATCTTCCAGTTTTTCCCCTTTTTCAAATGTATGCTAAACCAAAATATTTCTTCAAATGAGTTTTCCATTCACCAAAAAGTACTGCTTTAATAAGACTCCAGTACTGTTTTATTCCGATAAGTTTAATTGTGTTGGAGTGAATACAGGGGTCTTTTTTAAAAGGGTGAAAATAAGTGACTGAATTTAATCTTCCCTTTCAGATTAAGAAAAGAAAGCAAATATCAGTGTTTTATTGTTCAGGGTGTCATCCCATTCTGTTTTGATCAATAGCAGAAAGAAGTTGCTTTCATCAGCACACTCTCGCTCACAAAGACTCACATTTAAGGGTGGACAACTCAATCATGGAAAAAAGTATTAAAGCTGAGTGTAGATAATCATAATTCTTTAAGAACGTTTCTCCACAATTACAGTGTGGTGGCACTTTGTTGTTCCTGAGCGCAAAGAATGATGAAAAAATGGGTGTGAGATTTTACCGATTTCTTAAATGAAGTCTGTTTTCTATATTTTTGTATTTTTATTTCTACATTGTATGTCGTTTCTTGTTCTCATAGAAGTGTTGTGCAACTAACACCAAATCAAATTCCTTGTAGGTGAACCCTACTTGGCAATAAACCTAATTCTGATTCTGATTCTGATTCTGATTATTGAAAGTTTAAGTTCAAGGTAACTTGCAGAAGACTTTCGCAAACTTTGAAAATAAAGAAATGGACTTGGCATCTCACCAGAAACAAGTGTTGACACAGAGCATGTAATTAAAGTCGTTCCCTGCAGGAGCCGAGTATGAGACTCCTCTACAAGGACAAGTGCCTTCAGTTCACAAGTCACACCATTATTGCCACTGAAACCGCGAGCATCATTAGCACCCACCCAGCCAGCCCCTCTGCTTTTTAGCACGTCAAAAGCTGCTCGTAATTTTGTCGCATGTCACAGATGTCCGTGTGTGTGTGGGGGGGGGGGGTGCACATCGCACATAGCCCGGACAGGCTTTATTAAATCTCGCAGTCCCAACATTCAGCCAATCCCCCCTCTACACAGGGTTTGAAATGTAGCATGACCTTTCTGGTCTCATCAGACAGCCCGGCTGTCTGGTTGACGTGTTTGGGTCCAGTATGTGCTGACAGGAATCTGGAGGAGGGCCAGAGCGGAGCTAAATCAGAGTAGTGGAGCCACTTATTCAGATCTACACTGTTTTGACAGTTTTCTCCTTCTTTAAACCCCCTCTATGTCCAACTCCAAGTAAACTTCCCTGCTTTAGATTACAAGTGGCACTGAATGATCAATATGTGAAGCATTCATGAACACAGGTCCTATTGATATACAAACTCAAGATGCCTATTCATCACGATGGTCTATAAATTGCCACCAGTAATTTTGGAATAACATTTTGTGACCAAAGTGCCCACGGAATACAAACTATTGATGATTTCTGTACCGATTTAAGAAAAATACAATGAGATCCCAGCTATATGAATGTAATTGATGAGTATAGAGACTTAGGCACATTCACTTTGTCAGTTTGGTCTATTTTTTGTACTTGTTTTCTTTTTCTTTCTTTATTTTACTTTTTGGCTCAATATCTGCTTCCAAATGTTGCTCTTGATGCGCAATGTCTGCATCCTTTATAAACGTTTCGTATTTCGTTTCTTATTACCTTTTACCTACCCACAAACCACTTTAAGCTCACACAGTATTATTAGTTTAATCAAAGTAGCATAGCATTTTTATATTACCATGGATATCATTACAGTACGTCAGCCTAGTTTTTTATATGCACTTAAGACACATGGCAGGTTTAGAAAATCAAACACTTATTTAGATACTTATGTTAAATTTGCGTGAAACTAAATTACTTGGAAGAAGATCCAGTTCCTAAATCACCCATATTGCACTTAAAGTGCTCCTTTTTTCTGACAAATGTAGGATCCATAAATGTGGCTTCATAATTAAATGAAGAATTATTCTCACATATTATTTTTAGCGAAATTCAGTTTCATTGCTCAATGATTACTGTTACCTATTCAAGAGCTAAGACATTAGTGCAAAAAAGCCGCTGCTTTAAGCAGTGGGAAGTGCTGAATTGATCTGATCTCATTTCTGAAAATCAGCACTGGAAAATTGTTTTGGAACGCAGTTCCATCTGGATCTGAAGCAAATTCAGCCATTGTTGCTTCCGATAAAGATCGGAAATCTAACCTGAAAATGAAGAGGTTGTTTGGTGCTTTTTCAAATTTGTTTGTCAGAATATACACCTGCAAACTGTCACCACCTACAGCCATTTGTTTACCGGGGGCTGTTTGCACAGCAGTGCTGTGATCTATGACATGAGCACGTTAAAATTAGCACAGTGTGAATATTGACAAGACTGTTGCTATGGTGAAGAAATCTACCATGCCATTAGCATTAAGCAAAATGTTTGCTACTTGACACTAGATACACATGATTAATAGAAGCTTTTGTTTGAACCACTATAAATACATCTATTTATTCATTTCCAAGCCACGGGGGCATACGGTTTGACTCTCTGTTTGGTTGCCATGGCTAGAAACCACAAGTTAGTTATCTACAGGTACGAAAGGTCACTGAAGTAGGTAAAAAACAACATTTAATACACTTTCCAAATAACGACAGCGATGCTGTAATTAAGCCTGAGGATTTTTATATGTGATATTGATTAGCTGCACACTGAGAGTAAATGAGCCGAAATTGTGCTTGTAAACAGTGTGAACTAACTGCCAATAAGGAAAAACTAGGGGAAACAGTCTCCCGTTGAGGAGCTTAAAACTCACCAGATTCCCTCTCCAGTCGAATATTACATACACTGCTGTGCTCAAAGTACAAAGTACATTACTTTTGGAGTTTACACTTTTCCCTCCGGTTTTGAAACAAGTGGCACGTTTGTTATTAGGCTTTCACAGTTGCCAAGGATCTAACTTTCCTCAAGACCTTTAGCCATTCGTTCATCAATATTTAAACCCCAACTTTATGTCTTTTCAGAGAAAAGGGAGCTGTCTATAAAAGGATTTTAATTTAGACTAATCTTTCCACTCATTGGATTGGAGGTAATTGTTTCTTTATTAATTCAATCCGAGCGGACCTACAGTCATCATGCACTCTGGAGTGCATCTGTTCAGACAGAATGGGCTAACATTTCCTGGTTGCTATGCAGTTGTGCAGCACAACCACTGGACTTGATGACTTTCTGCAGATGGATGCTTAAACCACTAAAAATTGGCCAAAATGTTTAATACCAGAGAGCATAAATTGTGAGTTAAATGAATCCTTTGGTTATTCTCTAATTAAATTCCTTTAGCATTAAAAGATTTTCACCCCTTCTTCTTTTAACCGCATGACGCATCTTTGTAAAACTTGTGCACAGCTGCAGGTCTTTCTTTGGGATGCTAATGAAGGGAAGCTCTGTTGACGTTAAGGTGGCGGAAAGTTGCACGATTAAACAAATCTCAATGAAGGCAAAAAGATTTGGTCTCTCTAAGGGATTTGAAATGCACAGAATTATTAGACGGTGTGCTTTCCATACTGCCATTAGGTTAAGACGATGATAATCCCTTCTGAATATGAAAAGATTCAAATAGGTCATCATTAATGGTCTATAAATACATCATTTTAATTATGTCCCTGAATCTATTCAAACTCATGTCATCAGGTATTTCTAGCTTGTAAATCTTAACAAGCAGGGATTGTTCTTCAAGCCTCTTACCTCCTGTGTCGGCCTTGTCTCTCTAAGCATTTGTCATCTTGTGGTTTTTAAGCATTACAGCTCTGTAATCCTGAAATATGATGCCATGTTACATTCTGCAAGAGCCGCCCTTTTTCTACTAGTGTCCCTTTAAAATGTAAGATTGTCGTGGTAGCATTATGGTATGTCTCTACAAAAATGAAATGGGCTTCCACAAATTAAACAAAATGTGGGGAAATTTGTATTTTGCCACCATGCAACACATCATATATCAGTCCAGAGCAGTAGCTCTACCCTCTGACAGCAGAAGTAACCCAAGGAAAACATCCATACAAATAAGCCGAGCTTGGAAAGCTCTCCTGCTGAAGGTTATAGTGTTTCTGAGTGATAATCATTTTATGTTATTCAAGAAACCGTGAATACAAAGAAGGTGCTCGCTTTGATTTCATGAGTGGGTGAAGTAAAAGGATATCCTCTGTTTGAAATTTCAATATCTGAGACCTTGTCATTTCGGTCTAATTTGCCTCATTAAGTACAGTCACAGGCCTTTTATTCACACCAAGGGCTGCACTCTGCACTTGGAATATTGAGTTTCCTATTACATGAATTTCCATTAGGGGGATTTTTATGGATGTTGCAGCAGAGCTACCTGGAAAGAAACTGAATCAAAGTTTCCCTTATTTAGAAAACAGCTCCCAGTTTGGATTATTTATTTATTTATATATTGAAGGGATTTTTTAAGAAAACGGAGTGAAGAGAGAAAAATATTGCATATCCTACTGCCCATTTTCTATATAGTGGTACCACAACCACATGCAAAATATCCAATATCCAAGGTATCTAGTTGTGGATTCTTTTTTAAAAAGACTGAGCCAGAAACAAATGAAGGACTTCCAGTGACCTTATTCCATGCCATCATCTTTTTAAGGATGATTATACAACATCCAGTTCAAATGTAAAAAGTAAAATTAACGTAAGCACTATTTTTTTTTTTTGTCATTTATTTTTTTATCTTACCCTGTCAGTAGTAAACATTCTCAGTCTCTTGGTTGGTTTGAGGGCGGGTGTTTGTGTGTGGTTTGCTGAAAGCATCTCATCTTAATCATATTTATTTCATAAATATATATTCGTATTTCAGTAATATTCTTATCGGAATGGACTGACATTTTGGGAAATCTACTTTGTTGCCTTGGTAGATCGATACCAACCTCATATTTGTTAAATCTGAAACTGTAGCAACTCTATACCTCTAAAGATTTTTGTTTGTTCAGTCTGAACAAATCTTTGTGAGCCATTCCCTCATGTTCCAATTCTTTTTTTCTCTGTTAATAGAGTCTTGACTGAAACCATGTATTCAGCATAACAGACCAGTAAGAATCCTAATAAGAAAAGAAAGTAGTGCTTATTTCACTTCCAGTGGAACTACACTTTTAACCACTGTGATGATTTTTTCTGTGTGACATCGAGTCCAGGTATAGTACACAATTGGACAACAGTATCTGCTGAAATAATAAACGCTTTTATCTGTTCTGAAATAATCTCAGAAAAGAACAAACCTGGCATGCACCAGCTATGATGGATCACACCTAAAAGGAATATTGCAGAGGGTCATAAAACTCTCCCAGCTCTTCCACGAGAAGAGTAAAGGCCACATATCGACAATGTGCTCTGAAGCTGCCTTCATGCGGCTGCTGTGTAGGAGAATTATTTATCTCTCGCTCTATTCCTGGGAGGATGCTGTTGACAGCGTCTCATCTCACTGTCTGAGAACCACTAGCTTCCATTAGGGCTAGGAATTGCAATATGATGTCTTTGTGAAAGATTTCACCAGTTGCACGACATTTAAAAGCTTCCAATGCAGCAAAGTAATACTGAGGCAAAGAAAGAAAACATTTATTGTTCATGAATGCAGAGTCATACAGATCCTGCCAGAGAAGAACAGGGAGGTGAGGTCTTAGTTTGAGGTCTCTGAAGAATCCCTGCCTCCCCTCTTCTCTTGAGAACTTTGGAATTGCTTCCAACCACAAAAAAAAAGAGCACATTCGTGTAAAAGTGGTACATTGCAGTTGCAAAGACAGTCTAACATTCCACATGACAACTAGGTTTTTTACATATGTGATGCCCACTGTTGTTTATACCGTTATAAAAATGTACAGAATAACATTTTTGTGTCTCTGTGCAAAAGGATATATCTCAAAAGAACCTCAGAAAAGCCGTGCCCTTGATAAATGTCTCACCGTGCCCCCCCCCTTTTCCCCGTGTCCTTACGATAAAGTAACTGGCCCGCTTACAAGACCAACAATAAATAACCAACAGAAGCAGTTTTACAGTCACCGTCAGATAGCAGCAGTGTTTCAGCTTTGACTTTAAATACATATTCACAAACAACAGTGTGTCATGGTACACTCACAAGTCATCAACTTTAACTATATATAATAATAATTACATACTTACTGTAATTACCATGACCAGTACAACATAGTAAAAGAATTCCAGTGTGTCATATCAGGGGGTTTTAAGTATTTACATAGGTTGTGTTTGACTTTTCTTCTTCTTTTTTTTTTTTTCCAAGTTCTGTGGCTTAACTTCCCATGTGTGAATTTCCAAGTGAAAGAAAGGCAATGGAGTGTCTCTAAGGTAAACGGTCGGGGGGGAAAAACCTTATCAGCTGGTGCAGATGCTGTTGATGGAGATGATGGCCGGGTCCACCAGGCCCAGCTCCTCGTGCTCGTTCACGCACAGCTGGTAGCCGCAGCCCCGCTTGCGCTTGAGCGGGGTGACCTTGGCGTCGGG
Source organism: Menidia beryllina (assembly GCA_013363375.1). Classification (NCBI taxonomy): domain Eukaryota; kingdom Metazoa; phylum Chordata; class Actinopteri; order Atheriniformes; family Atherinopsidae; genus Menidia; species Menidia beryllina. Next base: position 3,511,968 of record JABUIW010000071.1, on the reverse strand, counting down.
CTTGGCGCGGGGCGGCAGGAGGAAGCCCACGCTCCCGGCGATCAGCATGTGCCAGATGCTGTGGATGTAAAAGTAGTTCTCCTCCGTCTCCACGAAGGCGTACAGCGCCACGGCCGAGGTGGCGATCATGGTGCCCGGGAAGAGGAAGAACGCCCAGCGCTTCCAGGTGGGCGGGTAGCAGCGTCTGCGGCGGATGGTGCGCACCGTCTGATGGGACATCAGAAACGTGAGAAACGTTTTTAATATCGCTACCGAACGTTCAGACAGGAAAAAGACACCTTAAAGGTTCGGCGTGCCTTCACAGAGTCTGTCCTCACCCCTGAGTTCTAACCTCTATTCCTTATGAGGTGTCATTTTAGATCAATCTTTGAAGTTTTTATTTTAAATGGGTAGCTTCCAGGTTTGTTTGCCAAATTATGTATTGGAAGGAAATGGACTGAGATACCCGTGACCCCATTTGGGAATAAGCGGTTCAGAAAATGGATGGATGGATGGATGGACTGAGATGTGTGTTAAGAGGTCTTCCAGTACGCACATGGAGAGGTAAAAAATTTAAAACAGCCATGAAACTGATGTAAAGGGAGGTTTTCAGCTCCACAAAAGCAGAGAATGAATTTTGATTCTTAAAAGTCCTCTCAAAGCTAACAGCTATTGTATTTAACACGTTTTGCATTGTGCTAGCTTTTGAGAGTTGGCCAAAGCGGCTTCAGTGAGGATATGATGGATGGGAGTCAGTTGAAATACTCAGATTTGTTTTCTTTTTTCATCTAAGAATGTCCATCTAAGAATGTCCTACAGGGTGCATAAAGAAAACCCTGAACTACAAATTAGGATTTTCAAGATGTTCCACAGGAATACCTAACAATATATACTAAGATAAGAAAGATAAGATAAGATAAGATAAGAAAACATAATGATTTTTCACCTAATTTCATAAATATCCCTTATTCTATGTGGATATATATCACTGGAGCTGAATCTAATGGAGTCATTAAGATTTTCAGGACCAGTAAGATTGAACAGAAGGATTAGCAGAAACTCTAACTGCTGGATATATACCCCTGTTTGTTTTATCGTCTGGAATTTGTATTCACACCTAATGCTTCAGCGAAAAAAAAAAATCCATTTCGCTAATCAGCAGATGAATTAGTGTCTGGCAGTCACTGCTTTATCTATTTTGTCATCTCTGCTTGTGTTTTGTTTGGCAGTAAGTGGATATGATATCTCCATTTGCTGAGTCGAAAGAATTTGCTCTTTTCTCCCTAAAGCGTCCCAGAAACACAGCATAAAAACACAGAAACACTTTATTCAATCTGGTCTTTTTTCCAGTTGTTGATAAATACTGACTGTATGCAATTATTCCCCTCACAAAATGCTACCAATCAAATTAGGGAATATAAGCTGTTCATGAGCGGCAAAGATAATTACACATACATAAGAAATGTTGATAATTAAATCATTTCAGATTCAATAAATGAATTACTGGAGATAATTGTCATTCGTTTTGCAAGTACTTTTGCAACTGCACATTATTCATGCTAAAGCAAACACTTCCAGACAAGGGTGATATTGTCAGGCTGGAGTCATGGACCTCATTTAGTTTGGTATATTAGGGATATTTGGCATTGAGTGATTTGAAACTTTCCCCTTCCGCACACTGCTAATGACACTCCTGCACAGCAGCAGACACTCTGTGCCCTGTGCTCCACTGATCTAATTCACTTGTGTCTGGGAACATTCAGAATGCCAAGCTTTGCAGAAGCATGACAAGCTGAAATGAAAGGGCTCTTGTCGAAATATGTGCTGCTCAAAGGAGGAGGCGCAGCACCGAAGAAAGACTGCTGAAATGCAGACATACTGTGGTGAACAGCTTATGAATTATTAACTTTCAAGTAATCAAAGCACGAGCCCAGGTTTATCTTTAAAAACTGTAACATTAGCAAAAGTTTTGGGGTTATTTTGTAATGGAAAAGTTGCTGTGTAGAGTTTTGTCTTGCAGCAATAGTTAGTTGTTACACATAAACAATATATATATATATATATATATATATATATATATATATATATATATAGTTTTACCTCCACAAACCAAAAATTCCTCTTTTCCTTCCACCTCACAGAAAAATAATCTCAGACATTAATTAACACAAAGAGTTCTCCAAGAAGACCACCAACATTGTTTCCACATTCATGTGAGAGTTTTGCATTAAAGGCTCTATTTTTTCCAAGAACCTTGTCTAAAAGACTATTATTTTTTATCTTCACAGTTCAGGGAGCAAATTACGGTCCAAAGAGTCACTGAAAGTACAAGCGGTTTTATAATGGAACTACAACCCATGACTAATACCCAAAAAGCTGAAAATCTTTTCAAGCCTCCTGTATGCTAATGTTAAATAGCTCCATTGGTCAGAAACCCATAGTTTTTGGCCACCCACATGTTCCAGTTGTCTTTTGGTTTTAATAACAAATTAAATGCTTTTACATGTGGAAAAAAGCAACAATGCAAACATGCTTTGTCTGGACATTATTAACAGGCTTGACCATGAATATAATTCATTTTTTTAAAAAGCATTAATGTCTCTGTGAGTGGGCCTCTCTGGACATCCCATATTGAAGTCTTACTTAATCAATTAATTCATCTGATTAAATTATGTTTTTTTTAAGCCAAATATTATATATATGTGTATATACTGTATATATATATATTTTTTTCTTTTTGTTACATATAAAAATTTGAATAGAGTGTGGATATATTTATGTATATATATTTAACCGTGATGAATTAATATTCTATTCTACATTCTTGGACAAGTACTAATTGGTTGTTAACATCCAATACTCTTGGATTGAAATGGAAGCTAAATAGAAATGTGAGTAATCATATATTAGCCTGACTGAAAAAGCTACAATTTGAACCAGTAATCTCTTCCCAAATATGGCCTTTTATTCTTGTCAAGAATGCCAACTGTATGCAGGACAAGAAACACCAGTGATGTGAAAGGAACTGCATTACAGAAAATAGAGGAATATGTAGCTATGTTACCATTTGTGAGATGTTTTTTTAATGAAAGTCAAATGTATTTCTTCATCCAGAAACATTTGTATGTAGCAATCTGTTATGAAATCGCCCTGGTAGGTACATGTGTACGAAAGACACTTTAAATGAAACACTTTTTCTCACCTCAAGAGAAAGAATACAAAAAAGAAACTGAACAATAGAGCTTTCTCTTACCCATGCTACAGCCATGATGCCTAGAGCGAACAGGCTGGGTCCCAGCAGGTTCCACAGACCGTGACGGTCCAGTTGCAAAGCCATGGACAGAGACATCGCCCCCAGCAGATACAGCACCTGAACAAAACCACATGGATCAATACCTGCCCTCCATAAACACTGTCAACCTCACTAAATCACAGCGAATAACAGAAGGATTTTGTGGCCAAACCACCGCACAAATCTACTGGAGTGGTCTGTTAAAAGGTGTGGTCTCTCTCCATAACACATGCACAGTTATTGAAAATGCTCAGATTAGTTCCATGAGTTCTCAAATATATATATAATGTTTGTGTCTGGATTATATTATTTTCCCTGCTCCAGGAGGGGGATGATAATGCAGGGGGCAGTAACATGTACTGTAGTTATTAGGTGCTAGTTACCATGGTATTACATTACCACTTTTCATCTCATTGTTGACTTTATGTTAACCTGTGATGTCATTATTCACATTTTTATTTCAATACAAGTACATCTTGGGCAAAGAACTGCCAACCCACGCATATCTTTTTGTGGTTATACTCTGTGCTCATGTGGGCTCTTTGTCTCTATTTGAGTTAACTTAGAAAATCTTAGTCATGTCTACCATATTTCAAACTTTATTTTCTATTTTTCTTTTAGGTAATTACGTTCGCTTTTTCAAGCAGTACTTTTGTGTGATCATTTCGTATATCTAATGTTCTTTTGTAACTATTTTCCAAATCTTTTTGGCCACCCGTTGTCTCTCTGTGGACATTTTGCATCCAATTTAATTCATTTTCACCCACATTTCAGAATTTTGTGTCTCTTGGTCTTGCGCTGCATTCATTCATTTGCGTCTTGTTGTGAATGTCCTGTGTTCTTCATTTGACAAACAACCCCGCTAACAGCGTCGACAGCAACTGAAAATGCCCACAACTAGAACCAACTTTCACTAGCAGTAAAGCTGCGGGAAAAAAAGTTAAAAGCCTCTCATTATTTAAATATGCCACCAGTATAATGTGCCAGCGGGGAAATGGTCATTACAGCAAAAAAAAAAAACTGCTGCATCTACTGAGCTGAGGTGACATAACGGAGGGTATTTGAAAGTGCTTGAGATTACCTTTGGATGGCAGACTTCATGAATAATAGTTGCTAACAATATGCCTCGTATTACAACTAACAGTTCTTTTCTTTGCTGAGCCTAACGATGGAGATAAAGCCACAGGATAGAAAACATGAGGAAAAATGAGAAAAACAAAACAGATAAGACATTGGAAGACCACAAAGTGTCCCGAGCTAAATCCATCCATCCATTATCAATACCGCTTGTTCCCTCATGGGGTCACGGGGGGAACTGGAGCCTATCCCAGTGGTCAACGGGCGAGAGGCGGGGTACACCCTGGACAGTCCGCCAGTCCATCGCAGGGCCACACAGAGACACACAAGGACCAACAACCACTCACACTCACATTCACTCCTAAGGGCAATTTCCCCAATCAACCTAACATGCAGGTTTTTGGACTGTGGGAGGAAGCCGGAGAACCCGGAGAGAACCCACGCAGACACAGGGAGAACATGCGATGTTCTCCCTGTGTCTGCGAACATGCAAACTCCACCCAGAAGGGCTCTGGTTCCCCCGGGATTCGAACCCAGAACCCTCTTGCTGGGAGGCGACAGTGCTAACCACCACACCACCGTGCCGCGTCCCGAGCTAAATGAGTGGATTAAATCAATGACGGATACAGCTCAACAACATGGATGGGAACAGGGACATGGACTGGGATAGCTTTTGGGACTCATTGAAAAGAACTATGGCTTCGAGTAATGTATCTGGATGAAGTCTGATTTTCCCGGACAATTACCTTTCTCTCAACTACTGAATGTTTTTGAATTGACACTGTAACATACATATAATGTATGACAGTACCCTGGGTATCGGGCATGTGGGGGGTTCTTGCACCAGCCTTTCTTTTTTTGTATTTGTGTTTTATTTGAGATAATATTCAGAAAATCAATAAAAATTTGAATTACAAAAAAAAAAAGAAGAAAAAAAAAAACAGAAAGCTATATGCATGCTTTAGGAAAACATCCAAGATGGCTGAGGCCGATATTCTTCTGGATGGCTGGTGATGTAAGGAGATATTGAGTATCTTTGAGTCGGGAGGGGGGGTGACCTGCCTGCAGGAGAACAAGACTAATTGGCACAGACCACGGAGGAGAGGAGCAGCGAGATGCAGCCAGAGGACTCTGTGCAGCCGTGATCATCCGTCATACTGCCCTGCCCGATCATACGGAGGCACCCAAACATGCATGCGCGTTACACAGGTATGGATGCACTGACACTGAAAGGCGGGGGTTTGCACTATAATGAATCATTACCTGTCATTGTGACAGAGGAGCGTGTAAAATTTCACGCACAAACCCATTTTTATCAGCAGCATACATTTTATTAAGAGCCAATATACAATGAAACAATCATAGCATCATACCGGTTGGCTGCCATGAGTTCAAATGTGCCTAAAGTTACTGAAATTTCATTAATACTTATTCAGGAATCATAATTTTTTAGGGCAATCTCTTGGTCATTTGTTTAATGAAAGATCACACAGCCCATTAAGAATTTAATAATGTTGCAATCGTATCTTTGCACCACAAGCTTTCATAGGTCATTGCTCTGACTTTATTGGGCTGTACACCCTTCTGGTTTACATCCGTTACTAACTGCCTCATAGAAAGCTGATTAAACTCTGTTGATTGGCTGAGCTCTTTTCCAACCACCACTAAGCTTCTTCTAAACATGCAGATGAATTTCTCATTGATTCAGTAGTGAAATCAGACATTTTAACAGCTGCTTCCGAGAATTACAATAGATATTGTTGATTTTATCACAAATCTTTTCTCTTGTTTTTATTCTACGTAATCATGGCCTCAGCATCTATCAGCTATTTTAATTGACTTTACTTTCAGAACACTAGGAGCTGTTGATAGTATGAAGCTCTTTTAATGGCTCTCCCAACACCCATATCTTTCCTGTCGTAGCTAAATGTCAGCAATTAAAACAATGTTACTTCGCAGTTCTGTAGATAAGTATATTGCCACGTAAAGAAATATATTTTTATTTTTATGTACCGTAATCTTTAGGAACAGATCCCCAGTCTTCCTTAGGGACACATTTCAAAGCTATACTTTGTTTCTAGTGATTTTCAGTTAAGTTTTGTGGCATTCAGTATACCCTTTTTTCCTGTTTCTTTTCAATGGAAACCAGTAATAAACAGGCTGGTTGGCCATACTTTATCTCTCAGGTCCCATGTCTAGTATTGAAGGATTGATCCTGTATTTGACCTATATAATTTCATCATAATCCATTTAAATTTAGCTCTTTGGCCACTTTCCTTTTAAGGATAAACTGCACGCTATGCAGAGATATACCGAATTTTAGGTTTATACCTCTTAGGGAATCGTCTCGTTGGTTCAAAAAACGTTTCTTGTCAGTCAAACAGTGTTATTTTTGCAATCTTTTGTAGATTCAACAAATAAATGGGAACAAATCATGTGTCTTTGTGACAAGTTCTTTGTGGCTGATAACAAAGTGCTTTTTTAAAAAAGAAAGACACATTTGTTGTCTCATAAGTGTGGACACAGCAGTGCTTAATCCGTAGGTACATCTTCATGTTTGAATGATTCATTGGTGAATTTTCAGCAGCACAGCAAAAACAAACAAATAGATGAGTGAATACATAAATCATCTATATGAAGATGGTCAGGGACATGGACCAGACTAAAAACTGAGTGACAAAGCAATCAGAATCTAGGGAGAAACTTTGGGCAGGTGGGAACTATATTTCAGGACCAGTTTGAAAGATTAAAGGACAAAGATTAACACGAATGAAAAAATTGACAAATTAAACTTCTCCGTGTGTGCCAATTAGAAAAAAAGTGCAGCTCCTAAATTTTTCGCTGAGACGTTTGTGAGGACTTGGATCCATAAGTCACACACGTGCTATATACACATGATTTAAGATGATGCTGGGGGCTGCTATGAGCGTGGACGTTAAACATACACACAGGCACTCACAATGTCTTATTCGACTGTACAGGCACACATAGTTCTTCTTTCCAGGTCTGACATGTGCGATTTGATTAGTGACTGCATACTGCAGCACTAAGCAAAAATGAAAACCCAGGAGGACAGCAGATGTTCATACCCTACCCTCCTTTCCACAACCCCACTGCCTCTCACCACTCCCCCCTCTTTTTTCTCCGTCTCATTTATGGACAGGGACACACATTCCCGCTCACGCATACACACACACACTTTTTTCCTGAGACTGCTCCATATTGGTGTGCAGCCAGAGGGTAACCCAGGGAGAAGGTGCACCTGTTAGTGTTTATCCTCCACAATATGTCAACACCCAGAGAATTTACCACCGCGCTTCACCGATACACTGATCTTTTCATTTGCATCTCAGATTTGATGCATATGTGGGACTTGTTTGGGGTTTTTGAGACCTCTAATTTCTCTTTGTTCAGGGCTTTGCTCTTCATCTCTGCAAGAGACATCTCAGTTTAGGTGCCCTTCAGCTTACTTTATAGTAGAAATGCATTTAGGTACAAGCAGGTCTAATTCTACTAGTTGAAAATTAAAGTCTAATACACAATATACATAAAAAGGAAAAAAAACTAAATGGATTTGTTTCTCTGTCTGCTTGTCTCTTGCCAACCAGAGCATTTGTGGGTGAAGCCAAAGCTGATTATTTCTCAAGCGAAGGTCCACATTTCCCACACATGCAAATGCCGTTTGATCTATTGGTAGAGACTCCGCTCTGACAAGGCTCGACGCAGCCAGACATGTCACATTTATACGTTTACTGAGACCTTTTCAGAAATTGGGAACAAGCCCCCCTCCCTGGGCTGCCACCTTATCGTGGTGGAGGGCTTTGAGTGTCCCAGTGATCCTAGGAGCTGTGTTGTCCTGGGCTTTAAGCCCCTGGTAGGGTCACCCAAGGCAACCAGGTCCTAGGAGAGGGATCAGACGAAGCGCAGCCCTAAGATCCCTTATGACACACACTGACACACACTGACACGGTTAGCGCACAATATTTGAAATTCATGAAAGACCGGACGGAACATTATGAGGGTTATGATGCATGAGGTTAGTGTTCTCACTATGACATCTCATATTGGCATGACAATCAATATCGTCCTGACAAGTACTCTGTGGTTGAAAAAAAACATGCTGGTGATGGATGGGAATACAGAAAATTAGCTGGTGCACACCTTTAAATGTCTTGAATAGTCAGTATGATTTGTCCAAATCCATAAATCTTTTACTGCTAACAATAACTGCTGTCAGCTTTACAAAATGAGAATGATACAGTTTATTTGGATTAATAGTTTCAAAAGCTAGTGATCGTCTGACTAATAACATTCAGTGTAGTCTTTCACTGTTGGAAAAAAAAGGATTCATTTTACTCTTTTTTAATTTACCTTATTATTTGGACCTGAAAGATTAAATCACTTCAAACTCAAAAATACAACTTTTGTGCAAACTAAGTGAAAATTCAGTCTAAGAACCGCGTCACGTAATGCTTGGATTCTTGTTGTGAGTCCCAGCAGAAACAGACCTGTTTGATGATGGACTTTAGTCTGGCCATAGCGATGACAGTGACCCACACCGACATGAGAGACCCGAGGAAGTCGCAGAACTGCAGGACGTCATACTCCATGATGCAAAAGACCACAATACCCGGCTGGTCGCATGCGTGGTAGAACTGTGGGAGACGGTGGACAAGACCGAGGTTACATTAGCCCAAAAACATGATGGAAAAACAATTACAGTAAAAGCCATCTCCTGTACAACAAAAACATTGTTTTCATTTGATTAATTGTATTGAGACTGTACGTTCTACCCCATAGCATGCACCCTTTTACAAGATTTGGACAAATATTTCTATTTTATTTTTACAGCCAAGTGCTCACACAGCCCAGTTATTCACTTACATTCCATATTTTCTCTCTACATTTTTTATTCGATGGATGTTTTAAATTTTCATCTCATTTTGTTTTTCGGGTCAAAAAACGAGACAGTGTAACACTCATCTGCAGCCTAAAAGACTGCTCAGGCCGACATTAGGTCAAGTCTATGAAGGTAAGTATGTAGTTTAAATATATTAAAAACTGCTAAAAAATAAAACTTTAATGAAGGCATGGCATGAAGCATCTTTATTTGAAAAAACACAAATCTGGCTAGTTTAGACATTTTTCAATTCAATATAAATCTGAGCGCATCATTAAGAATAGAGAAGAGTCATCTACATAGCATGAAATTCCTAAATCCATCATTACCAATGATCAAATTCCTTAAGTTAAGTTATTGAATACCTGACGAATAGGTCTGTGAAGCAAGAGTGTCTGATTCATGGCAATTTTCTATAAATTCTGTCCAGAATTTCACTGTTACTTCCTATATATCCACAGATATGCTGCATTCAATTGCCTGCCTTTTCACTTATGTTTCTAACACTTTTGCCTGTGACCAGTACAACGAAAACACAAAAATGGTTCATAAAATGATGAGATTTTTGTTCCAGTCAAAGTCACCAACTTTGTCATGTTTCAATAAAAAAAAGTAGCTAAATACGAATCTGCAGTGCAGCCCACAAGTTGTTTGTCCTCATATCAGACTCTGAATTATTTCCTCCGGTCATCTCTTAAATCCACTCACTGTGGAGAAGAACATGGTGAAGATGTAGACTGAAGCCTCCAGTAGGTAGTGACTCCGGATGGCGATGGCCACCGGCGGAACAAACATCAAATTACTGAGACAGAGCAGGAGAGTGGAGAGGAGCTGGAAACTGTAGGTGTAGGCCTCTGAGTTGTCGGTGCATCCCCAGCCATTCCATCCTAACACACACACACAAAGGCACAGCCAGTAATGAAAGATGACCAAAGAAAGCGTGTAAAATAATAAAAAAAACGCATCAAGTTTAGTCTTCCTTAAAGACATTTTCATTTTCAATTACGCCGTTTTAATAACTTATTCATTTCCTTTCTGTGATCCCGTAAGAAATATTCATGCCTTGATTAAATAAATGCGTCATTAGCCTTTTTCAAAACGGTCACTTCTCTGCAAGGACACTCTGAAACATATTTGCGTTTGAAGTTGTTGATCCAACGGAATAGACCTTCGCAGCGCGAGCTCCCTTCTGTTTTAACACACCCCTGCTTCGCCACATTGGAATCTTATCAAGAGGTGGATTGGATAAGACAGAGTGGATTAAATATTGGTGAGCGCTGTTGAACAGAGGTTTTGCGGAATGAGACGAGCCAAGGGCAAGAGCTGAATGCAGCCCGTCTGCCAGGAAGCAGAGACACACGTGAAGTATGACAATGAATCCAACAGAAGACTAGCAGACTTCAATAAAAGCAGATCAAAGGCAGGATTTTCTAAAAAAAAGCCTCAGAGGGCATGGTTTGTTTAGTTTCATAAGCTCATCTTTTATTGAAAAGCTGTTGGTAATTAAGAGCAGGCTTTATTGTCTTATCAAAACAGCTTATATTAGATTAATGCAAGGCCACGGTAGGCAGTGTTAGGTGTTGTACAATTTAATTGCAGTATTGTCAGTTCATTTTTTGGAAGATTACTTATGCCATCCCACCTGGCGCTCCCCCATTTTCTTGTCACTCTGCATGATGTATTTTACCGACAAATTAGAAATTCATTGCAGTGGCGATGACCCCATTTCCACACAGAAAGTTTCATCTCACCATCGCGCGAGCAGAAAAAATCTTTTGACTGCTGAAAATGAAGTCATCATCGCGCAATCATTCATTTATGGTCCCACTTTCTGCTCACTATTAATTGCTAATTTATAAATAAGGGGGAACTGTTGAATCAAATCCAAGGGAGACATACAGAGACGACCTAATCTGAATTTAGCTCGCAGTGGGCGCAGATTCAAAATCGCCGAGCAGGCAGGAAAATAGCTTTTCATGTCAGGCTGACAGATCCGCTGACATTGTGTCTGCAATGCAACACAATCTGCACACAAATCGTTACCTGCTTTGCATTCACACGCAGCATAAAGGTAGTTGTTGGTGCGCAGAAGCTTGCACTGCCCGTACGTCCCACAGTCATTGATGCACGGAGTGAGATAGGATCGCATATACACCTCTGCGGTCACGTTGGTGCACTCCTCAAACCTGGGAAGAGACAAACAAGCAGGGATGGAGCTGATGTGAAATCTTTGCTGTTGACTAATTACATCAGTTTGATAGAACGCCAACCATTTTTCCTCCAAGAGGCATTTGACACATTGCATTGAAAACTGCACTCGTGTTTTATTTTTCGACTTCAATCATAAAACTTCAGGGCCAGAGCTCTGACTGCAGCTGTCTTTTCAATTTTTTGGGTGAATTGTGCGGGGTGACGCACGTGTTTTTATTTTGTCCTTAATGAGTAATATCAGCACACGTGACCAAAACCTTTTTGCTGCAAATCAGACAGCTGGACTCTTTAAAGTCTTTGGACCTTCAGATAAAAAAAGCTATATGTGTGTGTGAGGCATATGGCAGCAGGTGCTCATTGTGTGTGGTGAGCCCATCTTCATTGATAAGAATTCATTTTTTGTATTTTGTCTGTTATTTAACTAAAAATTCTGGAAATTTGTAGCTATGCAGAGAGATTTTTTTTCTTTAAGTCTTATTTTATGTGGCTTGCTTGGTAAATCCAAAAACAAATGTATGAAAACCACGATTCTTTTACACAGGCTAGCAATTAAACTATGGTTCCACTTGTTTGAATTTGGATTTTTTTTGTTTACTGTTTTGCAAGAGTCTCGTTTACTTTCAATATTTCTTAAAAAGCATTTAAAGTAATTCATGACATGAAAGAAGTAACTTCCACATTCCACTTACTGGTAATTGCGCATGATTAAATAGATGATTGGCTGATCTCTTACAGATAAGTAATGAGAGTTACTGAGGGGATTACGAGAATTTGGCACAGAGAATGAAACACCCCGGGATAACAAATGCCTTCGTCTCTTGCTACTTTACAGTTAGTTTTTTTAAAACCACACCATCAGTTGCTTCTTTAATAATTGTGGACATTAAGAGCAACCATCAATCACACTATCACTTCTCCCCCTCGAGCCAGACTGGACGGAATTAACATGTGCACAAGTGTGAAATCTAACACATAGCAAAGTGAATGCCGCCAGCATTTTCTTACCTCCGTTTAGCTTAACTTGAAGATGAGTACACGTCCCACGCATCTGTTATTATCTGCTATTCAAATTCAATTGGAACTCTCAAGAGTACGATAAAAAAAAAAGAACTGCTTGATTTAATCTGTTCACATTTTTGGGCAAATAAAAGTTCAGCAAAACAGCTTAATTTGCTGATTTTCCCATACTTTTTGAAAAGGCTTTGGACAAAATGAATGGAAATCCAAGATAGGAGAGAATCTAAGACAATGCAAGATAATATCTGGCCCACTGACGATAGGAGCTGTGCCCTTTACAAAAAGCAGAACATGTCTGGCAGTTTGCTCAACGTGTTAAAGATGGGAAAAAAATACAGTCCAATTATAATAAAATCTCCAAGTGTGAATAAAGATACCTGGGAGAATTTTTCCTTTAACAGTTTTGGAAAAAATCACATTTAAAGGCAGGATTGGAACATCCTGTCTTACTTTTAACAAAACATCGTGAAAGATGTGGTGCACATTTCAAATGAAATTTCATATGATACGTTCAGATAAAATTTCATATGAAACGTTCAGATAAAATTTCATATGAAACGTTCATATGAAATGTGCACCAGAGGACAAATCAGTCTGCAAGCTCATGGGAAGGGATGAGGTTGAAGAGCATGTTTCCTCATTCGCTGGCTCAATTATTCATTTTGACAAACAAACAGTAATTATTATTTGAAAATGTGTTATAGGAAATATGATGCATCCTATTTTTGCACATGCCTTCCTATGTTTGACAGCAAATATTGTCTCACCAAGGTTGCCGAGGGGTGTTGGTACTGAGCCGAAGAGCTGATTATGAGACAGTCAAACATTTATGAGCAACAGCGAACCAACTCGTTTCACTGAATTTCTGCTTGTAAATCATGTTTTTAAGACTTTCTGGGTTGAACTCTACAGGGAACACAATTTACACACTTGTTTCCCCTTTAAAAGCGCAGTTGGATATTTTGGGAAATGTGTTTATTTGCTCTCCTGCCAAGACCCGGATAAGACGATAGATACCCCTCTTGTGTTATCAGAAGAATTCTCATCTTTAGAGATGGAGCAGTTTTCTCCAGTTTTTCCTGTCTTTTTGCTGAGGTTGCTGGAAGGGAACCTCATTTTGAAAACCACATATAGTCTACATCAAGCCAAGAGAATATTTAACCAATCTCCAAAAAAAATTGTGATGACTGTGAAAATATAGAACTTTAGGTACAAAGCAATGATTTGTAGATTTTGGAACATAGAAAATATATAAAATCCTGAGATTGAAACATTTGACTATCTCATTACAATATTTGCTCATATAACAGCAGAAAAAATAAATAATAAACAGAGTCTCACGGTGTCTAGCATTAAGGCAGCTCTGATATTTTCAAAAAACATTTGATGGGACTATCAAAATGACCAGTGATGTCAAATAGTGATAAACAAGGTCCTGTTACCTTCATTATTATTACAATCATCTTATCGAATTGCAATCAAATAAAAAATAAGCATGTAATAATCTGTCTTCTCATAGCATTTATTATTTTCAATGTTCTGTTGTTAATCAAATTTTAATTGGAAAATAATTCTGTATTAGTTTCCATTGTACATCCCAAATTTGTTGAAACTTTTCATTCTTTTAGTTCTTTTTTATTGTCGTAGATGTTTTATTGAACTAATTTAAGATGTAATTCCCCAAAGAAGCAGAACAGTTCCTCTCACCCATGTTCAGTGCCACATAGGGAGCGGAGACTGAGGTACCATGTGCCAGTCTGTGGGAAGGGAATCCTCAGTTTGGTGATATTTGCAGACACGTTCACAGAGAGGAAAAACCCAGTCTCAGATTCTGACAAAAACAGATCAGAAAATAATGACTTTGCTGATGGAGCTTTAACTTTACAATAAAAAAAAAACATTCCACAGCCACACAATTGCAGGTTTACAATTGAACAAGTTGAAGCAATTTTGCCATACCTGATTCACATTTCCATGATGAGTTTTCACGCAAGAAAACAGGCGTTCCGTGGTTCAGGCAGCCAAACACAGTGAGATTAGCTCCTTTCAGCGTGGACTAGAAAAAAAAAAATTAAAAAAAGCACAAACACACGTCAATCATCTGCACAACCGTTGCCCATCTGGTGCCGTCGTGTTGAGGAGCCAACACTGTTCAGCGTCACCTCAGGCCTCGTTTCTCCACAGCCAAGAGACAGTCAACTTTAAAACTAACAAATCAAGGGAGAGCTCTCTTATTCAATCTGCCAGAGGCATCTAAATGAAGATGTTGGCAGTTTATATCCTTAAAGCATCAATTATACATTAGCATGCTCATGCATTAAAAAAAGAATCCAGGGGAATTATTCAAGCGGTGGAAGCCGCATATGCTAAAATGAAGTGGCACAATCTGTGGAGAGTCGAACGGGGGGGCCCTGACAGTCTGGTTTGATGCATCAGCAAAAGAACAACAGGAGCGCAAATAGTGGTTGGATGAGAAAAAATAAAAATGGATGTGTTCATAATGCATCAGTGCACACTCAAGCACCATGTCTGACACTTCACAAGTTTTAAATTCCTCCTTATTTAGTCACACCGCTCATCAGTTTTGGAGTGCAACGTAGCTTCAGCGGAGCGATGAAGTGTTTTTTCAACTAACGTGACAAAATTCCAGCCGAGATATTAGACTAGAAAGTTCCTTTAACACGAGTCCTTTCAGAAAAAGATTCAGCACACTTGATACATTTGCTTTGTGTCCAGAGGGATATTCACTTGATAGTGCGAATAAGTTTTTGGCAATTACTTCTGGAATGATTACGCTGTCTTATGCCCCCGTAGCACAAAATGAGCATAATGTATATGCAGGGAGTTGTTGATTAATGCAATGACTAAGAGACACTTGCTGCGCCAGTGCTGAGATTTCAGACTTCCTAAACTCACCATCTGGCCTGCTACTCTCTCGATAGGAAGACTAAATCACGCCCACTGGCATTTGGAGACGGGTCCTCTCCTTTTTCTGCCTGTCTTTCATCCTGACTGTCCTCTGCAGTCTGCAGATGAAGGATTAAGCAAGAAACATTCAAGTGCGGAATGCTGAACGGGCTTACGATACTCAGGGGCCAACGGAAAGCAAAGGGTCAGAAGCCCCCGAAACCAGATTCTGTTTTCAGTTCAAAGACTCGAGTGGAAAGCTAAGGTTTTCATCCATTCTTAGCAGCAGGGCAATGTTGGAACGATGGCCGATCCACCATTTAAGTGATGCTGAAAAACCTTAGAGTAGAATTACGACAGATACGAAGGGGATGTAAAGGCTAAGTTCGGGATAATGATGCTCCTTTGACCTTTTCTCCAGCAACATCCCCAGACAAACATTCATGTTCCCTCAAGGATGATTTCAAGCTTACCGATTTTTCCGTTGGGACATAAATCTCTATACTTACCATCGCATTTTTTAAAAAGCCTTTTCTCTGCCCTCTGGAGGGTTCATGGATGACTTTGAACATTATGGCAAAAAAAGGTGCGTCAGACTTGTTGGAAAACCTCTAAGTATCATCATTTAAGTTTTCAGCACACACTGTGTCTGAAAACATGTTGAATGCTTTGTTACACATTCAAGGATCGGATTAATTAGGAAATAAAGAAAATCTCATCGTGACATCTGATAACATTTTATTTAATTTCTAATATCAGTTTAGCTGGGGTCACTTCCCTACCGCAGGAACAAACATAGAGGCACGTGTAAGAGTCAGAGTATTTCTCAGAGTTGATGTATAGTTCCACCCCTATCTGGATAAGAGCTCATTTACCGGGTGAACAATGTGATAAATGATCCCTTTTGCTTACTTGCCGTAAACAGCAAGGTTCACCAGGAAAAACAAGGAATTAGGAAGAAAGATTATCTCCAGATACAGTGATTATTTTGTGATGTATTCCAAACGTTTCGTGTCTCAAATATATCATCTGAACTAACTGGGGTCTGCAGGAACCAGAAAATTCATTTCTCTCCAACTCTCCTCCCTCCAACAGTGTGGTGCTGAAATTAAGATTTAACTGATAAGTGTCAAGGCTCTACCTGTCTTCAAAATCCTTTCTAAGCTCTCTGCATCTTTACAATTCAGACCCCAGCACTTTTAAGGAGATCTTGTTGAAACACATCTGAAAATTAATTCCTATCAGACCATTTTATGATCCTTCGTTAATTAACCTTCCTATCTATTTTTTCTATAAGCCTACTTACAAATTCAGGTCTGGAATGTTAATTTTAGTTTTTTATCGTTTTTTATTTATAGCTCGCCGATATAAGACCTTTTGTAACAGGACCATGTCAAGTTACG
This sequence comes from Menidia beryllina, assembly GCA_013363375.1. NCBI lineage: Eukaryota > Metazoa > Chordata > Actinopteri > Atheriniformes > Atherinopsidae > Menidia > Menidia beryllina. Next base: position 3,495,182 of record JABUIW010000071.1, on the reverse strand, counting down.
CTGTGGGAAAGCTTCTGAATGGTTAGCGGAAAAAAAAAAAAAACCCTGAACCCACAGAAATGCCAGCTCTAATCACAAGAATGAGGAAAAGCTTTGCAATGGATGAACATTCTGCTTCCGTTTGTAAGTTTGTGTAGTTCCGCTTTGCTTGATTTCCCCCAGAGTTGTACTGCTGACATGTAAAATACAACGCAGTCTGATGCAAGAACCCAGATGAAACTGACATGCACTCAAGATGCTGCACATCCTGGATCATAAACTGTGGACTTACAAAAAAAAAAAAAAAGAAACGCTTGAAGGCTTTCTATGTTTTCTTAGTTTTCGATCATACTCATATACCCACATCTCACCTTGTGAATATATGAATGTTGCTAAGCAACAATAAGACCTTCTTACCTGACTGATTCAACATTTTGCTTTCAAGAAAAATCAATTACATATGAGTCTACCAACATCTTTCAAGTCCGTTCTCTTCTTTATTCATACGTGCATGATTAAAGGGGAGTTTAGTTTTCAGTGTTGCGGACATCTATCTCGCCCTGCGTCTCCACACCTCCCCTGTGTGAGCCGAGGTGACGTAACATAAATATACTGCAGCCTCCCCTGGCTCATACGGGCTAAAAATAAACAGGAAAACAAATTAATGTGTGTACAACATGCCGTCAGGAAGAGCCTTTCAAGTTCTGCATTTTGACATGTTTCAGGCTCGACTAAATTTAGATCAAATTCCCTTTTCCCGCATCAGTCTACTGATTCTCCACACTAGCAGACCAAAAGCGAGACTCAAATGGCCTTATCATGTAAGTATCCAGGCATATTGGTAGGACTTGCGACTGATTTCTGATGCATTCCACTTTGTATCGGTGATACCCTGCGATGTCTCTACGTCTTCTCTGAAACCACCTGTGCACAATCGCATTCATCAAACATTGCGGAATTACAGTTAGAAAAACACACGGCAATCTGTTCGGAATTTCACAGGTGATTGTGTGTGTCAGCATGAAAATCAAGACATCGGATCAAGCTAATTGCAACATAGTTGTGGGAGACAGGATGGTGCCGAAGCAGAGATTACATTACAGGAGCTTCTGATGCTGGAGGTAACTGTGATTTAGATGGATGAAGTCTGGAACCGTCAACAGACCTCCTGATCCTAAACAAAACTGAGTTTTCGCACTATTTAATCAGGGGTGATGCGTTTCGGTCAGACGGGCGATCAGTGACCTGATCATCAACGTGAACGGCTTCCTTTGTGGAGACGGAACCATGACAGACAGACTGACGGCCACCGGCGCAGCATTCCAGTCACACCTCCATGGTACAGTGGAAAAGATGCGAGCCAGTCTTCACAAAAAAAAAAAAAAAAAGACCCGTGAAAACCCCCTGGGTAAAATTCTCTGATCTGGTGAGCCGAAGATTGAACTATTTTAAAATTATTCCCAACAGCACACAGGGTGAAAACCAGGCGCTGAGCATCATTTCATTAGCACCACCCCTACAGTCAAATGTTCTAATAGTTAGGAGGCAAAATCTCTCTAAAAGGCCGCATCTCGCTCTGAAAACCTTGCGGTTAATAGCTAGAAAAAGGTTTTAACCTTTTCCCGTTCATTAACTCAGGCTGCATTAAAGATTTAAATTCCGGCAAGACAACAATCTGAGGCGTGCCATCAGGAGAAGTACAGCGGTAACTTTAAGAAAAGTATTTCAAGCAAATAGAGCATCTCTGGGAGGGGCCGAAAATGTCTTTGCACTGACGTTACCTACCCTCCCTGGCAGGCTTAAACATTTTTGCAGGCGAGAGAGAAAGAACAAAAGGGGTGTGTTGAGATTGTGAGACCCATTTTGAAAAGACTGTGTTAAAAAAGAAATGCCTCTCATGTAAAAGGGAAAAGTTGATCCTGCAATTTTGAACAAGCCTTAACCTTTAAACAAATATGTTGTAGATAATTAGATAATCTATGTAAAAAATTCATATGCAGCAAGCAGACATGACAAAAAACCTCTATTTTTCTTGGTACCTGATTTTGTGATTTGTCAAATCTGGTTTAATTTGATTACTAATGCATCTTGATTACATGTGAATGTATTTCCAAAGTCTTCTGTTTGTTCAAATAAAGTATGGATTACTGCAAAAAGTGAAAATACATTAAAAAAAACAGGAATAGAGCGAACATTTTAAAATACCAACGCTCATTACTGTGTCTGGGAGAATGTTTTTTACGTCTCAAGCTCCGAAAAGAACACTGAAAGATTGCTTCAAAAAGACTGAATCAATGCAACTCCACTTCAAGTTACAGTGGAAATAAACTTCTATGCATTCCTCGCACACTTCAGCTGGGAAAGTGGTGCAGGGCAGACAAGGCGCTCATGCTATTGTCTCCAAAAGCCCTGCAAATCTGCCAGTTCCCCACTGGCGGCGGCTGACTGAATTCCGTGCTTCTGACAAGTAAGTGACAGAACCATCGCCGGGGGCGGGGGGGGGGGGGATCTGTCCGTAGAATAATATACCATGACACTCTCTCTGAAGAATACAACTGGCAGCTTTACAGAGCAATCTCAGCGAGCAGGTTTCATCACAACATATTGTCTCTGTGGCTTCTGCGCTGTTGAAATCAGCCAAACAACTCACTTGAGACATGAAAGCTGTGAGAGCCTATTCCCGTTTACATCTGGTGGCAGCAAAAACATCTGGTCGCTAGAGGGAAATTACCGGCCAAGTCAGAGGTTTCGGGGGTTTTCACATGCCAAAACATGGAATTGGTGAACACTCCATAGAGAAAGGACCAACAAATACCTCTCCACCCGCTAGACAATTTGTTTGTTAGCGTTACCGTGAACCATTTAATTGCATATTATTATTTACTCAAGAGTCCAGGTTTGCCTTTTTTTTTTTGCTCTCAAAGGTTTCCAGAAGGCGTCCGCATTTTCTTTTTTTCTCTCCAAAGGTTAGATAAGGAGATCAATAATCAATTTCATCACTTTGTATTGACTGAAGATGAAGGATGCGTTTAGCCTTGCTTATCACAAAGTCCTGAGGCAGGGAGAAGCTGCGTGAAGGCTACAGCTGCATTCCAACCGCTTCCAACCTGCCATGTTTAAATGCATGTTTATTTCACTATTGACTTATCTTACATTGAATTCCGTGAGAATTGAGAGAGAGGCGCTGCTTAAAACAGATATATGGGTGTTTGGACAAAGATGTGACCTTGAATATAACAGAGATAAAACTGATATCAGCCTTCCTTCCAGGAAAAAAGCAAAAATAAATAAAAAAATATTTAAATGTCAGGAGGTTCTTTTGAACTAAACTATAAAAGGTATCCACTTTAAGCTTCATCCTCTGCTTCTCTCCGTCCTGGATGTCTTGATTTCTTTTCAGAGTGAAATGTTTAAAAGTCTGTCTGCAAGCCTGTTTTTTGCTCCCAGCAGACCAGCAGAGCTTCTGTAGGTGCATTCCTAATACCATCACTATCTGACAGATAGATCAGCAGAGAGCCATCAAATCCTGCCAGAATGACTTTTTTTGCATTGTGTTCCCTCTCAATTAAAGACATATGTCACACTCCTAAACGCTGGAGTCTGTTTTGTAGCTAACTTTTTGTGGTTTTCGCAGTCTATAACCACACGTGCATCGATATTTAGCAGTGTAGCTGAGCCAAAGACTTTGAGACCAATAACTCCCTCATTCTGGCTGTAGATTTTCTCTTCATTAGTTGTTGCATATTTGCACTCTGATTACAATCAGGGAGACAGCACGGCCTTGTCAAACACCTTATTTTCTTTGGAAATAAGCAGTGCAATGTGTTATTGATGAAACATGACAAGAGAACATGCAGTAGAAAAGCTTGTGTGCCCAAACCATTTATCTGTAGCCTGCAGTCTCAAACACACAATAGTAGAGTTATCTGACAAACTCACCATATTCAGTTTGAGCTCCATGTTGAGGACTCCTCCACTGTCTAAAACGGGCATCAGGTTAATGGTGAAGACAGCGGCTCTGTCTGGTGGGATGGATATATTTGGACCGAAGAAGACGTAGAAGTGCACGGAGAAAGTGTCCAGCTCGTTGCGCAGGGTGGGGCGGATGGGCCAGCACTTGTTAGCGTCCGCTGTGGGGGCCACGTAAACGACGCTGTCCTCCGAGGCGTGGAGGCGACTGGCGTTCTGAGACAGGCCGGGCAGGGCCGCCATCAGCAACGTCTCAGGCAGGGAGAAACCCATGGCCGTTCCAAAAGACTGAGGCATGTTCATGGAGGAGCCGGGCTGCGCTTGCTCCTTCGACGAACTGGACCTGGAGCAATCTGTTCAGAAGACAAAGATCCCAAATATAACACAAACAGAGGCGTGCGCCCTTCGGGTATTCAGGTGGATTTAAAGATGATGGTTGCTACATGCTCAGCAACACACCCAGCAACATCCTCCGGCATATGCAAATTTAACAACAAGCAAACATAAAAAAACAGATAGAATGACTTGTTCTGTTGATGTCATGGTAGCCAAACGATCCTACAAAAGTTCAGAATTATTATTCTCAGCCACCTCCTGTATCCAGTCCGGCAAAATTCAGAGCTATGGACTGTTTCTTAACAAGACAAAGACTCGGTGTAATTGCATATGGTATGCTCTCTCAGCACAAAGCAAGTCGCAGCCGAACGGTCACTGATAGCAACTCGCAAAGTATCATCAAATACCATCAGTCCCCAAGGGGAAAGCATTTTTCAAAGGCTGTTCCTTGTTTGCATGGGGTTGTATCTGAAAGAGTGTGAAGTGTTCTGACATGCATCCAGGCAGCCGAAGCCCTCCTTAAATACTGAAAAAGAAACATGTACTGCTTACAAGAGACAGAAGTGACTAGAATGTAGGGCAAGACTCATATGCGGCATATAGAAAATGCATACGGATGTAAGTGTGTGTGTGGGTGGCTGAGGGAGGAAAGGATATTTTGTCACAACATTTAGTTTCAGATGACATTTTGCTATTATTTGCAGGACAGCGTGTGAACTCTCCTCAGTAGCCAAACATCCTGCAAGACACCTGCAGTTAAAAAGCCACACATATAATCATAACCGTTATTGAACCAAGTGCAACCTAGTTTTTCCCACATTCTGTTTAGCCAGCAACTGTGATGCTTGTAAATTGGACCGAATTCAAATAAGGTCGCGTATTCCCCTCGCTGAGACGGCTCGTATCGACAAGAACCAATATTATCAAGCAAGAGTGAGAAGGTGAAAACTCCAGATGGTGTTCTTCCTGAACCCGAGGTGTTCTTCAATTCAAATCCACAAAAGGTCAAGTAAGATCTGCCTGGCAGGCAGCGGGAGAGACAGAGTGTGAATAATTAGTCTGTGTTGCCATGGTGACAAAGTGCACTGTACAGTGTGGAACAAAGGGAGAGATTCGTTACATGAGCGTGGACTTCCCACAGATTTGTGAGCCATCCCTGTAGGAAAAGGAATAAAGAATATCTCCGCCGTCCACAGCCAAAAAGCAGCACGCAGCACTCAGGCACGGAGTCTGTGGGCTCTTAGCGGTCCCCAAAGAATCACCTCAGTTTGGGCTCCGACCTTTACTTCAACAAGCTTCTTAATGGTCTGACAGTCTCGGACCTGCCGTTTTGTTTTTTTTCTCTTACATCAAAACACATGTCCAAAAATCTATTTCTACAATGCACATCTTGTTCAAAGCAAGAGCCTCATAGATAGCAGGTATGTGTTCCTTATTCTTTTTTCATGAATACATTTAAAAAAGAAAACAAAGGAGGTTTTTCTAAAGGTAAGTCTAATGTTGGCTGGAATGTTGGCTCCAAATACAGCTATTTACAGAAATGTTTGGATACTGTGCATATGCCAAATAAAAATTAAATATAGTTCAAAGTCTACCTTTGAATAGAGATAGAAGCACAAAGACGATTCAAGTTTATTAAACTCAACCGGCTGCACATTTCAGAGAAAAAAATGGAACTGGGAAATGTTTAGCCCTGTGTTACATCAGCTCCTCTTTTGAAAACACTATGTGTCGGAGAAGTCCGGCTGCCAAAGAATTTAAGTGAGCTCAGTTTTTCTTTCTTCCTTGATTCTGCTGCGGAAGTTCTGAGCTTCTTCCGTTACAATATTGCAAAAATCTTAAATAGGATGAAAGTGGAATAGGCTCAAGGTCAGGCTGTTTGTTGATCTTTGGATGTGTTTCTCACTTATACATATGGTCGAGATTTAACTTCAATTTGTGAATGCAACAGCATATTTTTCCTGACAGTGAAGTTTCCCAAGCTCATGCTGTGATTTCCAGATCAGAAATGTTTGTTTTTTTATAGAGAGGAGCCTGAATACCTAAAGATCATGACTACCAACCAAGTGATTTTAAGCTTTGGCATTTACATGAAAATATTTTTTTTCCAAGTCATCTTAATTCTTCTCACAGAAGAATGATTTGGACAGATTACAATTAAAACTGTTTATCAAATGTCTTTTTTTCCTTTTTTTTTTTACTGTTTTCTAGATGTAAAATACAACAAGAACAGATGTAAAAATTATGTGTAAATCACTCCATTGTTTATACTTATATTTTTAACCACCTACTAATCATTTGGAAATGCGTTTGTGATATCCTGTCGAGACCCACTTTAAGCTTTTGTTTGGTCTAATTTATGAGTTTTCAGATTTTCAGAGACTGTGCGAGTGTGGTCCCAAAGCGCATATCCAGAGCTGCAGGAGAGCAGGGGCTGTACAAAAGAAATAAGCAGCTCACATGTTGTGCGATAAACACTCATGCAATTAATTGGAGAAATAACGTATAAAAAGATATACTTATTTAATTATTTGGTTTATTTGCAAAGTTGGAAATATTTTAAAAAATGTAAAAATGTTATGTGTGTGACATTTTATATATATACGCACACGCACACACAGGTCCCACCCTAATAGGAATAAACCATGCCAATAAGTGCTGATATTTATCAAAATTAAAAGAGGTAGTAAGAACACTATTAAAAGACAAAAGGTAAACGAAAAGTTTGTGGAGGTTTTTCTCCCCCACACGACATCTGTTTAGAGAAACCCAATAATGTTTAGTTTTTCTGTACCATACAAAAGGTAGAAAAGACATCAATTCAAAAGTTATCTCAACATACACAATGATAAGTGATGACCCATCATGAAAGTCAAATCTGAATAAATCACAACATGTTCATGGCAAAGTCATTTGTAATATTCAATTTATTATCTATACCACTTCTTCCTACAGGGGACCCGGTCCTAGCTGTCATTGGGTGAGACCATAAACCACACACACTATTACAAAATAAGCCAGTTGATCACTTGTATTTCCTCTAAATAAATTCTCACCTGTGATTTGAACCCCGATGCGAAAGTAGACATCAGAGTTACTTAGATACCTCTCCACAAGAATGTAGTACCAGTGCTCCCAGGCTGGTGCGAGGGTGACTAATTCACACGGGTTCCACTCCCTGCAGTCGAGGGCGCTTGAGTTATGCACAGGTGGCGCCCGGGCTCTTATCTTCAGCACCACGGGACAGGCGTCGCTACTTTTGTTCTTGGTGCTGCAGTTTACCAGCTGCACCTTCACCTTTGATATATAATTGGGGATAAAGACCCTAAATGGGGACACAAAGACATGTATCAGGCACTAGATCACATCAAAATGTGGATGTAAAATAGTGGCAAACACAAAAAATGATTAATTAGATAAATACAATAGAAAAAAAGACCATTTTGACTAATCAAGAACACAATCATGACATTATTTGATGACTTTGTCTTTAGATATTTTGGAAATGTTCCACTTATAAGATTTTCTGAAAGTCTGTCACAAACAGAACCTCCAAGTGAACAACCTTCAGTTATATGGATAAGAGAAAATACAGTATCTCTTAATCCTTATCTCCATGCCAGGGAGACATTTTGAAAAGCCTTTTTTTTTATTTGCAACATCAAAGCAGTTCTTTTCAAGAAAATAACAGCTGCAAAGAATACATGATTGTGGCTACTGTACTACCAAATAGTTTCTGTGATGAATGAGTCATAATTTAACACATTGAAATGTATACTTTTTACTTAAATGTCAGCATACTAAACATACCAAATTTGAACAAAGAGCATATGAATTGCTTTCCGATTTATTGCAGTGTTAAAATAACAATGCCTTTTTCTTTTATCTCCTATTAAGGAAAAGAAAAGTAAAACAATCTATTATGAAAGCAAAGAAGAGTGGAGCTTATAAAAGGTGAATAATCTCTGAATACGCTGCAACATTGTGAGTTTATGATGAAGACTCAAGTAAAATCAGAAAATAAAACACCAATAAGCAGTTCAGACTGAAGAGGCAGCCTACTTTGTTGTGTCTTTTTAACTAGGTGTGAGATGGGAAAGGCAACACATCCTGATTCTTCATTTTTCAGGAGCTCACAAAGAAGACTTACTTGTACAGTGCAGATCTGTTGTGGACAGGGATAATTTGGTCAATGAAGTATCCGGGATAGAGCACGGAAATTCCGATCAGCCTCTGGACAATGAGCTGTGGTTGGAACAGATATTGGCATTCCTCGGACAGACCCTGCAACGATATCAAAAAAGCGGTTATGAATCGTGTTTGTGTGGCAAATGCGCCAATATTTCTTTAAAGCTGGTAAGGAGAAGATTACATATCATTCAGACTGGCTGAAAATTCCTAATGGACTGTGTGCATTAAGCCTGTCAGCCTCTTGGATTAATATCACTCTGTCCTCCTCCTCTCTGCCACAAAGCGTAGCAGCACCCACTATTTCACTTGTGTTGCTCTGAGCCATTATTGCTGTGAGATGAGCCAAGCCGACAGAATGACTTAAAAGCCATGAGACCGTGCATTGTTTCTACACATGATCTGCTGTAATTTGTGTTTGGAGAAAGGAGGGGGGAAAAAAAAGCCGCTGATTCAAAAGGACAGGTGTGAATGCCAAATTAGGTCCTTCATTTCTGTCAGCTGATCACTAACCTCTTGCGCTCCCGCAACAATTACCGTGACGTGTCATTAGTCTGGCGGCTAGCAGGGTGACCCTTTGATTTATTAGGGCCTGTCACATCCACCTGCACATGCCTCTTGTAGAGCAGCTTGTATTTTAATTACGACAACTTCACAATGGCTTTTTGAAGGCCGCTGTTTTTTATACTGTACTGTGTTCCGTGCCCTTATATTTTACCATTTTTATAGTCGGATATTGACTTTCATTTATTTTTTTACACAATTCCAGTCTTGGCAAGCTGTTAAAGCCTCTTAAACTCCATTAGAGCCCATAAAGCACTAAAACTCCCTAAAGAAATCCTGACTAATTCCATTATTTTACCTCCCTCGGTCAGACATGCCCACAGAGGCCGTGCGTTTTCAGGGTCAACTCTGGGGTATAAACTGAGGTTCCAGTCTATTACGTCCACCTGAACAATCTTACGCAATCTGTCACAACAGCAGTGCAATAAATGAAACCTCTAACTGCTTATGTTCAGCTCTGCTGAACGCTATGGTCATTTTTTTAGCCTTTTGTTTGCGGTTCAGCGCTACTATATTGAACCGAAGGCAGACAGTGCTCCATGAGCTAAGATGATGGGAATTCAAACAACTAATTGAATTAGTCAGGTGTGAAAAACTTGATTGAATTTAAGCTTTTTAGGGTTCTACATGGGCTGCCTCACACAGCAGATGAAAACTACTGCCAAGCTTTTAAATAAAGGCTGGCCTACGCAGCAAAACAATAGCTCAAAAACAAATGCAATGCATAATGAATACAGAATTGCAAAACAACAAATTGTTTTTTCTAAATTGGATGAAAGAAGACATCTTTTCTGCTCTGGTAGGAGCTATTTTCTCTAAACTTGCACCATTTCAGTTACTTAAGTTTAGAACTATTTGGCATCCCTGTAACCTTGACATGAAATAAACTGGTTGCCAGAAAGCATCTGAAAGCAGAGAGATCAATAAGATAACATTTTATCTTACTTGATATACTTTTTACTCTATCTACACAGGACTTAAAGGTAATTATATCAAATTAGAAAGAAGTGGTTTGTTGTTCAAAATCGAGAAATGGAAAAATTGATCTTAAGTCTCCACTCTGTATTCTTCTGAGGGAATTTACATGGCGAACAAACAGGTAATGATTCAGGGGGGGGGGAATTAAATGATTAGTTTTATTAAAAAAACACTACTTTCAACAGTTTGTTACTATAACGGTGTAAAAAAGAAGTTCAGTAAATAACAGACAGAACTCTTCAGGTTTCCAATCTCTGGGAGGCACATTTCAGAAAGTCAAAAGAGCAGAATTCTCTTATGTTCAATGCACCCATGCTGACTGTTTGCTAACTTCAAAATTGGACCGGGATCGTTACAGATGCAGCGTGCATCTCCCTGTTCTTCTTGTCCTCCTTACATTTGTGTTTCCTTTCAGAACTGAAAATATCTTGTTTGCTGAAAAAAAAAAGCCCCATCTACGGTGTGTCATTGGCTAACTGCATTTTAGCCATGGTGGCCTCCATCCCCAACGCCCCAAAGCAAACCGGCTCTTTTGTGCATTTGATGTCGCTGGTAACTTCTGATGATATTTTTGATTGTTGTGTACTCGAGGTTCACTTTTTCCAGTCTGTGAAAACCACAAAGGAAGCCCCACAGAACACCATGCCAGTGACAAATAAATTGCCTGAAATGGAAATCAGCAGGTGTTTATGCAGCCAAATAGGACAACATGATGAGATGAAGAAAAACACTCTGACACTGTTCTGCCTCTTTAAGCTTTGCAGCACAAGCTGGAATGCTAATCCCGGAGACTATTTACATCATATCTATTTGATTTTTGTCACCCATAAAGGGGATTTAAGCAACCATGAAAAGAAAATTTAGAAGTAGATCTCATTAAAATTATGTTACCACTCACTACTTGTGAGTGATGAACAACATAAAAAGTAACTCAAGCCTTTCATTTGGGACTTTAAACGGCCGATGCTGGTTGGAGAACTTTTACATTTCCCCCTTTGCTAACGTCGTGACTGCAGAAACGGCAATATTGGTCCGGTGGATCAATATCAAGACAGATTTATTCGCAGTGTGTGTTTGTCAGTGGAGCTGCAGTAAGTCAGTTAGTGGAGATGAATACGTGGCCTCACCTTGACTGAGATCTTGCCTTCATCCTTAGGTAAATGTGCGGCCAGGAACCAGTCCCCAGGGACAGGGCTGGTGACATTGAATGCTCCCGTTGTGCGGTTTGGAAGAGTCCAGGTGAGAGTCACGGCAAACGACCCCGGAACGACCGTATCCCGAGGGAAGCCGGTGTACAGGGGGTTGATTACAGGAGGGGCTCCAGACCTGAAGTACCTATTAATCACAAAGCCACAATTCGAACCACATTGGTTTTAGCATGTTAATAAAAGAAACAGTCATCTGACAGATATTAAACTGATCTACAGAAATGGATTAAAACTGAAAATGAAATATACGAGTCATTTCAATTCAAATAAAAGAAGCATATGAAAAACTGACATAATTTCTCATGAAAAACTATCATTTAAATAAAAAAGCACAGTAAAAAAATATCTTTAATTTGGGCACTAATGCTAGCCTCTACTCTATGTGACGGGTTAATCAATAATTCTTGGCTCTCCTATTTAACAAACCCATTGTCTTACACTGTCACGTTGCGGTTTGGACAGCTGTCGCCAAACGTGCCGCCTTGCTCCTTGAAGGTGATGAGGTTCCAAACAGCCATCATGGTGTCATCAGGCACATTGAAGTGGAACAGTTCCACACTGGCGAAGGAGTTGAAAGCGTTCAGCTTACGAGGCGTGCGGGTGAAGTATTCCGTCACAAAAAGGCAGTCTGTGGCGAACAAAGTCAAATGAGGATGTATATGAATAGCAGCGAAAATACAAATCTAAATCTTTACTTCTTTGACATACATAGTTGCCTCCCAGTATTACCAGGTTCAAGTTAATCCTTTCAGTTTATGATGGGATGATTTCTCAGAGCTAATGCTTCCATGGGCCACCAAGTTTTGGAAGTAAACAGAAATTTGAGCCAATAACATCCATCTATACATTTTCTATACGGCTTATTCCTCAACGGGATCGGGGGGGTAGGGGGGTGCTTGAGCCTATCCCAGCTGAGAACGGGTGAGAGGCGGGTACACCCTGGACAGGTCTGAGCCAATAACAGTAGCAGATAATTGGTTTGGGGTTTAGGAAAGTAAATCTTCTCTTAAAAGCCATGGGTGTGTGACTGGTATTTCACAGGGATGTCTTTGACCTACTTTGGTGCGAGCCACCCTGGATCTCAAATGTTTTTTTCCAGGTTGAAGATATAATGGAATGCAATACGAATATCTAAGACTGCGAGTTTGCAGAGGTGACGATCGGGCGATGACAATCAACAATCAACAAATCAATGATGTGTCGATAAGAAAAATGTATTATTTAATTTGTCTCTTAGCTTGTGCACCTCCAATGAGAATCTCCCACGTCATTAGAGTTAGGTGTTGCTGTATCTTAGACCATCCTATCTCTCAGAGGGTAGATATTAGCCTCTGAATGAAAGCAGTGAAAGCAGTTGGTTTAAAACTTCTCTGGGCTGTGTCATTTTCACTCTTAAAAATCTTACAAAGCATTTATGAAATGGTTGGTAGGAACCAGATTTCTTTTATATATTTTTTTTCAAACTGTCCAAACACTAAAATCATGCTGTAACTTACATCATAACAAACATTTATTTTCAAAGAACTGCCTTCAGCTTCAATGTAAGGAAATAAAATGTGCCTTGTAAAATCAAAATAATATAGAAGTTTGATTTATTGAAAAATTCTTCATTTCTTTTTCAGGATTTTATTACTGTTTGTTGAGGGGAAATATATTACTTGAATTGAGAAAAATATACCCCCAAAATAAATCAAATAGATACAGTGCACATTAGGGAAATGTATTTCATGGCAAACCATTTATTCCATGTAATGACATCGATGTCTGCCACAAAGCTTCTACCCACATGCTGTCAAACACTTGTGGCCATATTGCAAATGTGAACAGTGATTACTTATGACTATATTGCTATCAAAGATTGTAATTAAACTACAAGCATCTTGCAGTTTGTCAATTCCGCTGTCATTCTTGTGAACTGAGTCAAGCCATATGGCGTCTCTCTATCGTAAGTCCTTAATGACAAGCTTCTCCTTGAACCATGCAAACTGTTTGCAGAGCGTTACATTATCCGAATGTGCGATCACAGACTTTTAAAAGCAGGGACGAGAGATGCTTATGAAAATGCACGCTCACTCTCATCCTGCATAATGTCAAACCCTTGGATTACATCCACCACAACTTTTTGCATATAAAAGCAACAGAACAAGTAGCAGCAAGTGCAATCTGCAACATTGCCTCAAAGAACTGGGCTTGCGTGAAGCGCGTCCCAGCAGGGGGTAAAAATCTGGAGGAAGCTGCCTGAGACAGTTAATTGCAACGGAAGAACATAAAGCTTCTCTCGGATAAGGGCGATCATAAACGTAGGAGCGGCAAGACACCTGAGTGTCTGTGTGAAAAATGGCGTTTCACTGAGTTGTGATTCACATTTATGGTCTTCCTGGGTTTGTGCGTGTCACTCTTTCCCATCTCGACTCGCCAAACCTGTGGCCACATCGCTCCCTGCCTGAGACCTCTTTTACTAGATGATTTATCTTGTCTCCAAATTCTATAAAAATACCAAAAAATTCATCATAGCGTAGAGAAAATGGAATGGAAAAAAAACAGCTCCAATTTCCTCAAGAGCTGTAGCAATGTAGAAAGCATTCTCACTGTGGTAATTTGGCTCTGCATGTTTTGCAAGTATTTCCGCTTAAAAGATTGAAGTAAGCCACCCTGTGTAACCACAAGTTGCAGATTCTTAAAGAAAAAGCTAAACGACTCCTCTCTGCTGCACCTTCCCCATCACACCATAAGCAATTGTAAAAGCTTGCTCTGACTCTCACCTACTGTATTGAGGCAACCTTGAATACTAAAGATGCAAACCCAAGAAGAGGAATTCATTTAGTCAAAAGCAAAAGACTACTCCCGTACAAAGCTTCCACGTTCTACTTTACTCCATTTATACCGTCCTGTGCACCGCTAACAGCGTTACGTGTGAGTCCTTTTCACTGTCAAATCCCTCTTTGCCCTTTTATTACCTGATATCTGCGCCTGAGGTCACAGACTGGAGTGGAAGAGGGTGAGTTTGACAGAACACTGCTGGAGTCGGCATTAGGCTTACTGTATGCTCTCCCCAGACATGGATCCCGCTGTTAAAGCTAAAAGTTAATGACATACCGCAGCTGTTTGATCACTAATTGGTTAGAAAGATGTTTGAGAGGAAAAAAATCATCAATGGTGCGCACTTTGAAGTGAATCTGATCAAGGAAAGGGATTGTGCTATTCAAAAGAAATCTTTCAATCTGAATTAATTGGACCTCCTCACTGTATGTTTTTCAGGCAAAACAAGTCATTCATTGAAAAATCTATACGATATCCCGCTTTTACTGAATTCCTTTTTTAATTTTCTTCTCTTCCTTATGGTTTACGTGTAAAATGTAAGGGTAAAATGCTTCTTATCGGGGCCATAGACAGTTTGGTGTCAAGCAGTCATGAACAGCAGAAGGTGGGAACCAATTTTAGAGGCACCGTTACATACTTGAGCATCAGAGCAGAGCCATTCGTGAAATAAGACACACAATAGAGGCTGACAGTCTGCACTGTTTCATTTGTGCCATTTCTGTCATGCACCCTGCATATTCTGAATCAGGATTTTACCGACAGCTGTCACAATCTTGAGTTTCGCCAGATGTTCACCGTCTGAACTTGGAAAGATCTAAGGATTGATCTGGTAGACTCAATGCATGAAAGAGAAATATTTGAATGATTAACTGGAATATAAATATTTTAGGAGAACCTCCATATGAAAATAACATCATCCAAGGGAAATGTTATTCCATATAAACGGTGCAAGCATTAATAACAATCCCCCACCCACATAGATAAATATGCCAAAATATCTAAATAAGCTGGTCGGCTAAATTAAGATGTATCATTTTAAGACAAAGGCGGCAGAGTGCTTACAGGCTTTCACACAGCACGGTTTCTGAATTCAGTAATCTCCTCAATGAGCACCTCCCTACCACTGTTTTACTCCAGCAGAGACTTAACACAGTCATAATCCCACTTCCTTTTCATCTCAACATAAGATTTGGGGAAAAATACATGGCATGGCTGTCTTTTAACTTTAGCTTTTGACGCAGGGATGAATTAGACTTCAAGA